>JAEQBH010007520.1:0-530179 GCA_016808115.1 Tetrastigma voinierianum | reverse complement strand
GCAACATGGTTGTGAAAACTCATGATATAGATCTATCGATAGGTCCTCCGGGAACACCCTGAATACCTCCTCAGTCTAAATCACACATCATGTGAGGATGCTCAGTGGATCGATCTGCTGGCGGCTCTCGACCTCTCTTAATTGCACTCGTTAATACACTCAGATCCAGTAGAGATTAGTCCTACGGTACACTAGATATACTCTCCTCCTGGGAGTACGTGGTGGCATATCTATTTCAAGAAAATAAAGATTGATAAATTAAATTAATATAATCATACTCATAATCATTATTTTAAATAATCATATTCATAATCTTAAATTATATAATCATAAAATTTTATTGAAATCATAAATCAATCATAATAATCCTTATTCATAGTCATAAAGATTGATAAATTAAATAATATAATCATTAAATAAAAAATAAATTAAAGCGTTCGGATTCACAAATAATATCATAAGTTTCATGGAATCCGATTCTTTATCTGAATTCAGGATTCCATTGTATCCCAGGTTTATAGGAAATTTCGGACATCATGGAATCGGAAAAACAACATTTTATACTTAGGACATCATGAAATCAGGAAAGATTCAATTCTTAGGACATCATGAAATCTAGATGCAGTTTTGGAGATCATGAAATCGGGTTGAAATCAATTTTAGGACATCATGAAATCCAGAAAATGAAGATTTACTTAAGTTGATAAATCCAGAAGGAAACTTCAAACCAGTTTGAGAATCAGGGAACATAGAATCGAAACACTTAGAAGCCATACGAGAATTTAAAAAAAAATCATTTATAAACCCATGTTGCTGATGAAAATCAAGAATAAACCTGACAAATCAAATAAAGCAAACTTGTGATATTTCTTGTCCTTGGTTGAATTTAGGATTTGTTATTGTTTGGGGGTTATCAGATTTGGAGGATGGGTTTTGGGGGAACAAAGCGGAGGATAGCTCGGAGGATGGGTTCTCGGATATGGGTGTAAGGAGGGTGAGAACAGAATCTTAAGGGTTGAAATGAGGTCTGAAGGTATATTTTGGGGTTTACTTAGTAATGGGGTGTGAAGAAATTTTTAAGGGATGTATATAGAACCTCTCTATTATTAATTATTAAAAAATTAAAAAATATATTTATTTACTAGTACGAATTGAATATATATTTATTTACTAGTATAAATTGAATCATAAATAATATTGAGTTGGGCCATCATGCCTAGCGTGGAGGAGCGTTCACCTTTTCAAACAGACATAAATATTAGAGAATAAAGAGGGAGTTTCAGATTCGAGTTTCAATTGGAAACGTTCTTCTTGCAGGAAAATAAATTAAAGTATAATAAAAAATTGAGTTATCGATTTTATAATAAAGACAAATTTCTCTCTTTCTTTTTACGATTTTATTTATTTCGTCTTCTCTAATTTAACAAGTATAATAATTATTTTGTACAATGTTTCATTTTTAATTATTAATAGGGTTTTTACTCGAGTTTGGTTCAAAATTACCATTTTCTTAAAACATATATTATTTATAGGTCTCATTACTATTGGGACTTTGATCGTCAAATCCCTTGAGTGTCAAGTTGTAGGGGACTTGATTGTCAAATTCTTTGAGCATTAGCAATGCAACGTGACCCCGATTATCGGCTTTGGGTATCGGCGGCCTTGATATAAGCGCCAAAATGACGATTCGACCAGGTGGTGGACAGCCTCTTCTATTATTAAGTTAGTAAAATACGAGAGGAGAGAATGGGTGCGGGTTATAATTGTTATGTAGCTGCCAAAAATATACTGGCAGTTTGGACTTGTTTAGGGTATATTAAAAAGTTAAATAGGAATTTTAGGAAGAATAAGCAAAGATAGCCGAATTAATAATAAAGTCAAGGAGTAAATATGTAATTTACCACTTGAGGACTTAAGTGCTATAAGAGTAAAAAGATGGGATGCCAAAATAGAAATTTAATGAGTTATGGGAATAAAGGCAAATAGAGAAAGATGAAATAGAAATATAAGAGAGAATAAGAACTAAATCGATTATGAAAAGTTAAAGTCAAAAATGAGTTTTGTTTTTGGCCAAACATGGCCTTAACAAACATGGGTTTAAGACCAAATTTGGTCTCCAAAAGAGAGAGAGAAAAAGAACGGGAGAGAGAAAGAGAGAAAGAGAAAGAAAGAGAGGAAAGGAAGAGAGAGAAGAAGAAAGAGGAAAGAAGAAATCAAAATCGAAAGGTATGAAACCCACCTTGATTATGAATTCTATGAGATTTGGCATGTATCTTTGGGTTTGTATGATGATTATTTTGCTCAAACCTAGGGTTTTGCTAGGGTTTCATCTTAACCCAAAAATGATAGCAATTAAGGTGGGTAAAACCCCATATGACACAAGAAGTTCATGAAATCCTCTCTTTGAGGATGAATCCATGGTTGATAGAGAGTAATTGAGTTAGGGTTTAGAATAAACCCTAACTAACCCTCATGTTTTGTTTGTGTATGGGTTATAACCCATATTAGAAGGAGTTTGGAAAATCATGATGGATTTTGAAGAAATATATGAAATTGAAAGAGAATTGAGTAGAAAGAAATTCCAAGGTGAATTTAGATTGTTTGATATTATGTTTAGTATAGAAGTGATTGGAGATCAAAGTATGGAAAATGTGAAAACACACATTACGGGCATTCACTGGTGGCTTGTACGGTACAACGAACTTGTACCGTACAACGTATTCTGGTCATTTTTGGCCAGGATTTATGCCGTGCAAACTTGAGCTTGTACCAGTACAACTTGTTACGGTTTTCCAGTTTTGACCAGTTTTGAATACGCGCCTTACTCATTTAGCATCAGATTTAGGTGATTCAAGTGGCCAATTAAAATAGACTTCAAGGAGAACAAAACTTAAAGAGAAAGAGCATCATAAATTCTGATCCTAAATTGGCCCAAAAATACTGCACTCGAAGTGGGACCATGTGCAAACGAATTCTGGTTTCAGTGTTGAACATAGAGAAGTCAGGGTTGTTTGGACGTAACTTGAGTTCGGTCATCAGGGTGGGTGATTCAGGTTGGGATAGAACCATAGCATCTTAGCTTTAAATGATTATAAGGACATAGTGTCAAAATATGAGGTTAAGACTCCGGAAAAATGAGTAATACAAACTGTTGCTAGAAAAATTGGTAAAATGACTAGTTGGCATGAAAATGCCATAACTTTAGTTTGGATGATCCGATTGGATTGATTCCAATTTCTAAATAAAGTAGAATCATAGAGGAATAAGAATACATAAGAGTTGCATAATGTACAAGTATAGAAAGGTATAG
Source organism: Tetrastigma voinierianum (assembly GCA_016808115.1). Classification (NCBI taxonomy): domain Eukaryota; kingdom Viridiplantae; phylum Streptophyta; class Magnoliopsida; order Vitales; family Vitaceae; genus Tetrastigma; species Tetrastigma voinierianum. The sequence continues at coordinate 526,869 of JAEQBH010007520.1, read as the reverse complement.
AATATGTCATAAGATATGATAGGTATAAGTCATAATAACTAAAATATAATAAGATATGATAGAACATGTCATAAGATATGATAGTCTAAAAGTACCGAATGATAGTACATATGCATATAAGAGTAAATGATATGAATATAAGCGTGTATGATAGGATTATATGATAAAGGTATACTTAAATGAATAGATAAGAACATGCTAAGAACAAATGATAGGAATACGTAAAGATATGAGTATAAGATAGACATCAGAAAGAATAAGATGGAACAGCCCAGGAATATATGATGAAATAAACTAAATGATAGAAAAAGAATACTTGAATATATGTATTATATAGATATGAGAGCCTTAGAAATGTGAAACTACGAGTTATGAGAACTAATGCAGTAAAAATGTGATAGTATATATCATAAGCAATTATGATAACAATAGTTATTCATGCTTATAAGATAATAATACGAGAAAATGTAATAAAGTTGTTATGCTGTAGGCGCGGTAAGGATAGATAGGCGTGCGCATAGGGAAGATACAGTTCTTTGCGGTATATTCATAAGACGGATATTGAGGCCGTTTGGGTCGATGATGATATAGATCCGTTTGGATCGGTGGCCCCTCGAGAATTCGCCACAATGAATAGAAATCTTTGCCTCGTGCGGTGATTGTACCTTCGGGTACGAATGGCATATGACATAGGTCAGCGTCTCGTGCCGGTGATGATACCTTCGGGTATTAGAGAGAGTCACAATGCCAAATACGGTGATAGTACTAACCCGGGTACACTCAGTTATTTCCTGAATCCACTTCTAAGGTATTTGCGAGACATGAAAATAAAGAAAAGGAAAAGTATACACAAAGGAAATGTATGAAAAGTATATATCTGATATGATATAGAGAAGCATAGCCTTGCTATGCGGTAAAATCTGAGACGATTTACAAGAATAAGAAGTACATTATAACTTTGATATGAAAATAGAGTATAAAAACACGAAAAAGTAGAATAGTACGAGGATAACGAGGATATGAGCGATCTGAGATGAGACACTATAATAGGAAAGTATACAATAGTGCGAAGTATGAAGTGAAGAATGAAATAAATCATAGAGCCTTAGAAAGATGAAAAATATATAGACTAGAGACATGCTATGTAATGACGAAAAGTAGGAATATTGAAAAGACATATAACAGCGTAGAAGATGAACACGGAACCGAGTATAGGAATATGTAAGTACTTTCGAGCTAGGAATCTGAAAAAGTATAAAATCAAGGAGATCTTCAAAGACATAGAACATATATTAGAAAAGATTGACATCTGATAGGAAAATCGGATGATAAGGAATTACATTATAGATTATGTTTAGATATATATAATGCATATGTATAAGCTTGTGTGATCGCCATTGGTGGTTGTCCATGCTTATGTTCAGTGGCCGTAAAACAGCACGGGTGTTCAATCGTGTAGATGCCAGAAAGAGGAGGCTAGAGGACGGAACCTTCCACATCGTAGTAAATTGACACATCGATAAGGGTCGGAATTGGAAGATTTTTGTATAATGTATAAGTCTTTTGTTTTTCTTTTGCAAAAAAATGATGAAATGTTGAACACTATTAAATATGTACATATATAAGTAATTGTATAAGTAATGGGACTCCGTATATGCGTATAATTGTGATGGACACCACTCCGGTGGTAGTTCTTTTGTACATGTACAAATGATTTTGTTATTACTGGAATGCAGTGTGACTCGAGAAAAAACGGATCAATGAGAGTCCCGATATATAGTATAGATGGTATTGTGGGACTTCGGTTCGGATCCTTGATCGGGTCGAGGCGGGATCGGGGTGTGTGTTTTAGTGGTATCGGAAGCCGAGGTTTGGTTTATGGAATAACAAACATAGATAAATTATAAGATGCTATTCTAGGTAGGTATAAGATACTAAACATAGATAAATTACAGAGAAGCGAGTCTAGATAGGTATAAGATGAAAAAATAGAAATGCCTGCATTATAGAAAAGTGTTGACCTATACGATGGATATTCTTGTATTTTTGTATAGATGAACCATAGAATCGATTGAAGAAGGCGATGAAGCATTAAACCCGAAGGGAACAAGGGTTGCAGTTACGATTCTTAGATCTGTCCAAAAGTAAGAGAAGTCAGGAGCTCTAGTTAAGCGGAATGAAACCCAACTAACTGAGAAAATAGTGGGGCATGGCTCGAATATTGGATGGTGCATGAGTGCATCGAAAATATATAGAACACAGAAGCCACTCTGCAGCGGGTGACTTTGTCGATTAGTATAGATGCTATGAAAGTAGAAAAGTGCGAAGCAAGTAACGAGAAGGGTCTCGAGAAGAAGGGTAAAAGAGCCTTGAGAGGGAGTCTCAAAAGCGGGCCCGACATTGTTCGAGTTACAAGGGGTAGGGAGGCGAGGACTAACATGACAGGATTCACGGTCGAAGTATCTCAATGGACCGAGAGGAAAGATATACATGCGCGTGCCATAGAAATCATTATGGTTTGTGTAGTAGTAGCGGGGGTTGTTTCGGAGTGCGGGAGCAGGCATATGATGATTAAGCTGTCCGCGAGGGATGATTAGAAATCCTCGAGGGAAATAGTAGAGGAGGATCGAGTGTACCTCCACGGACTCAGGAATAGGGATAGAGGGCAGTGGTTCCACCGAGGAAGAGGTAGTGCTTCGGGACGGAGTGGGTGTCAGAATTTACTACGTGCCAAACCTGAAGCTTATGATATCTGAGCTCTGGAGGAGTAGGATGCTTTGATGTGATTCTTGAGTATGCCCTACATTTAATAATTAAGATGCATGTAGAGATGACATTGCAGTAGTAGAGACACGAAATATAGAATAGGAATGAAAAGAAAGTATAAGAAAGGTCATATGTAAAAGATATGAAAAGAAAAGACTTGACATAGAACAGATAAAGCGCATAGATTGAATTTCGAGGACGAAATTCCTATAAGGAGGGGAGAGTTGTAACACCCCGAAATATACCCTAGCAGTTTTCGGACTTGTTTAGGGTATATTAAAAAGTTAAATAGGAATTTTCGGAAATAAAACAAGATACCCGGAATTAATAATAGACGAGAGGTAAATATGTAATTTACCACTTGAGGACTTAGAATCTTTATAAGAGTAAAAGATGGGATGCCAAATAGAAATTTAATAATAAGTTATGGGAATAAAAGGCAAATAGAGAAAAGATGAAATAGAAATATAAGAAATAAAGGGATTAAATGCAATTATGAAAAGTTAAAGAGTCGAGCGAGTTTTTGTTTGGCTGAGCACATGGCCTTATGACATGGTTTTAAGACGGAAATTTGGTCTCGAAAGAGAAGAAAAATGGGAAAGAAAGAGAAGAGAAGAAGAGGAAAGAGGAAGGAAGAGAAGAAGAAGGAGAAGAAAGAGAAATCGAGATCAAAGTGCATGAAACCCTGCTTGATTATAGATTCTATAAGGAATTTGCATGTATCTTTGGGTTTGTATGATGATTATTTTGCTTGAACCTAGGGTTTTCGCTAGGTTTCATCTTAACCAAAATGGTAGCAATTAAGATTAGGTAAAACCCCATATAGCCTGCAAAAGTTCATGAAATCCTCTCTTTTGAGGATGAATCCATGGTTAATGAGTAATTGAGTTGGGTTTTAGAATAAACCACCCAACTAATCCACTCATGTTTTGTTTGTGTATGAGTTTATAACCCATATTAGAAGGGTTTTGGAAGAATCCATGATGGATTTTTGAAGAAATATATGAAATTGAAAGAAATTGAGTAGAAAAGAGATTCAAGGTGAATTTGGAATTGTTTTTTGATGTGTGTTTGAAGTTATAGAGAAGTGATTAGAGGATCAAAAGTATGGAAAAATGTGAGAAAACACATTGGAGCATTTCAGTGACTTCAATAAATTTACAACGAACTTGTACTAGTACAGCTTGTGTTTGGTCATTTTTGGCCAAGTTGTACCCAGTACAACTTGAGGCACGTACCAGTACAACTTGTTACGGTTTTCGATTTGCCAGTTTTAGTATTTTATTGCCAACACTCATTTCTTATCAGGTTGGGTGATTCAAGTGGCCAATTAAAATAGACTTCAAGGAGAACAAAACTTGAAGGCGTGCCAAATTCTGATCCTAAGTGGCACAAAAATACACTAGAAAGTGGGACCGTAATGCGGAGCCAAATTCTGGTTTTGATGTTGAACATAAGAAAGTCAGGGTTGTTTCGAGACGTAACCCGAGATAGGTGCTCACGAATTGGGTGATTCAGTTGGGAATAGAACCCTTAGCACCATAGCTTTAAATGATTATAAGGACATAGTGTGTCAAAATATGAGGTTAGACCCGGAAAATGAGTAATACAAACTGTCGCTGAAAATTGGTAAAATGACTGGATTGGTATGAAAATGCCATAACTTTAGTTTTGGATGATCCGTTGGATTGATTCAATTTCTAAATAAGTAGAATCATAGAAGACTAAGAATACATAAAGTTTGCCTCCAATGTACAAGTATGAAAGGTATAGGAATATGTCATAAGATATGATAGGTATAAGTCATAAAATAATAAGATATGATAGAACATGTCATAAGATATGATAGTCTAAAGTACGAATGATAGGCACATATGCATACAAGAGTAAATGATATGAATATAAGCGTGTATGATAGGATTATATGATAGATATACTTAAATGAATAGATAGAACATGCTAAGAACAAATGATAGGAATACGTAAAAGATATGAGTATAAGATAGACATCTGCAAGAAAGAATAAGATGGAACATTTAGGAATATATGATGGGCAAGCCCAAATGATGAAAAAGATATGAATATATGTATTATAGATATATGAGAGTAAATAATGAAGCTACAGTTATGAGAACTATCTGAGTAGTAATGATAGTATATATGCATAAGCGATTATGATAACAATAGTTATTTCATGCTTATGAGATATGTCTGAGAAAATGTAATAAAGTTGATTGTTAATACTCTTTAGAGCACCAGTAGAGGGATAGATAGGCATGCACATAGGGGAAGATCGATTCTTTGCGGCATATTCATGGCCAAATATTGAGGCCCCGGATTTGGGTCGATGATATAGATCGTTTGGATCGGGTGGCATAGTCAGCATGATAGATAGAGAAATGCTTGCCTGCGTACGGTGATTGTACCTTCGAATCTGAGATAGCATATGACATAGGTCAGCATCTCGATACGTGATACCTTCGAATTAACGAGAGAGAGATCGGCTGCATGCGTGCGATGTGATAGTACCTTCGGGTACACTCAGTTATTTCCTAAATCCACTTCTAAGGTATTTGCAGACATGAAAATAAAAAAGGAAAAGTATCTGTGAAGAAATGTATATGAAAATTATATAATACGATATGATCTTGACATAAACCTTAACATCACGATGAATCTGAGGTGATTCTGAGAATAAGAAGTACATTATAACTTTGATATATGAAAATAGAGTATAAAAACCGCAAAGAAAAGTAGGAATGGTACGGGATAACGGGATATGAAAAGTCACAGAGATGAACCACATGTAATGGGAAAGTATACAATAAGTGTCCTAGTATGAGTGAAGAATAAGAAATAAATCATAGAACCGAAAGATGAAAAATATATAGACTAGAGACATGTTATGTAACTTGACAAAGAATAGAACATTGAAAAGACATATAACAAGCATGAAAGATGAACACATGACAAGTATAGGAATATGTAAAGTGCTCGGAAATAGGAATACGAGGGAAAAGTATAAATCAGGAGATGTTAAAGACATAGAACATGTAATGAAAAGGGTGACATCTGATAGGAATGTCGAGATGATAAGGAATTACATTATAGAAATATGTTAGATATATATAATGCGTATGTATAAGCTTGTAATGATGTAGGTGGTGGTTGTCGTGCATGTTCATCATGTCAGCTTAGCACGGGTGTTAATCCGGAGTGTGGAGTGCAGAGGAGGTAGAGGAATGGAACCTTCCACATCGTGACAGAGTCGACACACATCATTAAGGGGTCAATGGAAGATTTTGTATAATGTATAGATCTTTTGTTCTTTTGCAAAAATGATGTAAATGTTGAACAACTATTAAATATGTACATATAGTAATTGTATGATGAGTGGACTCTCAGGTATATGCGTATGGTGTGATGGACTTCACTCAGGTGGTAAGTTCTTTTGTACATGTACAAATGAGTTTTGTTATTCACTGAGCGTTTGTGCACCCAATGAAGTGCAGTCTGTCTTTGAAAACGAGTCGATAAAAGTCAAATATATAGTATAGATAATGCTCGCGCCCCGGACTTGATTCGGATGCTTTGATCAGATTCGGGCAGGATCGAGGTGACAGGTTACCTTCTCTCGTAGAAGTCTTTCTGCTTATTTATCGATGGTTGGCGGAAATCTCCCTCTATCTCGAGAATAGATATTCTATTTTCGAGGATAAATCTCATTTCCATATCAACGACTCATTCTTCATATCGGGGATTATCCTTCCCTTATCGGGATTATCTCTCAGGAGTTAGGGATTCGGAAGAGCTGTGAAATTCAACGATATGTCGGCTTTTGCGGGTACAAGCTAAGGTGCTTATTCGTAACAAGCTTTCCATATGGGATAGAATTACCATATGGGGTAGAGATAATAGGCCAGCGGTTGAAGTCCAGGACATCACGCCTCAGAAAACCTTGGAAGAGTTTGACCTTACTTTCTCTTGACCTCTTTAAACCTCCCGTCCCCGGGGAGTGTCGCTAGTTTGGTGAAATGAGTGGAATCGGACTAGTTTCATAACCACTACGGGCTATGAGCCTCGGGCTGGGCCCGTTTGTATGAATCTTAAGATCATGGTATTCCACCCAGTGCCCCAGTTTTCCTTGATTTGGAGTTTTGTGCTATTTATTCGAAGGAAAGAGTATTGTTATTTCAAATGTTGAGAGTTGAAGGTTTGTGAGGAAATGATAGCCCGTTAAATGTGTGAGCGATCTTACGTGAGTTTAAGTCGCATGGGAGACACACGCCTCCCGATGCATCATGCGTATCTCATTGTAATGACATTTAATCGTCTAACGACCACCCACATAAATTGTAGCGCCCGATCCGGGGTCAGTTGGCAGTCGGCAGTGGGATCTTTGTGTCTCATATTATGAGACTCATACATCGAGTAAAAATGACCACTTTGGCCCGTACATGATACTCTGAAAATTAACTAACTATATTACAGTAGTTCAGGTTGATTACATCGCTCTTAATACGGCATATATTAAAGATTTAGAATTCTAATCTGTGTTTCTGAAATACGCATCTAGCGTGTGGCTGTATACGAAAGCCTGCAATGAGCGTCATCTTCTCGAACACTCCTGTGCACGAAATAATGTTCCCTCGGCGGAACTGACGATACCCGATGGTTGAATTATTCTGCATGGGTTACCTCCTGCCTAAGTGCATATCACGATGATTGACATAAACACGTTAATGAATCGTGATCGCACTTGAATGTCTATATATGATATGGATGAATGTGACTCACCCTTTCCCACTTCTCGAGGCCCTCATACGACTCCCTCACGCGTACTAAGCGAGTGTGAGAAAATTCTTTGTTTGAAACAAAAGGTTTTGTTCACGAAAACACCTTCTGAAGTTCGGTAAATATATTAGACTGACCCTCGGCGAGTGTGGGTAATTTTTTGTGAAATAGTCATGGGTCGGCCTCGGATATTTGTTCAGACTGACTCTCGAAGCGATTCTTGGAGAAAATCCTTCCCCTTGAAATTCCTTTCTGACCATTTCGTTTCGATTTTCTTTTCGTGTCGTAATACTGTTATCTAGGTTGCCACAGGTGCATATGAAATGCGTTATGTCGTTTAAGACAATTCATGCTAATATATCTCGATCATGCATATATTAAGCAAATTCCTGAGCTAATCACATGTTATTTAATTCATATCGATAACATCAAAATTAGCTCCTTGAACTGTCTGACAATCGACACCATTAGCTCGCCTGATTATATTTTGTTATATGCTTTCAAACATCCATGTTAACACATCCAATTATATATTAACATCTCATTTTCCAATACACATTATAAGCCATTTAATTCAACGATTACGGTTTATTATCCTTCACATATTCATGCTCCTCGTATCCAACTGACAACACCGCAGCAATTTGGACCATTTTGGTCAAACTCTAAATCAATTTGTTTTTAACGGTCCACTACTTAGAAAGCGATGGAGTACATCGTGAAGACCTTCTTCATGGAAGCATGGTTCTTTGTGAACAAAGATCATGACAACAAGACCAACAACTTTACGACAACGTTAACTTTTTTTTGTTTGCAAGAAGTGTTTCTGCCGGATCAGTCAGGGGCATCAGAGGCGGGTCAAAAAGATTCGATGATTAGTCCAGTTTTGGGAAACAAACGGCCATTCACGACCTCGAAACACTCGGAAACCATAAAAGGCTCTTAAAACCCAAAATAACCAAGTAGGAGAAGGCCCTACACTCCAGGAGTTGTAAAACTGGCAGGTGCCCAGCATAGCCCTTACGCGTAGAACAACTTTAGCTAACGGCGAAGCGAAACCTTGACGGTCCGGCGGAAATCTAGAGATAAGTTGGACTTTTCTGCTCTCTAAAAACCACCAGAATTTTCTCAAAATGTTCTCCCTCTTCACTACTAGATTCGGCAAAAAAATGGAGAAGAGAAGTCTCATTTTGTTATAACTGCACGCATGTCAATTGTCATTGGGTGTGAGTGAAATTCATATCCATCTACCATGGGTTTTCTCCAATGGCATCATGCCATCATATCACATGGACCCCATGAGCTGAAGTTGACTCATTGCGACCGCGTGGCATAGCGTGCGCCGCTCGAAATGTGCGGCGTCCTATTACGCTCGTTGTCTTGAAAAGCGTCTGAAGTATGGTATCTCGGGTCGGCCCGAATTCAACGTGGTGGCCTAGATTTTGCGAGATGATTCCTAGCGGTGAAGTCGGATTTCATCATTCGAGATCTGAAGAATTTCTGGATTTTGGCCAAATTACATTTTGTAATTTTTCAAAAAATTGGGTTACTACCAGGGGTTTTATTGTAAATAGGGATAATGGTCACGAGAGTGGTTTCTTCATCTTCGAAAGATTTTTTTTTTTTTTTTGGATTACGTATTTCATCCTCTTTGCGCCTGCGAAATTTCCCTTTCAAATGATCCGTAGCGGAGACCGCTTCACGCCGATGACTTTTGATTTCGATTGAATGTTTACGAAGTCAACAATTTTTTAAGCCATTAGTTCATGAGTGTCTTTGTTGTTGGAGGTGTCCTCTTAGTTTCCTGAAGGTTTTGGGTTTTTGGTTTACCTTTTTTTTTTTTTAGGGTTTGTCGCAGGTGGGTTGTCAAATCTCCAAGAGGGATTTCTTTTTCCTTTCGAGGGTTCTTTTCGCCTTTTTTTGCTTCTGGATCTCAAGTTGACCCTTAGCACATTTTCTCTCTTTTTTGTTGCACGTAGAATGGTAAGAGGTCACGAAGAGGTTTGACTAGTCGAGGCTAGGAGGGTGGGGTACCCTGAAACATCTGCTGTGGCGAGTGTAGTTCTTTGCCCGTATGCCTTGAAGGAGCTGAGGACCTCTGACCAATTCTATCGAAAATCAGTCACAGGCGTGTCGAGCGGGCGGCTACCTGACCATAGGAGAGGCGGATAATGTCGTTTACTTTACGGGAGCCAGGTTGTTCTTTGGGCTTTGCCTCCCGGATTCCATTGTTGAAGTCGAAGCATTTCATACGTTTTATCGACACCTAAATGCGCTTATACATCCGAATGTCTTTCGTATTTTGATGAGTTGTAGTGTGCTGAACTCTCTCTACCATCTACATATCTCGTTGGTGGAGATTTGTTTCATTTATACTTTGAAGCTAAGGACTAGAATTCGCTTTGTCCATGTCGGTGTTGACCCTGATTTTGTCCTCGACACTTGCATTGATGTCAGGGTGTCATGTACCTAGTTGTTTATATGTCACGACTCTCACGGCCCTTTTAGAGATAATCGGTTTGAGCTTTGTGTACATCGTCGTAGTTCACGATGGTGCTAGTGTGTGATTCGTTTGGAATGCGATCATGTGCCTCACCTAGTGTCCATCGTCTTATAGAAGGAAGTGAAGCCTCCTCAAAATTTCAGTTCAGTTGGAGTTCATAGGAGACGGGGTTCGAATAAGGAGCACTCGAGAGCTTGTTTTGGTCGTATCTCCTCATGGGACCAAGGAAATCTTTGCCGTTTCTTTTGTTGGATTCATACTCATTGAAGAATTCTCTAAAAATTTAGAAATTTTGTCAATCAGATCGACATTGAGGTGACTCCATAGGTTCAGCAGTTCAGTTGAAGTTCATTATTCGACGGGTTGAATTAGACACCAGAGCTTGTTTGGTCATATTTCCCTCATCGAACTTCGAATCGCATGCGTTTTTTAAACCTTATTCTTAGAAATATTCTATCAAATTTTCAATTTTTTTTTCTCAATCGGTTCGTAGGTTGGAAATCGGTCAGCCTAGATCAATAATTGCGACTTATGTATAGAACACGATTTTGGTTATTTTGAGCTGAATCCTACTTAGTTCGGGCCCGTAGCTCTAGATTAGTCCTAGGCACGGTTTGGGTCTAGTTTGGGCCATCTTTTATGGGTTGCTTGCAACCCGCCTTGGAAATCAATTTGGATTCTTGGTGGTTAAGCAAATGAGTTAATGTGAGTGCTAACCTTGTGAATGAAAGTGTTTATGGAGGCGGGAAGTCGTGATTGAGGGGAGTTCGAGGTGAAGGTGTACAAATGGAGTGGGCTTTAGGGTTAAAGGGGATAAATACAAGCAAAAAAAAACCATGGAGAAAGGAGGGGAAAAAAGAAAAGAGGGAGAAGGGGATGAGGAGAAAAAGAAAAGAAAAGAGAAAGATGGATTCTCTACATTCGGGTTTGAGTGGTCCCTCTCATTTGAAGGGGGATTTCCTAAGGTTTTGAAGGAGTTGATGCCTGGTTTCGAGGCGAGAAAAGAAGAAGACAAAGGGAGTAATTAGTGAATTTGCAATTATGAGCGTTGTATGCTTTACCTACATTTCTTTTAGATAGCGTTTGTCTTTGCCTCGTGTTTGCGACCTCATTTTACGAGAGCTTGGCATTGTTTGGAGTCGGTTCTCACTCCAAAGTCGGAATCATGCAGATTACTTTTGTTGGGTTCCTTACTTTTGTGAGAATGTTACAACAAATTTTGAGATTTGTTCTCGGCCCGGCTCAGCGGTTATGGAATTGGATCGACGAGTTCATTAGGTTTTTCGAGAGTTGGAGTTAGGACACTTTTCCTTATTTGGGTCGGGTTCTCACTCATCAGGAGTCGGAATCATCTTTGTATTAACACATTTGGGGCTGCGATGCAGCAGTATGCTTACCTTCGGTCAGGCACGATTGGCGGGTCGAGACCGGATCGAGATCTTTTTGATACCGCTAAACTTTTGGCGCCCTTTCTCGGTTCGACGCGATTAGCGGGTGAGGCGGATCAGGGATGTTTTGATACCACTAGCGTCATTTATTTTTTATTACATTTTTCTGCAGGTTCTGTAAATATGAACTTTAAGCGTTGAACCTCATAATAATGTTAAACATTGCTTGTACTATATATTACATGTGAGTGGATTACAAAATATACAAGCTCCATATATAAAATGTTCAACATTTACAATATTTACTTTGTTTACAAAGAAATCAAAACTACATATGCAAAATATAGACGAATGGCACTTCGGTGTTTATTGATGTGTTGGCCTTGGTGTTGATATGAGTGTCCAGGACTTCGTTTACTTCCTCACATTACTACACGGATGGCTGCGGTGCTAAATATAGCTTAGTGGAGTTAATACATATGGATGACTATAATAAGGGCCATCACGCTGAGCAGCTACATATACTTTAACATTCTGTTTTGAACATATCATTTATAGATATGCTTACATATATCATACTTATTCGTCTTATCATATTTCATTTCTTATTATATTTCATATACTTTTCATGTCATCTTACACTTTACTTCTTGTTCTTATGCGTATGCTATTTTCACATACTTGATATTATGCTTCTCATATCATGTCATATCTTTATATACATATCGTTTGCGTATACTTGTCATTTTCTTTATGTTTCATGTAAATACCTTAGAAATAGGATGCGAAGGAAAACATATCACAAGAAGATCTATAAATGGTGATCTACATATGTATATACGAGAAAATTTTCTCCGTATATAAACGATGATCTGTCACGACCCCAGCGGGGCGGCCTGTGATCGAGCGGGATCTATGTCGCCTGACAGCGGCGCCGATATACATGTATCGCTGCGATAGCGTGTCCCGCATAGGCATGCATCATCACTCTACCGGGTTCAGCGAGCCAATCCATGTGTATTTATGTTAGGTACATATCTCGTATTCACAGAATAATTATTGTTATCGGTAATCATATCGCGATATTTACAATCGATAATATTCGTATCTTTGCATTTTTCATATTTCATTATGGACTAGAAAAATTCCGTTTACAGAAAAATGACCAAAAATCGTAATTTGTTAAAAATAGAAATTTTCTAGATCTCGTATGATAAACGGATTTCAGATTGGAATCCTCTCATGGAATCTAACTTGACATATGTCGAATTCTGTCGAATTAAAGACGGTTGGGATTTGCACATTTTTCGAATAAGTATCGGTCTTAGTAAGATATTAGATAGGACAAAAAAGTCACATATAACACGTGCTCATGTGCCATAAGTTGCATGGTAGAAATGATGAAAATGGTGGCCAGAGATAGTCTTACGATATTGAAAATCAGAGACTTGAAGAGCATAGGATGAATAGTTAAATGAGGAAAAAGAAGCGAAATGATGCATAGTATTTGTCTTCCCGATTTTAAAGGGACCAAATACGTGGGAGAAAGGAAGGGGATGTGGGTTCGGATTTTGTGTTTAGTGAGAGAGTATCAAGTACTCTCTGGCAGATTTGGGCGATCGGCCAGTCGAGAAGTGCTTCGGAGCGAAGGAAGGCTGACCCAGCGGAGACTGCAGCGTGAGCTCGGTTTTGGAGTTTTGATAAACTCAAGTGGGTGAGTTTTATCCTGCTTGGGTTTACTCTTTGTTTAAGTGCTGTTGATGCTTGAGTTGATTGAGGTCGTGAGGCGTTTGATCGATCCCAGAATCTTGGGGCCAAGAAATGTTAGGAGGAACACTGGGCAGATTGCACAATGCAGCTGGCAATGTAGGAGGCTGTTTGGGCCAGTTTATGTGTTGATTTATCTGATGAAATCATGTATTGGCAACGTGTATGAGGCGGAAATGGTCATGGCTTTGGGTTCACAAAGTGGAGCTGCGATATTGGGTATTTGGATGTGAGCATTGGCAGGGGTTTCACTAGTTCATGTGAATAGTGACACTAGAAAGCTCATTTTATTAATGCAGCGTGTTTAATTGTTAATTCAAGTTAATTCACTCTAAATTGTAATCATTAACCCATGTGAGCTCTAAATTTTGGATGTAATGGTTGCAAATTACGCGACACTGTTATGTGATTTAATTGTGTGAATATATGCATGATTATATGTTACATGTGTTATAGAATTGAGTGAATTGGCATCATGCATTCCATATGTACACCTTAAGGCCTGAATAATAAGGGTGAGTGCATTGGGTGGTTTCCTTGAGAATGATTTAGGGTTGATTAATAAAGATAATTGTAAGTGTCCATTATAAATATCAGGGCGTGATCATAAAATATCAATCGTCGGATTCGGCCGTTGATATACATCGGAGGGTAGTCATTCAAATATAACTTGGTCGGTCCTTTCATATATGGGAGGGTAGTCCTAAATTCTAAAAACAAATATCTTTGTTTTGAAAATAACGTTCTCATCTGTTGGCAGCGGTATGAGGGAGTCGGTGAACTCGGGTATGAGTTGATAATGTAGACATTAGTAGGATTAGTATTACCCAGATATCAAATCATTGGAGCATTGCACCATAAGCAGGTGGAGAGTAACCCGTTTAGGGTGATTCCTCTGTGAAGCATTAGCTCATACTGTCGAGAATTTATTATTTGGTGCCGGGAGCGCGCGGGGAGTGGCTATAATAGAGCGAGCAGAAGAAAACTGGTTGTGGCTTTGGTTTTGCTGAGTGTATACATGTATTAAGATTCTAGAGATTTTTAATATATGTTGTAAGAAATAAACTTTAAATCTTGAAGCTTATTGTGTAGTTGATGTATGAGATTGAGTATTATAGTATGGGCCCCGAGGCGTTTTTACTCCACATATATATCTTACAATGTTGATGAATTCAGGACGGTGGTTCTTGGTGAAGCTCGTGAGGGAGCTACTTGGAATTTCGTCAGTTGTGGGTTGCAGGCAATTCAAGTAGCGAGGTTGTGGGTTCAATAATAAACCCAGGGAATGGGCGTCAAGGCTTAGTATCAAAACTGGGTATGCATTCACTGGAGATTAGGGATTTAATTGGGCCGTAGTCTTTGAGGTGTAAGAACATTACCCACCTTAGTGATTAAGTGTTAAGTGTAGGTGTGAGATTACCTAGGAAATCACGAGAATAAAAACTAGGAGCGCAGCCATGTGTTTGGTGTGTTTTGTGTGATTTGATAAATTGTTGTATGAAAAATATGCATAACATGGATTATGTGTTGTGATTTTTGTGTGTAGTGATTAGCGCATAGGGAAAAAAAAACATGATGTGTTGGAAAAAAATTTTAGGAGTTTCTGATGTGTAAAAGCTGAATAAAAATCAATAAAATAAATTTTAAGCAATTTATTTGGTTTTGTGAAATAAAAATAAAAGGGGTTGTAATTCAAATACTGCAGTTGTCAGAAGAATATAATTCTTAGATTTTTGTGAATTTTGAGGTTAAACTCATCTTGGGAGTATGGGTTTTAGGGTTATAAAGGGACAAACGTGTGAGAAATCTGCTGGAGGATTTAGGGAAAAAAAAAAAAATTTGTACAGAAACAGTGTTCCGGAATGGCTCTTGATTTCAGAAAACACTGTTGAACCCCCAGTTTTGAAATCGTGATAAATGGGACACCCGGATCTTATGAGTAAGGGACGAAGCCCAGCGAAAATAACGTGACACATATTATTATTTTAAACCACTAAGTGTGTATGTGATATGTTTGGAAGGATTGATGTGACATCTTGATGTCATGACCACAATAAAGTTAAGAAATATAAATGATGTGGTGTGACAAGACTCTGTCAATGGTGTGGGTGAAGTTGGGATTGTGACATATTGAGTGTGACTGGTTTAGATCTTGAGTGTTGCAACTGGATTTTTTGAGGTTAGACGAGGGTTGGAAGCTTTGAGGGTGGCGGTCTGACAGGCTGAGTCTTCCTTGGTGGTGCGATCGAAAAAAAAAAAAAAGGAAGGGAGAATTAGTTGGGATCGGCGGACCTGTTTGAGAGTCATGACAATGGTTGAGAGTCGCGACTGGTTTGTTGAGGCATGAGGTGCGACCGGGAAGTAACATCGCGACTTAATTTGGGCTGGCGGTCGAAGCAGCGAGCACGTTTTGGCGTCCTTGAGGTGTTGGACATTTGGTGTCACGACTTGATTTGATGTCGCGGGCGATTGGCTACATGGAAATTGGTGTAGCGACATTTTTGGAGGTCGCGACTTCAATTCTTGGTTGAGCTGGAAGGGGTGACATGGGATTGTGTCGCGACACCGTCGACAATCGAGGAGGTCGCATTAAGGTTCATTTAGAAATGTGTCGCGACACGGCTACAAATTTGGCGAAATAAGGAAGGTGTGACTTGTGTGCAACTGAGCGCTATCTGTAGGCTGCGCGCATCTTGAGCGTCTCGACCTCACGGAGGCCGTGCGGCATCATGCATGCTGGCCTGGGCATTGTCTGCGTGTATTTGCATGGCAGAGTGTGCGTGTAGTGCACCTGCGACCTAATGCGGTGCCTTGTTTTTATTACCTTTATTCGAATCAACTATTTGGATCCTTTGTTTATGAACCTTTGTCACGAGGATTTCAAAAAAGAGTAAAAAAATTTTTAAATTTTCTTGTGTATGATTTAATATATGGAATAATTCCTGTTGCTTTTCACGAGATGCGTTGGCGTAGTAATGTGAAAAATATTTTTTACGTATGAATAGTGTCTCGAGTTTGTGTTTATGCCTTAGAGATGTTGCGTGTTAGCGTCGTTTGAGTGTGTGATGTTTAGTAGAGGGCGAGGACGTAGAGGCGTCCGGGAGTATTGAGTGAGTGACGTTTGTGGCAGCGTGTTGATCGTGACCTTTGTAGAGGTTATAGGTATTCTTGGCCGGCCGTGTCTTATGTTTGGTATGGCAAAGTAGTTGGAGGAGTCTAGTAGCCTCTGGAGTTTAGGCGCGTCATCCTCCAGGCATTCACAGGGGAGGGAGATCGGAGTAGTGGCAGACCATTGGTTTATCTTGGTCGAAGGTGTTAGAGGCCGTGGAGATTACACCCTGCATTTAGGATCGGAGTTAGGCTGCGTTCAGCTAGAGGGTGAGCCCAGTATGGTGGAAATGGGCGAGGACCTCACAGAGACTTAGAGGTTATGACATGGGCAAAGTTTCAGGAGGTGTTCATGGGTAAGTACTTTCCGGGATCTTTGCGAGGGCATGCGAAGGCTCGGGGTTTCTAGAGTGAGCGAGGGGGTGATAATTGTGATGGATTATGTGGCTAGGTTCACGAGAGGAAGTGCCAGATTCTTTGTTGATGATTACGTGGCCCGCGGACATGGCGTAGTGAGTGCTAAAATATTTCGGTGGCAAGCGTGTCTTCACGTTTTGGCTTTATTTTATATTTAAATCACGTATTTTTATAGCCAGATATCGATTTGTGCAATTGGTGTGAATCTCTGGGTGAAAGGCGGGTTTTGGAAACGATGCAGGCGGAGGGTGGAAGTGCCCCAAAGATGGGCTGGAGCGTCGCTGACGTTCGACATCGTGACGTCCCCGTGTGACGTTGGAGTTAACATATATAGAAATTCGACATGCGCCGTCGCGATATCAGTCGAGTTCGCCTCTCGATGCATTAAGCAGGGACTAGAGTCGGGGCATCGAATGAAGGCGTCTGAGCCGGGCCTGGAAATCGAAACGATGGCGACTTTGATGCGGGAGAGGAGCAGGTCATTTGTATTTATCTTCTTTTTGGATAAAAGTAATGATGTTGATCGTTAAATCTTTGGTGTTCTCATATTCGGTATGTTGATTTATACTGGGGTGTTGAACCACAATCGCGATTGCGTGGAGTAAAAGATTGGTATTTTATATTATTAGTTGAACATAATTTGTTAACATGCCTTTATATCACATGACTCATTTATAGTGATGTCGCTGACATTAGCGTGACTATCTTTTGGAGATCAGAGATTACGAGAGATGAGGATACTGGGGGTCAAAATAAAAAGCGACCTTGGTTGATTCGGTAAATAGAGATATTCGATCAGGGTGTGATGGGTTAGAACATTCAACGTGCAGTGTCGAGGTTGGGGTAGAGATGCGCTCGGCTCTACTAGCGAGATGGCGGATACACTCGAGAGAGGGTGTTCATAAGCAAGATCACACAGCCGTAGTGATTATAAATAGAAGCCGAATAATATCATGCTTTAAGAATTAATCCATGAAAGTGGCGGGAGACAATACTAGTCTCCATTATACGATAATTCATTTAGATTTGTTAGTTTAGTTTAAATTCGGACATTAGTAACCTTTCACCCGACATATCCGGATATATTAACCCGATCTACGTATTCAGCACTTATCCCCTTGGATCGATATCAGTACCGCCGTCGCAGTATATTGCGATACGACGGCGTGCGCCAGCGCGTAGGCGTACGTTATACACTCCGCTTCGACGCCATCACGAGTTAGGAGATTCGAGAATGGTGAAGTTGTCCGTCGGCCGAGTTGTAGGACCGCCTCGATATGGATTTCCATGGTTGGACGGTACGACCATATAGAGATAGAGGATGCTCGGGAGGCGCGCTCGGGGATCACGAGTTTGTATGAAGGAAGTGATGCTTCTTCCGGTTCACGAGGTCCCAGAGTCGCGGCCGTCAAGGCCGAAGACGGATGAGAGTCGTCGGTCAAGCGGGGCAGATGGTGTGCACTACCATTGTCGGCTGGACACGCGGATTGCCCGGAGACGAGGATCGGGGTTTGGGGCGGCTGCAGTCGATCGATAGTAAGACGAGAGAATCTGATACATTCCTCCCGCATCAGGAGACGAGGCGGAGGCGATCAGTTTTAGGGAACTCTGCGGGCACCTCCGTTTCCGCGAAGCGGCAGGGGCTAAGTTGAGTAGGCGGGGGCGGAAGTCCCACGGTAGGGACATCGAGTCAGGGCGTGTCGCGCCATCCTGGCGTAGGGCCCGAGTCGGCCAGTCGACCGGGTTATACGAGAACACATTTTACTATCTACTTTATGGAAATGAGAGTGTTATTGGTCTACAGTGCTTCGCATTCATTCATTCTTTATAATTGTGAAGCTAATAGAGTTGGGCTTAGAGAGGTTGAGACCTTAGAGGCCCTTGTATGTGAGTTCTCCACCCAGGATTAGGGCGAGAATAGGGATGATATGTCGGGTTGCGAGTTGGAGATCTGGGGACTCTACTCACGATGGACACGAGGATCGTGGGACATGTCGAGTGCATGTCATCACAGGGATGGATTAGTGACGACTTACAGGGGTTATGTCGATTGTGAGGCGTAGGGGTCTTGCTTTATCTGAGGCGGGGTACTGTTTGGTGTTTCGGGGGCCAAGCATGATATTTTGCCCTGGGCAGTCTGAGTCAGTGTCGAAGGCGATTAGCGGGTTGGGTAACAAGCGCCTGGGACGAGGAGAGACAGTGGATCTACCTCGGTAGTGTGCGGTATGTGGATGTTTTCCATATGAGCTACAGACCTCTCGCGGAGGGTAGTAGACCGGTGTCGAGTTACACCACAGTGCTTCTTTATCTGCATGATAGCATAGGATGGCACTAGTTGGTGGGGAACTCGAGTCCAGTTACGAGCTCTCTTGGATAAGGGTTCATTAGGCAGAAGCGCTTCACCATGGGGCACTCAGGTTATTTGCGAAGAAGAAGGGCCAGAACCCTTATTTGTCGTTGATTATCGGCGTTGAGCGGGGTTACAATCGAATCGGTACCCATTCACGGATTGGCCGGTGTTGATCGGTTGAGAGGAGCGCGAGTCTGCTCAAAGATAGATGCCCGCGGTTACCATCGGTGAGGGTTAGGAGATGAATATCCACAAGACGGCGTTTAGAGACGTTATGGGCACTTTGAGTTTACGGTGATGCCCTTTGAATTGGCCGAATGCACGGTGGCATTCATGGATCTCATCTGCGTAAGTTGTTCCCGACCCTATCTAGATCGGTTGTCTTGTCTTCATGGATGACATCTTGATCTACTCAATCAGTGGGAGCATGGTATCGCAAGGATCGATGTTACAGGTTGTTGAGACCATCAGTTTTGTCACCTTGGGGATTCGATAAGTGCGAGTTTTGGCTTCTTGGTGAAATTTTTGGGACACGTGGTGTCGGCATCGGGTGTGTCGGTGGACCCGAGGAAGAAGGTTGAGGCCGTGATGAGTTAGGAGCCAAAGTCGAGTCTTTTGAGATACGTAGGTTCACGGGGTTAATTTGGGTATTACAGCGGGAGATTCATTGGATTTCTCGGGATAGCGGCTATGTGAGAGTTGACCAGAAGGTGAGGTTGATTGGGATGACAGTGTGAGGGGCATTCCCGGGGAGTTGAAGGAGACTTGGCTCTATCTTGATGAGTCCCAGACGGGACGAGGGTACACGAGTGTCATTGTGATACCTCGAGGCGGGCAGGGATTGTGTTACGATGCGATCCAGGAAGGGGTAGTAGCTTATGGTTCGTCGGTTGAAGAATCATGAATCAGAATTACCCACACCACGACATAGGGTGCGCGGCCAGTGATGCCCGCCTTGAAGATTGGCGCCACTACTTATATAGCGAAGGAGTTAAGTGTCTTCATGAAAAGTCGAGTAATATCTTCCGCGAGCGGGACCTACTTGATATAAGACGGCATGAATGGATGGAGTTCTGAAGTTATGACTTCCTTTGCATTACCATCTACAGTAAATGATGCAAATGGTGATACGCTCGGTCGGGAAGTGCGAAGGCGTTGGCTGGTATAGCTTCTTGGGGTGGCGGATGCTCTGACGTGGGACAGGTTGAAATTTCTGATGCAATGGCCTGAGACTTCGAGCACGTTGGGGAGTTTATTAGCTGCGGAGTCTGCGTTGAGAAGAGTGATTGAGTCCGTGGCGGGGCAACGAGAGATAGTGTCCATCGGGGGCCAAGTACGATCGGTACGGTGACGAAGAGTTTGGACCTCCACGGATGGTAGTCTTACGGTATAGAGAGCCGGGTGATGGTTCCCGGTGGCCGTTTGAGAGGAGATTCTCGGGAGTTTCAACGCTCACGATTTGGAGTACCAGTGTACGAATGTGCAGATCTTGTTTTGATGTGGAGTGGGATGAAGGAAGAGAGACACGTAGGGGAACGTTTACGTGATGTCTCATGTCGGCGAGTTAAAGTGAGCGCGAAGCGGCGTTCGCCGGTAGTGGAGTGGTTGAGTGGAAGTGGGAACGCGTTTCGCGATGGACTTTGTGACCCACTTGCCTGGACCAGCAGTGAGCATGACTCGGTGTGGGTGATAGTGGGCCAAACAAATTCGACGCATTTCGGCGAATGCGGATGACCTTCTCATTGGAGAGATTATCGGGACACATTCGAGAGATAGTAAGTTTACACTTGGGATACCAGTATCCATAGTGTCGGATAAGGACGAGGTTCAGTAGCACTTTGGAAGAGTTTCTGAGCGCTCATGGGCTCTGGTGACCATGAGCAACTTTCCACCCTCGAGACGGATGGTCGATCCCCAGGAAGGATATCTACCGAGTGTAGAGGGCTTGTGTGTGAGCATGCGTCTTGGATCATAAGGGTAGCTGGGAAGAGCATTTGCCCTTAGTGGAATTACTTTCACAACCAGCGAGTTATCAGGCGAGTATTCCAGTGTAAGTATGAGACATTGTATGGGAGGCCACGTGCGAGTCAGATTATGTTGGGCTAGGGTGGGAGAGCTCCGTCACGGTGCGATCGATTAGAGACACCTCAGACGAGGTGAGCAATCTGGCAGTGTCTTCTCACGGCTCAGGCGTAAATTTATCTTTGATGTGCGGCATCGGCTTAGAGTTCGAGGTTTGAGGTGATCACATCTTCTTGAAGGTGTCACTAGGAGGAGTGGTCGGTTCGATGACGAGGAAGTTATCAGGAGTTCATTGGGCAACACAGGATACTCGAGAGGGTAGGCCAGCATTGCGTATCCGGTTGGCATTACAGCCCGGCATATCGGATGTCACGAGGTATTTAAAGTCTTATCTTTCAAGAAGTATCCTGGGGTCAAACATGCGGTGGATTGAGGACGGATTGGGGATTGGCGTTAATGGGACCTTCGGAGGGGACGATGTGCATTTTAGATGGCGGGTGATCGGGTTTTGCGGCGCTGAGCCCAGGTGAAATTGATGGTCTTATGGCGAAGCCTTGTAGATTGGAGGAGTCGACGTGGGAGGCGCGAGAGGACGATGCGGGCCACTTATCTGCCATTAGGGATGAGTATATGGTTTAGTCGTTTAACATTTAAATGACTATTTATATCAGTAGAGTCTGTTGCATATGCATGTGAGTGATTGTGATCGTTCAGAATTTCGGGACGAAATTCCTTTTTAGGAAGGGAGAATGTAAGACAGAAAATTCAATTTATAGAAAAATGGCAAATGTGAATTCGGGTAAAACTCCTAGAATTTTATAAAATCTGCATTATGATGACAGTTTGCAGTTGAAATCGTCTATAGGAATCTGTGACATGTCGATTTAGTCGGTGAGGAGCGGTCGAGTTTGCACATTTTTTGAGGCAGAGTATGGTGCCTTAAAGCGACTGATCGATGGACGAAAAGTCACATATAACACGTACTCATGTGCCGTAAGTTGCATATGATAAAGGAAATGACAAAATGGGCCGTAGAGATGTGTCAAATGTAGAAAATCCAGAGACTTAAAGGCATAGGATGAATAGTTAAATGAAAAACGAAATAGTGCATAGTGTTGTCTTCCCGATTTAAGGGACAAATCGTGAGAGAAAGGAAGGGAGATCATTAGGTTCGGATTTTTGTGTTTTAGTGAGAGAGTATCAAGCCTGCTCCTAGATTTCTGCGAGAGCGTCCAGGCCAGTCGAAATTCTTCGAGCCGAAGAAAGTTACCACGCGAGAGGAGCTGCGCGTGGGCTCGGTTTTAAAGTTTTGACAAAACTCCCGAGTGAGGTAGGGGTTTTATCCTACTTGGGTTTTACTCTTTGTTTAAATTGCTGTTGATGCTTGAGTTGATTGGGGCGAGTGAGGCCGTTCGTCGGTCAGTGGGGCCAGAAATGTTCATTTTGGGCCAGTTACGCACGATTAAATTGGCAATGTGAAATTTGTTTGGACGGTTTATGTGTTGATTTATCTGATAAATCATGTATTGTAACGTGTATGAAGTAGAATGGCCATGACTTTTCCGATTTCCTGAAATGGGCGAATCGTGAAGTATTTGGATGTGAGCATTGACGAGGTTTCCTTTATTCGCTGTAACGATAATGACACGAAAATAAATTTTGTGTGAAAGCGTGTTTAGTCGAGATGGTCATTGGTGCTCGTGCGATCATTAGCCCATGAGCTAACTTTTGGATGTAAATGGATTGTGAAATTACATAGTATATTGTGTGATTTAATTATGTGAATATATGCATGATTATATATTTACATGTGTTATAGAATTGAATTGGAATTGACATCATGCATTACATATGCACTGGGGCACCCTAGAATAATAGGAGTGAGTGCATGAGGTGGTTCTTGAGAGAATGATTTCGGAGGGTTGACTAATAAAGATAATTATTGGAGTGTGTCCATTATAAATATCGGAGGGTAGTCCATATAAAATATCAATCGTCGAATTGACTGATTGATATACATCGGAGGGTAGTCATTTAAGCTATAACTTGGTCGATCCTACTTATATCGGAGGTAGTCCTGGTCTCATGATATGCTATTTTGAAAAATAATGTTTCTCATACGTGGCTTAGAGCGAGGGTGTGAGGGTGGTGAGGACTCGGGGTATGGAGTTGATCATGTAGACATTGAGTAGAGGATTAAGCATTTTACTTGAATGTATGTTTTCGATGGAGCATTGCATATGCATGGGTGGAGAGTAGCCCGTTTAGGGTGATTCGCTCTTGAGCATTAGCTCGCCTATCGAGGTGTGTGTTGGTGAGGGCGCACGGGAAGACGGCTCATAATAGGCTTTACTTAGAAGAAAGCCGGGTTGTGGCTTTGGTTTTATGATGTATACATGTATTAGAATTCTAGAATTTTAATATATGTTGTAAAAGAGTAAACTTTTAACTCTTGAAACTATTGTGTGTAGTTGATGTATGAGGATGAGTATTGTAGTATGGGCCCAAGAGGCCGTTTTTACTCATATATATATCTTGTGATGTTGATGATTGGGACAGGTGGTTCTTGGGTAGAGCTCCCATTATAGGGAGACTGCCGATTTTCATGAGTTGTGTCGGGTTGCAGAACATTCAGCAGTGTCAGCGGAGTTGTGGGTTGTCGACGGATTTTGAGGAATGAGCGTCACACATTATATGCATGAATAACTATAGTTGCCATGCGTAGCCTTAGAGGTAGTTACTATCATTCAATTTCATCAAGCTATATATATGGATGGATTCTAGACTTAATGGGCTTTCAATAGAGTCTGAAACGCTCAAAGAAAGCGGGGCCCGGACGAAGAATTTATGAGTCGTCAGTTGGAAGATCACATGGTAGCCAATCTAAGCCCAGGCCAGCCACTGTCAGAGCCGAGTAGACTGGAAAACTCGTTTTAGCAGGGTTATGTTCACCTACCATCTCTATATATGGTTGGAATCTTGACTCAATGGGCTTTCCATAGAGTCGAAAACACCAAGCAGTTGGACGAAGAAGTTATGGTCGTCGAGAAGTTGAGGCCTCACTGTGGGCGACTTTGTTTGGGATTGACCCTAGCCAGAGTTGACTGGCCGAAGCTAGCCTAGCGCGAGCTAACTTTGGCCCTAGCGCTGGCCAGGCCTGGCACTGTGGCCCAGCTGCAGTCTGAAACTAAAGCGATGGAATAGACTATTCAGAATAAAATGACCATAACTTGGGCTATAAATTGAAAATGGAGAAATTAGCTTCAGCATCAAGTTCATTGATTTGGCTCTGATTTATCACGAAGGACTCAGCAGCAAATTCACTTCTTTCTCACCCAAAAACCAGTCATAAGGTCTGATTAATGTGTATGATAAAAAAAATAAGGTAATTTCCCTTGGTTCAAATTGAAACTAAACATTTCCTATTCATTTTAGCCATAATAGCTATTAATGGCACATAAGGACACTTACTTAGTAAAAACTCGGTCCCGGTTGTCAGAAACAATCCTGAAATTTCTAGCACCTTTGTCTGAAAGTCTTGGGGACGATTCACCTGACCACTCACGGCCTCCCACCTGACCATGCCATTTGAATGGATTAAACCCAGTAGAAGAAAAAGCCCCTTACACTCTCGGAGTTTGTCGAATTCCCCGAGCCGGTCTCATCTGGCCGCCTTGTCGACGAGGATGAACTCTTTCTCTTGCTCATGCAAGCGTGGTCACGTCGTAGGAAAACTTAGAAGAAGGTGGAGTCTCTCTCTACAACTCTCTTCCAAAATCCCATTTTCTTTCTTTCGTTTTCCTTTTCTTATGGATCACCCTTGTCGTATTATTTTCAAAGGAGAAACTTCCTCCCCCTTTCCTACATGTCACATGCCTTTTTCTTGATTTTCCTTTATTTCTTTATTTCTTTATTCTCTCTCTCTCTTTTTGCTCCCAAAGATAGACCGAACTTGGTCTTATCCTTTGTACAATTTTCCTCTGATTACCATTGGGTCCTCCGTTACGATTCTATTTTGCCGTACTTATGGTGCATTTCTATAATGCATATCCTCTTTACTTATATTATGACTTTTGTGTCTTGTTTTGACAAATTACAAATTTACCTTGCATTTTAGGGTTTCTCGATTTTATTTCCGAAAATTAGATTTAACATATTACGACTGAAGCTTGTATTTATAAAACTTTTAGACCATATTTTGGGGGTATTGTTACATCGTTCTTACTTTGGGTTTCTTACTGCGTGAAATGTTAAAAAATATTTTGAAATTTATTTTATTCGGCTCGAGCGGTTATGGAACAGATCGATAAGCTCATTAGGTTTTGTTCGAGGATAGCAGTTGGGGCACTTTTCCTTGTTTAGTCGGTTCTCACTCATTAGGTCGGAATTGATTTTTGGGTTACTCTGTGAGAATGTTCGGAAAAAAATTTGAAATTTTCTCGGTCAAATGACGAGTTATGGAATTGGATCAGGCTGATTCATTAGGTTGAGGATACTTGATTATCTGGCACTTTTCCTTGTTTGGGTTGGTTCTCACTCATCCAGAGTTAGAATCATACGTTGTTACTTTTTTTGGGTTCCTTACTCTATGAAGAATGATTTGAAAAATTTTGAGATTTTTCTCAACTTGCTTCAATGGTTAGGCCCCGGGCAACCAGTTCATTAGGTTTAATGATAACAGTTAGGCCATTTTTCCTTGTTTGGGTCAGTTCTCACTCATCTAGAGTTAGAATCGTACGCCATTACTTTTGTTCGGTTCCTTACTCTGTTAGGAATGTTTTGAAAAAATTTTAGATTTGTTCTCAACCGACTCGACTAGTTAGAGAACTAGATTAGCCAGTTCATTAGGTTTTTTCCAAGGATGGCAGTTAAGGCCCTTTGTCTTGTTTGGGTTAGTTCTCGCTCATCTAGAGTCGGTGTATCTCAGTTGCTTTTGGGTTCTTACTCCTATAGAAATGTTTGTAAATTTTTTAGATTTATTCTCGGCGGCTCAAGCGGTTGAGGAACTAAGTCAGCAATTCTTGGGTTTCGAAATTAGTATAGTTTCTAATTAATTGGAGCCCATGACCTTTAATGATTGGCTCCTCCATATCAATGTAGAATTTTATGTTTAAGGGTGAAATGGGGTTTAGTTTAGGTTAATGTTGGTCCATTTTAGTTACTAAATTACGGTCTATGCGGGTCAAAGGTGGTTAGTTAAGCACTAGTAGTCGGTAGTATTTTGTTGAGGCTAATTTTTTGTGATAAATTGACATGTTTTATAGTTGCCTGAGGTGGTGTAAGCGTGTCGTGGTTGAGATGCAATGTGTATGGTTTCTCTTGCTTCACACAGCACGATATTTAATTTTGAAAGATTGTTGTATGCTAAAATATGTGTTAACCTTTCCACAGTAGGGCATGGTAGGAGCACATGTATGTGCTTTGATGTTGGATAATGGAATTCACGTGAATACTTGATTTGTTTGCCATACATGCTTGTTGTGTTTATCGACTGACTTCTTTTGCAGCGCATGGCTAGGGACCTCAGGTATGTGCCTTTGGTTATATTTTTTTGAGATTAAATATATGTTGGATGCCACCGGTTTTATGTGATTCATGTCATCCGTCTAACCTAGGTGGTTAACGGATCTTTGACCCATATGCTCCCATGTGCTCAATTCACTAATAAGGCTAGGTCAGGAGCTTAGAGGGTGCTACCTCACATGAGGTACATTCCCGATAGGTAACTTTGATCGACTGGGCTCATCATTATGAACCATTTCTTCCTGATTGGAGTCATTAGGGGTTTTTGTTAGCACTTGATTTTCCGCGATAAATAAAAATAAAAAGTAGATGGCGACTCGAAGCAAGCGATCTCCTGGACGGATTTTTCCCAGCTTCGAAAACACTTTTCTTTTTTTTTAAGTGAGTCGCGCTGCCGTGGATCAGTAGGGTCCACGATGCGACCCCTGATCACGGCGCAATTTGTAAGCGGGCTCCACTAACTCCCAAAGGCAGAGGCGAAAGGGTCGTCTGATTAAGGGCTCATAGTGCGAGGCTTTGGCTCTCCAAGTCTTCCTTTTGATGAGCAGGAGTGCGTTTCCAGGTTGTCTTTGTTTTGATGTATGTCGTTTTGGTATGTCTCACATTTTGCTAGGTTGTGGGTGTATTGACATTCTTCTTGATTATTTGTAGGTAAGCGCGACGGTAGGCTTGTGGCCCAGGTGGAGAAGGCGGAATTTGGGCGCATTTACTAGCTACTTGAGATCTAGAAGGAGTGCTACCATGGCTCCTTATGTGCGAGGAACTTTGTAGATTTGAGCATGATCCTTTCTCTACATAAATTTTATCATATAGTCCTTTGCCCGAGCGAGGTTGTCGAGGGTGACACTTTGTTCTTGTGGTTCCAGGGTGGTCGTTGCTGGAGGAGTTCTTCCTGGGCGGAGGTTTAACTCCGGACCCCTTGTCAGGCCCGGATCATTGTCTTTGGTCGTCTGCGGGACCCCCAGTCATCCCCTGGCGCGGAGGAGAAAAAGAAAAAGAGACATAGCGATCGAAAATTTGGTAGATTGGGGGTTTGTGGTTAGGCTAGTCGGGGAGTTAAGCGAGGTCGGCGAGGAGGAGGCTAGAGATGTCTTATCTTGTTTAGGTTTTTTCTTTGCTTGGGGATCATGAAACAAGCGCTGTGTTTAACAGGTTGACTGCCCAGTGCACAAGAATGCACGGCGGAAGGCGTGGTGGTCGGCCCCGGATGAAGGGGCTTCGGAAAATTCAGACGGTGACAAACGTGGATACAGGATCGATCTTAGATGCCATGGAAACTGAAGGTGCCCTAGGATGCCCCGAAGAGGCTTGTGCACCATCGGAGGATGGAATCCCGGTAGGGGTCTCTGGTCTTTGAGGAGTTGTGGCGAGCTGGATAGAAGTGCCGTACGCCGTCGTTCTCGACCGGGCTTGCGTCGGCCCTCGCGGACGGATGCTGGCGGCTCTTTAACTACTTTCGTATGTTCCTCGTAAATGGGTGCAAATCGCCGACGGACCGCAGTGGCTCTGGCACAGGGCGCTTGAGAGATCATTGATCGTTAGAGCCCTTCGGTAGAGGGAGTCTTTTATCGCCCCCTTGTCATAGCGACCTACCTACTTTTCTCCGGTGTTGGTGGTGGCTCTTGCTTTCGGTAATTACTCCATCTCGTTCTGACTATATGGATAGGTAGACCCTTCAGGTCTTCATTATGTCTGACTTCCACAATCGGTTGAAATTTGGTAAGTTCGGT
This sequence comes from Tetrastigma voinierianum, assembly GCA_016808115.1. Taxonomy (NCBI): domain Eukaryota; kingdom Viridiplantae; phylum Streptophyta; class Magnoliopsida; order Vitales; family Vitaceae; genus Tetrastigma; species Tetrastigma voinierianum. The sequence continues at coordinate 498,501 of JAEQBH010007520.1, read as the reverse complement.
TTAATTGCATATTGTTAATTTTGTGTTGTGATTTTCTTATTAACATTTTCTCTTTTATTGTGTGTTGTCGTAACATGGCTCACAGCATATGGAATTCAATCCTAAGCGGACGATCTTTGAAGGCGCATCTCTATGCTAAACCCTAACATCACTCCAGGCACGGGCTTTGGACTACTGGCAATGAAGTCAGTCGAAGCCTTAGGAGGAGAATTTGGCGGGTGGAGAGAGAGTTATGCGGATGGAGAAAGGGAGGGATAAAGCGGGGAGGCTAAGGTGGCCCGCATGGCGACCACATTCTAGTGACGGCCTTCAGAGCGAGGCGGAGGAGGACTGGCTGGGGGCGAGAAGCCTTGGCGGGCTGTGGAGGAGGGGCGGGCGCGAGTGGGGCTAAGGCCCACCGCTGAGGTTCAGCGGACATCTCTCTCTTGGGCTCACAGTTGGCAAAGATGAGGTATCCTCGCTTCCATTCCCGGATGGGCAAGGTCGAGGCCATGGAGGAAGAGTATCGAGAAGGCTTTGGGGTGATATTTACTGTGGGTAAAGGGGTGTTGTGCGTTGAGCCACCTGACATGTGGAGTCACCCGGAGGTCTGAAGGTATGGCTTCTTTAGGCCGTACCTCCACGATTTCTTTGTGAACCTGTTTTGCCTTTGTCGGCATTTGCCCGAGGCCATAGCGGCAGAGAAGCATCTCAGGAGAAATGGCGGAACCACGTAGAGGTTCTTTGTTCTTGGGGACGAGAGTGGACTACAACCCTTGCTTTCGGGCTGCATCATTTGTGTATTCTTTGGGCCATTGTGGTCTTTTAATGAAATATATCTTTCTTATCTACTTGACGGTTGTTTATTTCTCATCAGACGCCATTGGGCGCCACTATAATTTCTAGTTTACTTAAAATTTATCGATTCCTTTCACTATGTAACCACTTTTCCCACTGATGCGGGTTAGAATGGTGGCTGGGACTCCAACGTTAAGTTTGGAGGTGCGAGGGGTTAAGCCGCGTACGTAGGTAATCTGCGCCATCACGTGGGGCTTAGTCATCACCATCGAATTTGGAGGCCTTGTCTAGTTTCTTTTTAGAAGTGCTAGTGAGCTTGGGCGTCTTGGTCAGTGGCCTTGGCTTGAAGCAGCCCTTAATTGCTTGAGTGTAGTGGGTTTAAAAACCATGATAAATAATGATACTATATTACAAACCTCGAGTATGGAAAGTTGGAGCGTGCGGAAAATTGGCATGTGCACGTAAAGCATGCAGAAGGCGAAGGGTGATTGGTCTCAAGCTTAAGTGGGTAATGCGCGTCTGGCTCACGTCTAGCGGTGCGTGATTTTATGTTGGGGCATTTTTAATGCGTATGTTGACATTTCACCCCTATATATAAAGGGTGCCGAATGCTATCCACAAGTCTTTCACAGTGCGATTTCTTTTCCTACATGTTCTGTGAATTGGCAAGGATAAAGGGGCTGCATGGAAGTACACGAGAGAGGCTAGGTTGTCTTTCGCTATGGCTACGGATGTTGTGTGTTGAGCAAGTCTCAGAGTGGAGACAACCAGAGGTGGATTATAAGCGGAAACTCTCTTAGTTTTCTTTATCCAGAGTGCTTTACGGGCCTTGGGTGCCCCCCTGTCTTGGCATCCTTTGAAGACGCAACTACCGGGGGTGCATCGCCCAGGGAAGTGGCGGGAGGAGCCTGGGAAAGGTGCCCCTCCTAGGGATTTAAATGGAACATCCCTTTCTTTTTCTTTCTATTTTTAAAGTATGACTCGATATGGCGCTCTCTTGTTCTTACTCGTTTTAAAGTAGTGTACGATGGCGACCCAGACATAAATCATGTAATGATGTCATTGGTGTATTTATGGTCTCTTTGTAATTTACTTGTCTGTGCCTTGGACATATATCATCGTAAATAATAGCCATTGAAAATATTATGAGATATAACTTTTGTAATCTTTGAACAAAGCATTACAGCTAGGATGTTTGTGATGTAAGGAGTAAGTTGTGCTATATGTATATTTGAAGCGCGTGAGACCTTTCCAGGCGTAATGGGCGGTGATTAGTACTAAATGGTGCTATTTGAGCCTGTTTATTGCGGGTTTTTAAGTGCTTTTTGTGTCTTGTCGACTTTGATAACTCAATTGATACATTAGGGTCCGACTTTCTTCTTGATCCGTTGTGCTTCATTATTGTAGTTTGCGAATTGATACTGTTATCTCCAGCCAAATTCAAACACGATGAACACATTGGTGAGTGCATGATCGAATCGAAGGATTTGGAGCAAAATTGCGAGAGGAAAGGAAAGCAAAGTGTGGAGATTTTGCGGGGTTGCAAATTGTGACCTATGATTCGCAGTGCGAAATTTCCATGACTGCTTGCCAACTGTTGTGGTATTTTTTAACCGTCTTTTTGTGTGGTTTTATACAAGTTTTCCCTTCGTATAATTTTTAGTTCATTAGCACATTTTTGGCAATTTCCTTTCTTTGAGCACTATCAAAACAGTTCTGCTTGTAATCAAATCAACTTTTCCACTCCATCGTCGATAGGGTTGGCACGAAGCCCCATCCCTACATTGGTTTGTGATTTTCTCTCCATTTCTCTTATTTTCTTGCTTTTCTTGAATGGCTTTTATGATGATAATAAGTGAGGATGCTCGTGCCCCCTCATCCTTGAAGGGAAGGCACTAGGTGTTGGTTTAAGCGATGCATGTTTCATGCTTTTCATGTTTGTATTTAAGGGTATTTGTGTCACAGCTGCTTGTAGATTAAAATCTCCTAGGCATGCTCTCCTTGATGTGTATTTGGCAAGCTTTTTGGGTTGATGGATACTTTCACTGAATCACGATGCCCGATTAGTTGTCTCTTATTAGTTCCTGTAGGGTAGGTTTTTGAGATGTGTTCTTATATCATAGTTAGGGTTGTTATGCTCATTGAATGCCATCTTTTCGAAAACTTTTAGGGTTTAGGTTTTAAAGCTAAATGAAGATCAGGTTCGGGAAATGGCCATAGGTCGACCTCGACGCGAGGAAAAGACGAGGACATGTTGGTTAACCAGAACCACTAAGCGGTGTGGGACTTGAATTCTTTCTTAACTTTTTACGCGAGTTATTTTCGGTTTTTCAACCATTCACACACCTTGTTTTTCCACAAACCCAAAAATCCAGAGAAAACACCATTTCAATGCCGCTGCTTATTATTCTCTCGAAGAAAACCCGTCCACGTGTTCGACCCTCGAGCCCATCTTTGCGTGGCACACGCTCGTGGTAGTAAAATCTGGGATATCAAAATTTTGTTGATTCAGAACATTTGCGGCTTTAAGCGAATCGTGACCAATTGTCGTAGATGTTCTTAGGCATGCAATGAATTTGGAACACATGTATGGCTGTACCCGAAAGTGCCCGGCTGAGTATGGAACCACATCTAGGCTTTTGAAAGTGCTAACAGGCTAAGAACCACAGTTTGGTGTTTTGAAGTGTGACTATTATTGAAACCGTAGTCAGTCTTTTCGATAGTGGCGGTAGAGCCACGGTTGGTCTTTGAGGTGTCGCGAGTTAGAGCCGTAATTACGGTCTTTCGAGGAGTGCCCGATAAATTAAAGTCACAATGCGGTCTTTTGAGTGTCAGCGGTAGAGCCATAGTCTGGATCTTTTGAGAGTGCCGGTAGGCTAAGAGCCACGATACGGTCTTTTGAGTGCTTGACCAGATAAGAGCCATAGTCTGGTCTTCGAGATTGCTAGTAATTTAAGAGCCGCGGTCCCGGTCTTTTTGAGGAGTGCCGGTAGTGGAAATGGTTGGACTTTGTGATCTTAGATAGGATGTCGGTAATATCACGGACTTTTTGGATACGACGGGATATCAACCATATTTGGACTGAAGAGTGCCCGTGAGGATATCATCCATATCACGGACTTTTGGCGTAGTGCCGGTAGGATATCGATCATATCTGGACTTTGAGTGCAATAGGGATGTCAATGATATTTGGACTTTGTGATTGCTGACGGAATATCAACCATACGGACTTTTGAGGTGCCAAGCGAGATGTCGACCATATCACGGGACTTTGTAGTCTTAGCGGGATGTGGGCCATATGCGGAATTTTGTGAGTGCCGGCGGGATATGGCCCATGTTGGTTCGAGTGCTTGACGGGATCTCAAGCGTATCACGGACTTTTGTGAGTGTCGGGATATCGACGTATCTTGACTTTTGTGAAGAGGTAGTTCTGAATTTGAGAGAAAATATTAAGGTCTTTTATTGATAATAATAATACTTTCAAAGGAAATTTAGCGGTAATACCTCTTTAGATGCATTACATTCCACATTCTAGATGCAGTCTCGTGCAACTTATTCAACGTATGATCCAGTTTGCTCCACTTGCACCGTCATTGTATGGCCGCTCTGATTTGGTTGGAGCTTCCGATGCGCTCGAGTTGGCGTGTTTTCAAAGACTCTACTCAAGACCAGGTCTCCCTCTTAGAATGTACGTGGTTTTACCCGCCTGTTGTGTAGGTTTGTCAATCTTTGTTGGTATGACGCTATTTGCACAGTTGCAACTTCACGGAGCTCGTTTGTCATATCTAGGTCTTTAGTTATGGCTTCAACATTAGCCTCTCAAAGATTCTGATTTGAGTTTAGGCATCCATTTATGTAGAATTATAGCCTCCGATATTCGAAGTAAGTAAGGGGCGAGATAGGCGAGATCTAGTTGGTTTAATTTAGTCATTTTGTAGGCCCATAGAACTCATGGTAACTCTGCCGATTTTCCTTTGGCTGAGTGCAAATACTCTTTCAAAGGCTGATGGGAAGTCTTGTTGGATGATTCACTTTGAGTCGTTGCTGTGGGTCGCAGTGGGGTTGAATACAAGTTCTTGACTTCGGCCTAAGTTGCAAAATCTGTATACCCTTGCTATCAAACATGGCCCATTGTTAGTCACTATCGGTGTAGTATTCAAACTAGTAAGAGCGATGTTCTTCCACTCCCCTGAGTGGAATGATGTTTTTGTCTTTGATGGAAATGAGAGCTTTAGCTTCTACCATTCTTTAAAATAGTCTGTGCTACCAATAATAGCTTTTCTGTCTTGTGATAGGTAATTAGTCTAGCTTATATCGAATTCCCCATTGAGCGAAGAAATTTAGGAGCTCGTTATGGTGTTAGGTTAAGGTTGGTACCCATAGAAATGGGAGCTTGTATTGCGGCGAAATCACACTTCTTTGAGAGTAGGCGGTTCGTTGCCTTCATGGTTGAGAGCGTGGTAGCCACAGGTATGGGCCACGTGGCAGTTATAGCGCTGGATGGTTTCCACATATTCCTTCATGGAGTTTTGCCGGCTTATCACTGCCTCTTGTGGTGAGGCATTTAAGATCTGAACCCATTTAGAAACGTTTATCTATTTGCTTGTTCTGAGGGAAAATCCCAAGTCCTTTGAACCCCAGGGAAATCTTGTGGGCCTCGACCCACTGTTATCTGGGGAGTTCTCAGGAGCTTAGGTAGCGGACTATTGGGTCATCGGGAGAGGGTGTGCTTTCTATCTCGTTGCTGGTTAGCGGCCAATTGACGACTCCGTCCCAGTAATAAATAGGGAGGAACCTTTGTTTGCTTAGTTGGTAGGGATCGACCTTCTTTGCTAAGGCATTCGCCTTTTCGTTTGAACCCCTTCGGATATGCTCGAGCTTCCAGACCACGAAGCTTTCCACATTGCGAGGAGCTTAACCGGGCATACATGCTTGGTCATCATGTTTGGGTCTAACGTGTTTCGATACTCCCAGGATTTACATCCACACCCTGACTAGGAGTCATTTTGTATAATGATCTTTTGAAATCTGGAGATTACAAGATCTATCTTGTTTAGGATTAGCCATGTGCCTCATTGTTGGACACGGGAAGGCCATTTGTATAACTCTTTCTATCTTCCTCTCTGGTTAGGGCTTTTAAGTTAACGAGCCAACAACGGCTCCGTTCTTGGGAGCCGTCCATAAGGATACACCGAGTTAGCATTAGGCTTCGCGTCCTGTTGGGGGATTTCTGCTAAAAAGTTTGCCAATATCTATCCCTTTATTGCAAAGTGGGGTTTATACTGGATACCGAACTCGCTTTGTAGAACCCCGGAAAATTTAAAATTTTCTAAAAGTATAAAATTAAATAATAAATTGCTGAAGTAGTTCGAGGAAACTAGAAAATTCCACATAGTTTAGATGACGAAGCGAGAATTTGCTTGTAGTTGAGTCGAGTGCGAAACAGTAACTGAAAAGTTTCGGCTGAATTCTACTGAGTAGTGAGAATTCTTTATGAATTTTTGAAGTTAAGTATCTAGTAACCCCAAGAACGAGATTTTCTTAAAAATTTCGAGAGTTAGGAAATGACTTGAGTTAAGTTCATTTAAAATAAATTAAACTGAGACGAAAATAAATTGTTTCAGAATAGAAACAAACTCGAACGGGTCGTGGACACATGGCGCAAAGTGGCCCAGCGTCCGACTTATGCTAAACGGACGGGGGGAAAAGGAGGAAAAACAAGAAAATCATATTTTTTCCTCGCTCTTTTGACGGGAGGCGTTGCAATGTGTGTACGAGCGGAGGGTGAGGAGGGAGAGAAAATTTCTTCATACTCTCTCACGATCTACGGAGATCGGGTGGTGAATCAGTGAGCAGATTTAAAATTCATCTCTTTCGATGAGGCTGCGACTTGAGTCTGCAAACTGACACGCGGTTCCCCATGCAGAAGATTTCGGGTTTGGAGGAAGAAATGCTAGTGAGAGAAGCTCACCTTCTCTCTAAGATTTAGCGATTAAGTGACTCGGTTTCGTCGGGCGAAGACTTAAAGTCGAATTACTTTCGTCAAAGAACCTTGTATTAGACCACCGAAATCAAAGTACAGATTGAAGATTCGAGCGGAAGTTTGGGAAGGTCGTGGGTCACCGAGGTCTTCGGGACTCAAGATTTACGTCTTTGCTCACGAGAGGTAGGGGAACCTTCTACTCGGGCTTATTTCTTATCTAAATATTGTTTTGGTCTTAGTTAGGCCCTAAGGGCTATTTGGATTGTGTTCCTGAACACAAAAATCGTATTGTGCCATGTTTATGGCTGAATTATGGACTCGATTGGGGCAGGTTTGTTGCCGGGTGAAAGGGTTGTTTTCGGGATGAGTTTGGGTAGGAAAAATAGCATGTACGGGAGTTTTAAAGGAGCCCCCGAAAACGCAATTTCGTGGGTTCATGGGCCGGGCTCGCTCCTAGCTGGCGGGGCCCGACCAAGGCAATGGGGTGGCCCGAGCAGCCCGAGCAGGGGCCGCCGGTCTATCCGCCCGGAGTGCCCCAGGGTTGGGCACAAAGCAGTGGCCGTGGGAGCTCGGTGATCCTCGCCGGGTGCCCGGGCGCCTCTTATCCTGGATGTCTTTTTACCCCGAGTGTTTCCTTCTGGTGACAGCTGCCAGCGAGGCGCGGCCCTGACTGCATGATATAAGTGTAAGTTCTCCCCTTGAGCTTGATCCTCGCATAAATGGAATAGGAAACGGCTCACATATGGCCCCTCTGGAAGCGATTCACATAAAGGAAAAACAATCATCCTTCAGAAATAAAGCCACCTTCCTATCTTTATGGGGAAGTAGTTCGCTCTCGGGAAAGATGGATCCTCTTCATACGTAAAAGAGAAGCAAATCACACGAATGAGTCTGAGATTCTTGATTGAGATAAGCTGCTTTGCTCTAAGCTACAAGTCTTCAGGAAAAAGGCTAACTTTGCCATCGGAGAGAGCGCAGACTGCAGATCTTCTTCTTATCTTGTTTTGCGAGGTTGGTAGTGAATGCTCGGAAGCGATCCGACTTTGAAATTAGGAACTACAATTGGAGTCGATGCGTGGGAAAGCAGCAAGTGAAATATAGGAGGCGATACGAGCTTGGGTACGGCTCCGGGTGATCGTCTCGATCTCGAAGCGCTTGGTCGTTTTCTCGGGTATCCCAGGAATGTCAGATAGCCGTGTCAGCCCGGCCGGTAAACCCGCCCCGTTGAGGACCGGTTCCTCAGCTGGCGCCGGAAGATGGAGAAATGAAAGCGGGAGGAGGCGACCAGACGGATGGCCGGAGTGAAACGTCGGACCTTTACAATGGAGAGCGGCCCCTTTCTGAGCGCAGGAGTCGAAATGACCGGGGAACCCAGTGTGTCGCGAGTGAGCCGCATGCTTGGGGCGAATAGAGAAACTCGACCTGCCGATATGATGATCATCGGTGATGTGACTCTTCGGACGGCTCTCCTTCCGTCTCCTCTCCCACCACCTTGAGCGTCACGGAGCCGAGTCGAAGACCTCCTCGCCCCGGTCAGGCCGGTACATGAGCGGGGCGCGACGCCGAATGGGAAAAGAGGACACCAGGGATAGACCCTGCTCACAATTGGCTCCTGAACATATTGCCACCCAGGTTCGGAGAACTGACCGTTTCTACATGCGGTATCCACGGGCTCAAAATCCGCGTCACGACCGCTGTCCCCGTCGAGGGGACCGACATCTTTGTCCTCCCTTTTCAGGCGGTATGATACAGGCCCATGAACCTCGCGCGGATTAATTTCTTAATGAATTTCTTTATGTGCGATGGCTCTCCGTCCGTCACGATCACATGTTGCACTTGACGGTATGATCCTGGCCTTGGGGGCGATGAATACGTGTAAAGTGTTCGGTCGGCCTCAGGCGGAGCTTTATCGCGGTTCCACAAGCTTAGGAGGGTCGATAAACTCGTCGTGAGTTGTGGGCGTGTTCGTCTCCGGTATCGTACTTTCGATCGGCCCGAAGGAATATCAACCCTGCAGGCTATCTCAGCGAAAGCGAATCCATCCGGGACTTCACACGCGGAATTCAGACGAGACCATCCAGCCCAGTTGATATTGTGGATCGGTCTGCTAACCCAGGCTTTTAGCCAGATTACTTTATGTTAACTTCGGTCTTTATCTTTGGGTCGCGCGACCATGGAAGAATTATATTGACGGCTTGAGATAAGTTCTCCACAGAACAACATTCGGGCGCCTCATGGCCCCATGTGATAACCACCCGGAAGTAACAATGTGCGGGCTCGTCGAGACAGGCGGCGAGCAAGGGTTAGAAACGTGCGGCCAGGCGGTAGAAAAGAAGGCCCCACTGATTCGCCTCTCCAGCTTATCACTTTATGTGGCTCCTGCCCTCGGTCGGGACCTCCACAGATTTAGTGGCCAGCTGTGAGGCGGTCGGGACCCGGCCTTGTGAGATCCACTAAGGTGCGATTATCACGGGGCCAGCCCTGAAACCAACAGCTGCCTAAAGCTTGAAGTTCTTAGTAGAAGCGGGTCGTGCAGGCACCTCGGGAGATCTCTCTGACCGTCGGCGAGTGGCATTAGCCCACCAGTGCAATCGGTCGTGTTGATATCGAGCATGCCTCGAGGCCTAGAACCCTTGACTTTATCTTGGGGCCAGGGCGTGGCAATATCGATCCAAGCATAGGAGAAAATGCTCAAAATGCGGCCACCAGGATCAGAATTTGAGGTAAACAGTCGGCACTCGAGAGAACATCACGGCGATGCGGTGGTTGGCGGCCATATCCTTCCCCACCGTAACTACCGGGTCATTAGCCCTCATTACGATGCACTTGTACTTAATGTCGATGTGTAGTTTTGATGTACACGGGGTCCTCTTGATCCGAGCGGTCGCGACCCGATTTACTACACCTCCAGCCTTGACGGATAGAGTCTCGCTTGATCATCACCGATTCCATAGCGAGGGGGTTTTGTCGGGGTTTAATGGGGCTATCACATTGATAGTTGGGGATATCACATTCGAATCGGCGGTCGATGGTCGGCCGTCTTATTCTCGGTGGTGAAGTTTGGGCGTCTGATGCCATCTGGTAGAGCACATTCACGCCGTGGCGATACCGTGCGTACCGCGAGCGATAAGCTATTGCGTCCAGGGGCGATTGACCTTGGGGAAGTCGGTTAAGCGTGCGGCAATCTTATTAACTCTTAATCTGAGGCGAGCAAGGGAATGTTCGATGAATCATCCGCCGGTCGACCGCAATGATGCCAATCCACGATCATCACGCTCGATCGCCTTGGAGGGCCAGTCGATAAGCGATTCGATCCCTTGGCGACCATACCCTTGATAGGTAGAGCGGATGCATGCATGTTAGTACCCTCTGGCAGGGAGGAGAAGGCCCCGATATCTTTGCGTGATCTGATTAGCGGCCCGATGTATTTGCTTGGACTCATGCGAGATATGGCCAGAATAAAGCCCTTTGCGCCTCGCACAATTAAGCGTCGCCTGAAATCCGCTGACGGTCGGATAAAAAGTGAAACGCTTTCACCAGTACTCGCCCGTAGTTGTCGGAATGAGGTCGATAATCTTACGTAGAGCGGATTTATCAGGAAGCGATTAAATACCTCGAATGGTTGGCAGCGGTAGTTGTCAAAGAAGGGGGCAGTAGGTATCTTTGACCGGATTGCCACGGACCTCGGCTGCTTTGTCGAAAAACTGACTTCCATATAGGTAGTTATTGAATGGCCGGCGGGCGGTGTGTATATCTTGGGACGCCTTCTCGAATGCCACGGATCCCGGCCATCCCGGGATGTGGAAAAGACATCGTTCATCACTCTGTGGACTCTATTGTTCTGATGTGATGCCTTTAGAAACCCAAAGAATCTTGGGACTACTGTCGGAGCTTGGTGGCGAGATGTTGGCCAGTTTTCGTGTCTGATGGAAGTCTATGATGATATCTGGTAAAATCAGCTGACGTGCGGATCACCTTGCGTTCTGTGGACGATTAGAGCCTCCTCAGAGTATGGTATGAAACTGAACCCCTTAAAATGTGCGCCAGGAGTTAGTGCAGGCCAGTTCATGGCTTAATGGTAACTTGAGGGAATAGAGGCTAACCACCGCGGCTTAGGCGTCTTGCAATCCGACCTGACTGAGAGAGATCTGATAATGGTACATTGATTGGCGATCTGGCGCTTTATTTCTTGGTTCACGGACCATTTGAAACCCTTCTTCACTACCTTGAGGCAATGGGTGAATGGGCGAGAATGCTATCGGGCATTCTTAGCAATCAGCTTGATACACACCAGGCCACGATTCTTGGGCTCGGAAAGTAGTGATACGTTTCTGCATACGCGACCTTTGATATAGCGATGGCAGTCGCCCTGTTCCAAAGAATGTGGGGCGAAGTTGAAAGCCGTATTCTTTATTGTAAGTCATATGGCGCAGAAACTGGAATGCCTCAAGCAGAACATGTTTCAGGTTCAACTACGTAAACTGCCCATGCTGTTCATCCGTTGTTTTCACGGTTCTCATGGGGAACAGTTCTGGCTGATAATAGAAGAGTAGCTGCCGATGGCTGGAGTTCATTGAGTAAATCGATGGCGTTTTGAAGAAGGTAAGTCTTGGCGACTTAATCGCCAAATTGCGTGACACTTTTGTTGGCGGATGATGATATCCAGCGTGATCAGACTGGACTTGGCGGGGTGGGCATGCGATCTCGTTAACCTCTCTATGGGAAAGTTGAACAGATCTGATTGAGCGGCATCTGACAGCAGATAAAATATGACAATATTAGTCGGGCTCGAGCTTGCACTCGTGGTAAAGGCGTTGGTGATCTTCCGGGTTGACGACTCACAATTTGGTGTTAGACGAGTGCCATGAAGTGGTCCGAGAGATCCCAGAGGCGGCAAGTATGCTTCCTTGAGTCAAACCTGAATTGGATTTATCTCGGCTGGAAAACCAGTTATCACGGAAGCATGACCAGGAAGGGTCGATGCACTTGGCCGGAAATCGGTAAGTAGAACTCATAGCGATAAGAAATCGTATCCCTCCCCATCTTTATCCAGGAATCCTCGATAGTGCATGCCCGAATAAGCCGGATAGAGGAAGTTCCCAGTCTTAGATGGAGCCATACGACTGCAGAAGCGGGAACTACAATAACGAGAGATAAGGCCAGCAGGTTCGGGATTAAGTCAATTTAGATTCTCCATGATAGACGGGCAGCTATCGGCGATCCACCAGGCGTAGTACACGATGTGCCCTAACCCTCCCGAACAAGGCCGATTATGTATTAATTTGAATTACATGAAGGCATATCTTGGGGAATCACGGGGGGAAGAACTCTGCCGGGACAGCTCAAGTGTGTCAACCTATGATACGGCCCAGACCCAGATTACGTCGAAATGTGACCACATTACAAACAATGTCCTATCTTGAAATCTAAGTCTGAGACTTGGTCTCCATCATTTGCCATGACGTCGCTCGATGGAATCGATATTGTCGGCACCTTCCTTGCCACAGGCTCGGAGAAGCTGGTATTGGTCGCCCTTAGATTATTTTGGTAAGTGGATAGAGAGGGCGCGCCTTCTCATCGATCAAAGATAGGGATGTTACTCGGTTTTGTACGGAAGAACATTGTCTGTAGGTGTTCGACATCTCGAATCCGATGTCGAATGCGATTCCATAAGTTTGGCGATGAGTCTAGGGACTTTGCCGGGGAGTGAAGATAAAATCTATACTCACCCCTCGTATCCATGAAATGATAGCGGTAAAGCCTCTAGCAAAATACATTGTGCCTTGAAAAAACGATTCGGGTCCATTAAAGGAAATGGGTGGAAGAACTTCAGTGCTCTGGGTTTTACAAAACCCTTGCCGAAGTAAGCAGCGACATTTCTCCTTTGCTCGCTTACGGGATGGAAGCGGGTTATCTCTGAGGTTAGTGCATACCGTCAGAAACCGAATCTGTTAGGTCGAAAATCTGAAATCAATAGTGAGAGAGTTAAGGCGTAAGTGATGGCTGGAAGGCTGCGACAATCACCTGCGATCTACCAGCCTTCATTTAGCGAACTCTTACTCTATGACGGAGTAAAGCCTCGAGAATTTTAAGCCAGGCGATCTGGTCTTGAGAGATTTTCAGAATGCTGAGACCAGCGTCGGGAAATTCAACTGGCTGGGAAGGACCTTATGTCGTGATCTTGGCCGTGAAGCCAGGGTCTACTTGGCCTCAGATAAAGCAGTTGGAACCTCATACAGAATGTGGAATGTCATGCACCTAAGAAGGTATTATCAATAGAAGCATTTCGTTGTCTTTAACTTCTATACCTTCGCATATTTTCATCTGGTCGAATTCAGCGCGGATGGGCGCGATGTGACTATCCCATTTCAGTGAGATAACCTCTGGTAAATTGGTGGCTTGGATCTTGTGATGGCGGCTGTCAGGCTGAGTATAGATAACCTACAAGCTGGTTAAATTCAAAGCCCGGATAAGCGGAAGTAAGCCGACTTTATCCAGGCCGAGCATAGATAAACTCTAGGCAGTGAGGTGAAGCTTGGGATGGGGCGCGATGGCGACATATCTGGCGAAATAGATAACCTCTAGGTGGTCGAGTCGAGCCAGTTAAATTAGTAAAAGTGAAGCTTATCAGGCTTGGCATAGATAACCTACAGATGGTGAAGTGGCTTGGGATGACGTAGTAAATTGACTATCCCGGCGACATAGATAACCTCTGCGTTGGTCGAATTCGAAAGCTTGGATAGCGCGATGGTAACACATTGACGGGAATAGATAACATATAATTTGGTCAATTCAAAAAGCAGGATAAATGCGATGAAATTGACTGTCGGCCCGACATAGATAACCTCTCAGCTTGTCAAATTAGCGGATGGGCGCGATGCAAAAGCCCGACTTTATCGAAACAGATAAATAACCTCTGATTTGGTGAATCTGGCTTTAGATGGCCTTGATCAAATGGCTATCGGCGTGGCATAGATTGCTTCTGGCTAATTAGTCTGGCTTGGGATGACTGGTCAACAAGCGGCCCGTGGGCTCGTCTGGAGTAGTTTCTTGCAGGCAGCTCAGATGGTGCATAAAAGCTCAATCACAAATCCAGGATGGTATGATGTTAAAACATACAATGATGTATTAAAAAAAAACCAGCGAAAGAGTAGGGGATGTAGAATTGTTTGGTCACGACCTTTGAACTGTCTGATCAAGTCTGTGAAACATTAAAGTCCCGAGTTGGTATGGCATCCTCGGCCCAGTCAAACGAAGTAGGGGACCCATCGAAAGAAATTACGCCTCCTCTCAGGCGGTGGGGATGTTCTTCAGTCTTGCTTTCCTTCATATTTGGATCGGGGTTAGGAGGCGGTGGCAGATGCTTGAGGGCGGTGAGTTATGAAGAACTGCAGGTTAACGGAATTTGAAAGGATATGGCATTTGTCCAGGGTTTGAGGTTTGCCCACATATGTTGTGCGTAAGCAGACCATAGCCGTAGTTGAGCGCATGTCGCTAGCTTGCATCGAACTCGGCCTCATCGTCTCTCTCTGTCGGCAGCAGCCTTCTCCGGATGGCGGCGAGTGATCCTTTAAAGTCCCAGAAACTCACAGTGACGTGAGCAAGTCTCTCGTCAGGTCAGCTGTTGTTTCTTCTTCGCGCTTCCTCTGACTTCCTCGCCACGACCGACGCCTCTGGCCAATCAGCGCCCCAGGACTCAGCCTCCAGTTGGCATTTTTCACGGCCGTGAGCACGTTGAACGGAAGCTCGGACTCCCTGCCTTCGGTGTTGTGGCCCGCCCGATCTGACTTGGCCCGTGCGCCTCGTAATGCTTGACATCTTTCGGCCGGCGGGCCATTTCGGTGATTCCGGCCGCGCCGACCGCGGGTGGTGACGCCCGGCTTCGACCTCCTTTAATGAAGCACTCTGGCTATGCATTTCGACCGCCCCGATTGGATATATATGGCCGGATTCGTCCCTTAGTTGGGCTCGAACTTGTGATCTTTGAAGCGCCCGTGTTAGAATAGTAGCGATGGCTGAGAGAAACCCGTTAGAGATGCAGAAATCAGCCTAGGTGTTAATATCACCCAGCGAAACTTCGCTATCTTACGGTTGATCGGTGAACATGAATTCTGATTCTGCGGACTTGAATCCGAGTCATCAATAATTTGCACCATTAATAATCTTAAGCCGGGTCCCTCTGGGGATCTTTCGCTAGAGTAGTCTCGCTAAGACCCATGGCTCGAGCAACTCTTAGGCATCAAGCAGTGATTAAGCCGTCGGTAGTGGCCTTTCACGGTGGAAAGGCTCCGGCATGCCTGATATCCACTCACCTCGTCTTGTGGCAAGAGACCATTCTCGGATCAGGCCAGCATGAGTGGCATACTTGATTGGTTATGATCGCCCGATGTCTCAGGGCTTTAAGCGGTGGTCGTGCCACGAGTAATTTGAGCTAAAATCAACAAAATTTATATACACCTAAGTTCCACTGCCTCTCACTGTGATAGTCGAAGCTACTCTGAGTATGAGTGAATGCAGAGATTAGAACAGGGGATGGGTTTCATCTGAAATGGTTGCATTAGGGCATGGTAAGGCTTTCTATTTGGACTTTTGGATTTGTGTCAAAGGCGTAAATGGTTTAAATGGAAATTGCAAGCGAAATGGTAAGCGAAATTTAAAAGTGAAGAAATTAAACTTTGAAGATTTGGTCCTGACTTGACAAGCTAGAGGCGGAAACACACATGTCCTCGGGTTTTATCCTCCACATGTAAATTGAAAATACGAGTGCAGTTATGGCCCCTTTTTGTTTAAAACCTAACATTCGCTATCATTTTTTTAAGAATTTAGTAAAGACCGTCTAAGAATCAGCGCATCTCACCAGAACCTTTGAACCTTTAAAATTATGGAGTATTGGCGAAAATGATAAAGTGATGTTGTTAACCACCAATTTGAAGAATACACAACATGTAAATGCTACCTCGGAGCGATAAGGACCATCAAGAACGTGCACGTCGCTAATATTGGATCTAAGAAGCATGTGGAGAGTATTTGCGAAACCAGTAACATCATGTTATCTTATTGAATTTTGAAAATAAGGGCCATAAATACACTACGTGACTTTTAGTCTGAGAGGACAACATCTTAACCCCACCACGAAGCTAGCTTCTTCTCTTGAAGGAAGGAGGCTTGCCAACATCTCTTGAGTTGTCATCCTCGAGAGGTGTGTTTAGGCCAAGGGAAAAGTGAAGAAGAAGAGAGAAAGAAAGAGAGAGAAAAGAAATAAAAGCAAAACTACAAAAAACTTTGTTACAAAATAAAAACTTACAAGAAATATCTTATACGATTTATCCAATTCTCCACACGAGGTTACAAAACAAGAGGGGCTTATAAAGGCCTCTGAGGTATGAAATTGCAAAAGCCTAATAACTAGGCTAAGTTATGGGACTTGATTGGGTAATAAACCAAGTTTGGAAGGCGGTTGCATTAATTACGAAGCATGACGAGGCCTGCAAATTTCGCTAGAGTGAGAATTTCGCTAATTAGCGAATTTGGCAAGTCATAGCGAAAATTGGAAAATTCGTAAAGGGTGCATTTCGCTGGCTAGCGAATTTGGCTAAGCTAGCGAAAATGTGAGTGGCGTGTTCATTGTGAGCAGGTGTTTAGCGAATGGGTTTGTTAAGCGAAATCCATCATTTCGCTGAGCTTATGACTTGAGTGCGAGAATTAGCAGCAGAGCGGATTGCAGAATGTTTGCGAGTCGCTAGGGTTGCGGTGTTTGCGAAGCAGGTTTGCGAAAATCCTGTTTCTTTGTTCTTGTCTGCAAATCTGTCTTGGCTAGCATCATTCTTCCATTTTATTTTGTTTTTCCATCGATTTTTAGGCTTGTTGATGGTGAGACTAAACTTCCAGCCTCATGATTGATCATTTTGCATTGTGGTTGGCTGAAATTGCATAAATGCACACGAAAGCGACGAAAACAACCAGCAGAATGGCATAAGTGTTACTAAAGGTAACATGAACGCTGGTGGGATATATGACATGATTAATGATCAAAAAGTACTCAAAACCTATCTAATATAGGGTTCAAAATTGCACTTTTACGAGCAACTAAATCTACTGGCAAAGCGTTGCTAGTCGCCCATGATGCAAAATAAGAATTGAGATACATGGTGATTTTCAAAAGGTTGTGTTTGAAAAAGGTTATTGTACTTATATCTGAACTAACATTGCTGTGAACAATTGAAATCAACATTTGAAAACCTATATCTGAGAATAAAATCCATAAAGAACAATTTTTAGAACAACCTTTGTTTTCCATGATTTTCAACTTGGATTTCCACAAAATCAATGGTTCATTTGTATCTAGTTGAGTCGATAAAATCACGAAATTTGTTTCCCCTGACTAGCATTGACATGGCCTTAAGCGTGAACAATTAAGATAGAGTGGTTACACTTCTCTTGCTTTCTCAATTATATTGCTGGATGCAATGCTTAAAAATCGGAGCTTACTTCGAAGTCCATGTAGCGAGGGTCAAGCTGACTCCCGACCGATTAAAGGTTTAGGGTATCAGCGAAAGGATCAAGACCCATAACTCTAAAGGCTTCACCGGGACTTCAAGTGGCTTAATCGAGCACTACAATTCGCTAAATTCTACTATCCACCCATGGCTTCGTCGATGACTCTGACGAAACAGGGCGTCGGGTTTCAAAGGCTTCCGCCGTACCCCTCGGGCCAGGTGCTCGGGTTTTCAAAGCAAAACTACGATTTATTCTTACTTTCTTAACCTTTTCTTTTTCTTTTCATTTTGGAGAATGACATTGGTGTTGATTGTTGTCTTCCGAACTATTCTAGGTTGTCTGACATGCACACAGGCGGCTTTGCGAGGTGGGGAGGCATCTGAATTTAACCTATTGAAACAATGCGGAAGTGGAGTGTGTGACATAGCATAAAGGAAATTTCAAGTTGAGGTATGGGTATTATTTGAACACAAATTGTTTCAAGCGTGGCATTTGTTCTAGCATATAGGTGACAAATATGATGATTCGATTATCGATTTAAAAGCGATTCAATTGTTCGATTTTAGGCGATTCATTGTTCGATTTGAAACAATTTAATTATATAGTTTGAAAGAAAAACACATACTTGGCCACATAGGGGACCACAGTAAACACAATATCTGGTAGATATATATATATATCCCAGTAGCTTTTGATATAGCAGAAATATTATCATTATAACGAGGCTACGGCGCATATCCTTCTATGGCTAATACAAAAATCTAATCAAAATCGGTAGGCGATTGATAAAGCGATAAGTGTACATAAATGTAAGAAGCACCTTGTACCATTACAATTGGTGGTGGTGGTGGTCTGTTTCTTCTTTGCCAGCTATATCGAGAGGATCTTTGGAATGGTGAGGCTTAGAAATCTGGGGTTCGAGTCTTTCCCGAGCCAGAACCGACCCACACAGACGACCCAGCATGCCATGCGTGTGTGCGAGTACCGCCATCGTTTTTGATGTGATGTGAGGTTTGTCACGATGACCCTTCATTTCCTAAAGTTCTGCATGGCATGCAGTGATGGGTTGGACTTATGGTTAGAAGCGGAGTCTTTGCGTGTGTTGATTTTGTTGCGGTGTGGGGGTGGTGCGAGGTGGGGAAGGTAGAATATATGCTTGGTCGTGGAAGGAGTACTTGCCAGTGGGTATTTGGTATCTTGGGCGTGGCGGTGGTATCGAATCTATGGGGGTTTGGTTGAATGATGAGCTCTTGGGTCCTTAAACATTTCGCCTCCCTTGCTCTTCTCGGTCAATGAAGCGATGATTTCTTAATCTTCTTTCCTCCATGACCCAGCGACACTTGATTCTAGGGCGTCTATGGTTCCTCGGGGAGGATCTTCTGCTTCGGATTCCTCTTTGGTCCTCTGGAGGCTGCGATTGAACTGTTCACCTTGATAGTGTTGGTCGAGCACTCTTTCTCGATTCTCCTCCTCTTGTGGAAACAGCGATTGAGTGAGCTTTAAGATGGATTCTTTCTTTGGATATCGATTTTGATCAATTTCACTTTTGGAATCCATGATTCCTTGTTCGAGCTCTCAGCATCTCGGTTTCGTGATTGGCACAGGTGATCACTACCACTTTGCTCCTACATGGAAATTGTCCATTGTTTGCTTTCCAGGTCGAGGATGGCTTGTTCAAGGGATAAGGGTGGTGGTTATTCTTCTTTGGGAAGTGGGGGCATAACATGGAGGTTAGGGAGGTGCATAAGTTGAGGGAACATAGACGAGGTGCGCTCATCCATTGGTCTCACATAGTCCCTCATAGGCACAGGTGGGTTTGGATTTCTCTCTACCAGTTTGTGTGCCCCTTTGGTATGGAAGGTTCACATAATCCACCATAGTCATGTAAGCTCTAGGGGTTACCCTCACATTGTATTCTTTCTCCATATGAGATTCCATTTTTTCTAAATGTTTTCCCGAACTGGCCTTGCCTTAAAATTTTCAATCCGAAAATGGATTCTGCATTGAAATAGGGCCACCTTAAAGCGTCATATGACACTTTTTTTTTTTTTATATGAAATGAAATAAAAATGACAATGAAAATTAAAAGAAATTCACCAAAACTTGTGATGAGGATCTGAAGTGTTCCATGACTCTTCGCTTACAGGCAATCCCGCCCAGCGGCGCCATTTGATTAGTGCCCGCAGTAGGGTGGTAAAATCAAACAAAGGTATATACACACTAAGTTCTACCCTCTTGCCAGTAGTCGAGCTACGCGTGTATAGTGATTTGAGATTAGAACACGGGATGGTTTTCATCCTGAAATGGTTTGCGTTAGGGCGTGAAGGTAAAACTCTATTTGGACTTTTTGGATTTGTGTGAACATGAGGCCAGTTCATTTGGAGTACAGCGGAAATGAGTAGCGAAATTTAAAGTGAAGAATTAAACTTTGAGATTTAGGTCACCTGACTTGTAGTAGGGGCGAACACATGTCCTCGGGTTTATCCTCTGTGTGGTCGGCCACGGGATACGGAGTTATGGCCACATTTTTGTTTAAAACCCTAACATTCCTTTATCATTTTTTAAGAACATTAAAAGGCCCAGTCCCCAAAAAGAATCACTTGTATTTGTCGCTTTAGAACCTTTGAACCACACAAAGTATGATGTTAGTAACAGTAAAAGTCGATGTTATTTAACCTGATTTGAAGAACCCACTAACATGTAAATGCTCTCAGAGCCGTGGGGACCATCTAAAAGGCACATTTTATCATAGCCTTTGGATCTAAAGCATGGAAGTGTCAGCGAGGTAATAACATCCCGTATTATGTTGAATTTTGAAAATAAAGTTCATATTACACTCCCCGTGACTTTTATTCACGAGAATGACATGTAACCCCTTTGAGCTAACTATTCCTCTTCAAAGGAAGGAGGCTTAGTAGCTGCTGAGTTGTCATCCCTCGAGGTGTGTTTGGCAGGAAAGTGAAAAGAAAGAAAGAGAGAAAGAAAGAGAGAAGAGAGAGAAAATAAAAGCAAAACCTAAAAAAACTTTATTTACAAAAATAAAAACTTACAAAATATCTTCTCCCCGATTGTTCCTCAATTCTCACACAGGTTACAAAACAAGAGGAACTATACAGACCTCTAAAGGTATAAATGCAAAAACCTAATAACTAGGCTAAAATTCTTCAGAGACTGATTGGGTAATAAACCAAGAAGTTTGGAAGCGGTTGCGTAATTACACGGCATGGCGGGCTATGAATTTAGTGGCTAGAGGTGAGAAATTTCGCTAATTAGCGAATTTAGCAGAATTAATAAGAAAATTGGAAATTAACTACAAAGAGGTGCATTTTTAGTAGCTAGCGAAATTTAAATAACTATTGAAAATAATGTGAGAAAGCGTGATAATTTAGCTAATGACGATGTTAGCGAAATGGGATTTGTTTATGAAATTCATCATTTCGCTGGGCTTGCGACAGTTGCGAGAATTAAGCAACACTATGACGATTTAGAGATGTTTGCGGGAGATTAAAGCTGGGGTTGAATTGTTTTGCGAAACAGGTTGCGAAAATCTTATTTTTCTTTGTTCTTATGCCTCTCGTCACATCTTGATGCATCTCATTTCTTCCATTTTTCTATTTTATTTTCCATCGATTTTTGGGCTTGTTGATGGGTAGAGACTAAACTTCCAACCTCATGATTGATCATTTGCATTGTGGTTGAAGCACAGAAGTGCATAAATATACAAGCAGCGAAAACTGTATGCTCCGATGGCGTAAGTGTTCACCAAAGATAACGTGGCGACAACGGTGGGATATATGACATGATTAATGATCAAAGTACTCGAAGCACATCTAATATAGGGTTGAAATTGCACTTTTGAGCCTTGTCGAACGGCGAACCCGCGTGAACTTTGACCTGCTAGGTTGACCCTCGTCCCGATCGGAAGGGGGGATTACCTAAAGTGCACTCGGAATCGGGTCGGCGTCCTGTGACTCTATTCGGTCTACACATGGCTCGATCGGTCAGGTAGGCACCGGTTCGGGAGAAGCGAGAGTGTGATAACTATCTTAGATCCACCCTCGACGGTGGCTGGTCCGCGATGCAGGCTGAATCGAACTCCACTCTTGGAACTTCGGTGCAAAGCTTCCTTTGCGGGCGGCGTAACGATCTCGCGACCCCGTCATCCTTCCTCTGGGTTATCCTCCCTATCAGTCTGAAATCCTCGTATTCGCCAGCAACGCGGGGAATGAAATCCTCCCCTTTGTACCTAGGCGCGTTAGTCGGCTTGCCTTTCCTTTTAATGGGTGTGCTTTCGGGCGAGATCCGGCCACTTGTAAGTAATGTGGTGGAGACATTACTTTTAGTTCTCATTGAGGGCAGGTTGGCGAAGCCAGAATCCTCAGCTGGGGAGGTCGACGAACCGTGCGCTCAAGCACCTTGTGCGAAGCTTGATGCCTCGGCCCTCTGGGGCCCGCTGGAGGGGCGGGCGTGCAGAAACCCCGGACGTCGTAGGTCGTGATGACGAGTGCTCTGCTGAAGTCGAGAGAGCGGCTTGGTGAGAATGTGGGAGGGTGTAAGGAGGCTAGGGTTGCGCCTCCACGTGAGATATATTGTCTGCAGTCGGGGAGAACCATCGTGTGCTCAGCTCGGATATCTCCGATAGCAGCGGATTTTCTCAGCTTGACTTCTCCGCTGCGATTCAGCCTTTGCCTCGCCCAGAGCCTTACACACGAGGCTTGACCTAAGGTTAGTCCATCATCACATACTAATATCTGAAAAAAGGATATCAGGCCAGGTCTAACCCGACCACACACTTGGAAAAAATTGAGACCGGTTGATATCAAAGGAAGGCAAGGGGCAGGGACTCGTCGAGGGTCCCACTACTTATGACACTCATTGCTGGAGTCTTAGGTGAGTCGAGGAAGCTAGATTGACAACTGAGAAGTCAGGGATTTAAATGACATAGACATCGCGCCCTACTCTGTGAAATAAAATTATACGGCTGACGATGTAGAAGTCGAGTTATTATAGGTGGTTGACACGCGACACCGTCGAAAATACGAATGGCGTTGGGGTGGATAAGGCGGAGACGCGAGAGGTGAAATCTGGCCCCAGCCAACTGGGGCAGGCACGAGGCGTGGCCGCCGACAAGGTGTCCCAGGGTAAAAAACACACCGTTATGTTCTCCGCTGAGTGGACTTGTCGCCCTCTCAAATGGCCGGTCGATGTTATCGGGCCTTCCTTGATAAACCGTTAACTCACTCCGTCGTTAGGGGCGAGATGATCTTTGCTTCGCGGAAGGCGTCGCCGAGAGGCGCCTCGAAGCGACCACTTTCGTGGGAAGTTTCTTCGACCACACTCGCCATTCGACAGCGGAAATCGAGGAGAAGAGAAAGCGAGAATATGGAGCTTTTGGCCATATACCCAGTTGGTGAGCGTACTGACCAGAAGCGGGCCGCGAAAATGGGAATAGAATGTTAAACCACATCCGCTTCCTTCCGGGCCTTTTATAGCGGAAGCAGTCACTCACGAGATGACGATGCCCAGGAAGCGGTATTGGTTGCCTACGAAATAACGTCTTGCAGAGTGCCTGAAGCATGGCCGTAAACGAATGTAAGGTTAAATTGCTTTGATCGTAGCAGTTAATTGGCCAGAGGAAAGTAGATAAACGAAATAACACGAAAGGAAAGAGTGCGACCCAATGATGCCTATCTGCTTATCTTTAGCCTAGGTGTAGGTCGCATTTAATGCGATAATGACCGATCGCACAGGGATCTCGACCATCCCTTGACGGTTCGCGTTTTAGGGCCTGATGGGTTGAGGTGGAAGGCGAGCGGGGGCGCCTCTCCTTGGGCGATTAAGAGGCGGCAGTTAACAAGTTTTATAATCATCGACCCGGATCAGAATGTCCCCAAACACGTCACACATAATTGAAATAAAACGATAAGCCGTTAAAAAACTGTAATTTTATTAATTACACCAAAAAGGTGTTCGATATTACATAGTGATGCTTGTTGCCAAGCAATCATATTATAACACAATAAACTAATATTCATAACACCTTAAATACGCGGAAGAAAAAAGCAGTAGCTTATCAGCTACCGGGCAAGAGGAGAAAAGGCTGGCTATGAGCGAAAAGAAAGGAAGAGATGGAGATGGGATTTGAAGCGAAAGCGAAGGAAAGGCGGGAGATGGGGTTGAAAGGCGGGCTGCCGAGAAGCGAAGAAGAGACGAGATGGAGATGGGGTTTTCTAAGGTAGAAAGAAGGAGGTAAAGGCGGGAATGGGGCTGGTGGAAGCTCGGCGATCCTGCGGGATTCAGGGAGGTGTCCTCGGGCTCGAATTTCAAGGATTTAAGACCACCCAGACACCCCCTGAACATTTCAGCTCTGGCATTTCAGGCCATACGATCTTTGGTCGATCCATGCTTGGAAGCGCTCAAGTAATCGGTCACGTATCGCCGTCACGCCAATCCCTCGATTAGAATCTCACTGACATTCAATTGTCATCTTCTGCAGGATAAACATGGATAACCCGATCTGACGGCGAACCTCGTCACCCTCGCCTTTATAGCGGCCCCCGATCTCGGGGATCGACCCTGCGGCGTATGGCATCTAATGCGGTTTCAAAAAAAGTTACAAAATTCTAGGTGACGGCATTGATTGTCTCTTTACATTACGCGTGAAATGGCGGTCCAAGCTTGTCCTTTTTCTGTCGGGGGCGATCGCTCTCCTCGATAGGAAAAAGGGGGCATTGTGGGTACACCGTGGGCTACCAGCCGGTTCCTACAATTTAGGCCCAGCCGAGGCCCGTGGGACTGGCCCCAGTACGTGGCCCGAGGCGGCCGGTCGATCCTCGCTGGGTACTTACCCCAAGAATTTGAGCCCAAGCTAATTTGGCTTTAGAAAGCGCTTAGTCAATCCTCGCCGGGTGCCGGGCGCCTCTTACCCCGGATGCCTTTTGCCCGTAATGCTTCCTTTCACTTTTATCGACTCCCCTGACCCAAGCTGTGTCGACTCTTCATGATATAAGTGTAAGTTCTCCCGCGAACGGTCTGCTCACGGAATAGGAAAACACTAAGCGGCCTCTTGGGAAGCGATTCTACGTAAAGGAAAAACAGAGTCATCCTTTCAGAGAAATAAAGCCACCTTCCTTATCTTTATGGGAAGAAATGCGTCAGCTTCTCGAAAAAATTCAGATCACTTTCTCATAATAAAGAAACGAATCGTATGAATGAGGTATGAGATTAGCAGTTGAGATAGCTAACTATTTCCCCAATTTCTAAGTCTTGAGAGAAAAATTTAAGCTTTCTTGGTGGAGGGGTGTGACTTGTCTTGTCGTCTTGCTTTATTTGTTTCTGAGGTTGTAGCCATTTGGTGAATCTTCGACGATCCACGGCTACGAGTATTACAGCAGACTCTGACCATAAAATTCCATTTTATTAGAACCATGGAATTGATAATGTTGTTTTAAAAAAATAATGATAATAATAAAAAAAATGTTAAAAAGAAAAAGAAAAAACACAAATATAGGAAGCTTGGGTAAAGAAAATGAGCACTAAGAAGTTTTGGAAGGTTAATTATGATTAATTACAAGAAAAGCAAGTCAAAGTAGTCTAAGGAAAGAATTTGTATAGAAAAATAATAATAAATTTAATATTTACTTGCAGTTAGCGAAGACAAATTCAATTTTAATAACAAATATATGAAATTTGAAGTATTATAAGGGCAAAATCTTATTATAAAAGACTTTTAGCCAGTGGTTGGACTATTATATTTGAAACTTAAATTAAATAATTCAAATCCTTAAGGGATTTGAGTGGGCAGTGTGTATGAGTGCCCAAAACTTGATAGAAAATTAAGGGGATTTGGGCATTTGTATGTGCAGCTTGAGTGTAATTGCCCAGAATCTATAAATATGGGCACAGCAAATGCTGAAACAAATCATCAAACCCAAGAATTTGTATGTGCAAAATAGCATATAAAGGAAAATATGGGAAATCAGAGCATCACTAGTTGTGAAATAACAAATAAATAAAGAATGAAATAATAAATAAAAAATTTACAACCCAAAAAAAAAACACAGAGTATCAAAGTGACAATCAAAATAAATAAAAAAAATTAAAAAAAAAAGAAGCTAGGCATATGGCATACGAATATATATACATAAAATAAATGAGTTCCCAAAAGAAACATTAGCACTCATTCAAGTGTAGAAACAATTTTTATGCAGACACCTACACATTTTTTACACTCATTCAAGTCCAAGAATAAATTTTCATCCAAAAACCCATTGCATGTTATCAATATATTACACAGAAACTCACTCAAAAGGCCAAAGCTACCAACCTGTTATTACCCAAAAATTCCCTCACTGTTACCAATATATTAAGCAGAAACCCACTCAATCTTATAGACATGTTAGATAAGTATAATTAGAAACGTAGAACCACATCAATGTATTACATAAGTATAACCCGAAAAGAATGTTGCAAAAAAAAAAAAAAAGAATATGGAAAGAAATAATCATGAACAAAAAAAAAGACAATAGATAAATAAAGATGACAGGTCAAAAATAGAAAGAGATAAAAAAAACCTTTAATTGGGATGTATATCCACCCATCTTATTTATATATTTGATAGTAAATATTTAATATAACATTCAAATTTTACTTAAAATAAATATATAATTAAATTTATTTAGCATTTTAATCACGTACCCATAAACTAAATTAAGATTATATTAAATGACTCTATTAAAAAATAATAGCAAATTATTTTCAATAAATGACACAAATTTTCATGAAAACATCGACAAATTGTATTTATATAATAACCAAGTTATAACATAATGTGAATCCCGCAGCTGTAATTTGTCATCTTCTTTCTTTTCTGTCTCACGTTCTGACAACTAAAGAAACAAAAACAGCAATGATGGGCCCTTTGATTTCTTGATACTCAAATAAAGAATCTTCGTCCTAACTGGACAGTGGAGACTGACTTTTATTTGATTTTTCTAGATATTTGCCAGCTGTAATATGTAAAAAATTAAAATATTATTTATTATAATCTTTATCCATCAATTTCCAAAAGAATAATTGAAAATCCTTTAACTCTAACACACGAATGAAATATTCCAATTAGAAAAGGTAAAAGTGCATTTATTTTGTAAAAAAAAAAAAAAAAAGATGAAAATTTTAATTGCTTTTCTCATTTTTCGTTTTAAATACTATCTTATCATAAATAAAATTAATAGTTTATTTTTTTTGATAATCGATAGAAACGCCCATTAAGTAGATAATAATCAGGCATGTACTCCTCCGTGAGAAGGGATGTGAAAGCTGCGTGAGGCCCAGCGTTGAAATGGCGTGTTTTCTTGGGAGCGTAGGCGGCGTTTCAACTGCGCCAGCTCTGAAGCCGAATGAGTAGTCATTTCATACAAGAGCCATGTGATCAAAGTGCCAATGTCGAACGGTCTAAGAAGTGAAGAATATTTGTTAACAAGCCCAATAAAGTGGTTCAGCTGCGTCGGCCGGTTGAAAACCAGTAAAGTAGCTGAAGTCTTAATCTTGTTTCTTTGTGTACTGGGGATAGGGCGATATGTCTTTGCGTGCATCGCCCGTAGTCAGTCCTTGTCACCATCACCCAGGCTTATGTTGATAAATCACTTGGAGCATCGCGTATCGAGGTTGCCTTCATGTGCGCTGGCGAGACCCGGGTTAGGGATAATGAGTATTATTTAGTGTGAAAATTAATAGTTTGTGCCCAACCAATTTTCCAAATATTATTTGGTAGACTATTTTTTTAAATCCACCCTCCTTTTTACAATCTCGATATAAAAATGATTAATTATACTAAAAGTGGGGCCCAATATTTTTTTAGTTATTTTTTTCCTTCCTACCCATGCGCGATCGCACCCTTGTACAAAGGTCAAAATTTTACTATATAGTTTAAATAATTTAAAATATACGTTTTTTCTGAACGAATTTAAAATATATTTGAATAAATTCCAATTGATACTTTAAGAATTATGTAATAATGTTAGAAAACAAATTTTTAGGAAAATTTCCGTACATTGATTTATATAATTGCAAATAAATCATAAAAATGTAAAATAAATGGTATAATATAATTTATTATGAATAATTATGTTTTAGGTATGATAGTAATTAAGTATTATATTAACATTAAAGTACAAATATAATAAGCAATAGATAGTATTTATAATTTATGAAATGATATTGAGCGAAATGTATTTTATATTTTTATAGTTATTCGAAGAGTGTGAATTGAAGCAAGTTTCTTTTTTTTCTTTTTTTGAAAAAAGTTTTTTAGTTATTTTTATGAAAATGAATTATTTTGTCCATATGTTTAGTTAAGTTGGTAAAATGTTCAAAGTTTAAAAATGTCTTGTCCCCAGAAAAAAAGGGAGGAATCTGGGGTTCGAGTTTATATTTATTACATTATAAGTATTTAATTATTAAAAATAGAGTATTTTAAAGTAATTATATAAATATCTTTGAATAAAAAATATTTTGAAGATCTATTTTTTTTTACAGGTAATATGCTGTCGTAATATAATAAATTGTCGCTTTATTAAAACTTGAAACCAAATTAAACTCCCTTTTTATATCCTTATCAATTAAACGTTAACAGTTTTAAACCTATTTCTAGTAAGCAAAATTGTGAAAGACGACAATTAGAAATTTCATAAAGCTTGCCTTTTGGTTTAACAAGAGAATATTATTTTGAACATTCTTTGAAATCCTTTCTTATTTTATGAATTTATTATTTTTATTCGTGCTTTCCAACAAAAAAAAAAAAAAAAACCAAACGTCTATATTTTCGATATTCTTCTTTGTTTTTAAAAAAAAAAAACTGTTCCAAAAGACCAATCAAACAGCCCTTGGTTTGGCAGAACGACGGCCGACCTGTTCTTTCTTTTTGAAAGGGAGAATGGTGGTTGTGTAATTACTATTTTGCCCACAGCAAAGACCACGAGTAAGACACGGTCGAGGGTAAATAATAGAAAAAGAATAAAAAAAAATAAAAAAAAGGTTGTTATCATAATTTAGCGACGACTTAAGGGTAGACTTGAGGGTGTCTAGATATTATAACTGCAGGGCATTTCGCTGCTATCTCCAATTGGTTTCTATCCTTCTTCTTTCTGCTGTAACTCCTTCACCAGGCTTCGTCTCCAATGGCCTCAGTCTCGAGAAAGCAAAAGATGCCTTCGTCGACGACTACTTTGAACTCGCCGTTGACCTCTATACTTGGGCCATCGAACTCAGCCTAACCATGCCGGCTCTACGCCGACCGATCCTCAGGCCATCAAGTTCGAGAACTGCTGGTATTGTCTAATCACTCTTCTGTTTCCTTTTCCGAAAACCAGAAATATTTAGTTTGGCGCTTAGTGTTGTTTATGTTGTATCTGTTTTGATTGATTTAGTGGTTGTGATGGTTGTCTCTGTTTTATTTTAGTTGTTTTTGGTGTGAGTTGTAGGGCAGGATTGATTGTGTTGGTTGTTTGGAGGCCACATTGATGTTTTGTTCCAGTTAGTCAATACAAATTTAGCATTGACTATGCTCTGGGTGTAAAGCCCAGATCAGTGTGATTCTGTATTCTCTTCTTTCCAGGAGATTTCTTCCTTCCAGGCATAGTTTCGAAGGAAGAAAGATAAGTAAAAAACTATAGGATTTCAATTCTGAGAAAAAGAAAAAGTTCTGGGATTTTGGGACGGCTGGCATGATGTAACTTGAAACACGGAAGGGCGGGCTCTCATGGGTAGTTTGAAGTACACTAACTAACAATTGCTTTTCTGATTTGTGGGCGAAAGGAAAGATGATTGACCAAAAGGCTTAAAACTTGAATGGGTTAGAGGATAGATCTTTAGTTCCTTGAGTTAGAAGGAAAGGGTTTTCGTTGTAAGTGCTAGCACTAAAAATTTACTCCTTTCAATTTCTTTATTCCACTTGTTTGTGCTTCCAATTACCCTACCAATTCTTGCTAATTAATAGAATAAGTGTACCCGTTTGTTGATTGCATCTTGTTGGATTCATATGATTTAGAACTTAACCAAGGCTCACATAAATCATTTGGTGAACTGAGATTCCCGTGAGAATCCATGACTCAAGTTCTTTCTGACATTGTTTCTCTACTTTCACATTTTTGTCTATCCCAAACTAATAACTTTTTTAATATCGTTGTCCTTCATACTCACCTACGTGTTACCAGATAAATTCTCTAGATTTTATTGTGTATTATCGTTATTCCTTCTGCCTGGTGGCCCAATCAGTAACTATGCTTTTATATTTTCTGTTATTGTTTTTGAAAACTTATTCTTGCATCAATTTTTTTGTTTGAAGAAATGAGGAAACTTTTTCTGACTTGAGTTGGAGAAGATGTTAAATTCAGTGGAGTCATAGAAACTAGTCAGTGCTGGAAAGTGTGTGGAATTTACTTCTATTGAACCTACATTAGGTATCTGTATTTTTAGTAAATTGAGGGCCAGCAAAAAAAAAGAAAAAAAAAAAAAAGAGAAAGTAAAAAGAAAGAAAGCTACTGCCTGTATCTCGCCTGTGGTTTTTGTTATTTCTGTTTTGATGAGAAAATTGTGGAAATAAAAGGAGAGTGTTGATAGACATTGTAACATTCTGCATCAATAAAAAAAAAAACGAGAGACCACTTTGACTCTATTTGTATTTTTGATATTGAATTTTATTCTATTTCTTTTACCTTTGGTTGGTTAAAAGAGTAAGTTAGAGGAAGAGATGAAGATAGGTCTATGAATATGTATATTTATTCATATTTATACCCATTAAAAAATATTTATTCATATTTGTATATTCTTGTTTAATTCTGTCTTGATTTATGTCACCATTCACATTTTTGTGCAACATGCCAATCAATTTCTCCTTATGAGAGGCTGGTGCTAACTTTTCACGCACGAGGCAGAGGCTGTGCTGATGCACAAAGAACGAAAGATGAGTTGGACCCATCAATGTCTAAAGCATACTATCGGAAAGCGTAAGAGCCTTGAACTTTGCAAATTGGCATATATGTATTTATTTATTTATGTCATCAGAGATCGTGTCAAATTCATTCAGCAGCATTTGAGCATGTACTTTCATTATTCTTAACTATTGCTGGAGTTTTAGTAAATTCAGCGCCTGGGGTTTCTCACAATGTCAGTGTTCATTGTAAAGTTAGTAGGAAGGATTGGAGGCAACTCCAATTTGTTACGTGTGGTGTATTTGATAGGAGAAGAAGCATTGTGAAGGGCAAGATTTATCATTCTGCAAGTGGACAAGAATTGAAATAAGGTTGTAATTTGTGAAGATATGAGAATCAGAATTAATTAGCTTTTTTCTCAATATTATTTGAAAATTGAGGGATGATTATTTTTGCTTCCTTCTCCGTGTTGGCAGTTTTCATGTAAGTTGTACAATTTGAAGAAGTGTGACAAGTTTTTTTGGAATTTGCATTTTATTTTTATTATTGTGATGAGTTAGTCATAGTAGGGTGCATGGTCTTGCTATGTTTCACAAATACTTATATCATGCATTAGTGTCATTGTTTCTTCGTTTACTTGTCATTGATTGCCTTGTTTTTCAATTTAGAGCCCACTGCAATTGTGCTCTGGTCCTTGGCTATTGTATACTGTCACCTGCTCTGGATCACTGTTGTCTTATGTTTTTACCTTTTTAAGCAGTCCTCTTTTAGCCATTTCTCTGTAAATGTATTTGTTCATTGTTTCTGTTTCACAACCACACCATATAAGCTTTCAAAGAATATCAAACTGCTAAAGCAGCCTTGGAAACAGGGGCTTCCTTGGCACCAGGAGATTCGAGGTTCACTCTTTTGATCAAAGAATGTGAAAAACACATTGCAGGTAAATTCTTGCATTTAACCTGATCCTATGGTGCCAAAGTATATGAGATTATATTGTAGTCGAATTCAATACCCCTATATTTTCCATAAATATAAGTTGGATCTTTAGTGATGTGCCTTTTTGTTCTTTACTATCTAATAATATTTGCTACATATACATATATATTTATTTACTTATGTATAGTTTTAATTGTCTCTTGATGTTTGGCCAAGATCATGGTGCTTAGAGATCTATTCAGTCATAGAAAAGTGGCATCATGTCTGGGTTTTCATTTCTGCTGAACTCCACTGATGTTTTCAGAACGCTCATTCGAGCCAAAGCTGACAGATATGAAACAATCATAAAAGGATTTTACACCATCGCTGTTCAAGATAAAATATGTTAGTTCAGAGTCTATTGCTAATTTAATGATGGACTTTTCATACCTGTTAAAGAAAAAAAATTGAGCTGTAGTTGAACTAACATGTCATGGAACTCAAATTATATCATGTCTGTACTTCTGGTACCTTAGTGGTTGACTGGTGAGCCCTTTGGAGAAGATTTTATTCCATATGCCTGTTGGAAATGCTCTAGTGGGTTTTTTGATGTCGTATGTATACTGGTTGTATAACCTATAATTATATGCCATTCACTGGTTCCTGTTGTTTGTATTCATGCAATCAAACTTTGCTACTTTTTTCCAAGGATGGGATTAATATCCACCTTCTGTTTTTTGATTGATCCTTTGAATAGTCTTTATTCCTTATTCTTTTGTGCTTATAATTGGATGCATTAGTAGCAAAGTATTAATGAATTGTTTGTTTCTCTTATTTATCATTTGGAGGACTGTAAAAGTAATACTTAACATGTAATTTTTTTATTTGAATCCTGTGAAATATTTGTCTGATTTGGGTGTATATTAAAAGTTATCATCTTCTATGGTATGATGAATGGGGCTAGTTACCTCTCATCTATGGCTTTAGGCAGCTTTTGGTTGAGATTGTCAGAAACCTAGTTAGCTCAAATAGAAATAGAAGATGAATGGAGTTGGATTGACATCTTCTCACATTCTGAATAGAAATAGGATGTATATATTGTAACTGTGATGCATGATGCATCTGATACTTTAAATAGCACTCCTTCCTCTTGGTGTTGGTTGTCACTGTTCTATGTTTTTTCTGGTTGTCATCATTTACATTTTGCAGCAGAGTGGAGGCATGAATCATTTTTGATTAAAAAACAAGGAAGACAAGGGGGAAAACTTGTTAAGGACATGAATTAAATTCCAGGTTGGGGATCCAGTAGTTTTATTTATTTATTTTGATAGATAAAACAGAACAAAACAGCTGCAAAGTATACAAGACATATACTGACAGCCAACCAACAAAAAAGGAAAGGGGAAAACCTCACCACCCTGATAAGGATAGAGATCAGCTAGGGTTGTAAATGGTGATTTTATTGATATTCAGCTGATAACAGTGACAGTAACAGGAGCATTTTGAGAGGCTCCAGCTCTCCACTCAAAGAGTATTGTCCCACTATCTCCCTTCCTCTCCACCCCCACTAACCCCCCCTAATTCTCTCATGTGCTTGGCACACTCCTTAGCCACTCACATGTTTTTTGCCTTCCTGCCCTTACGCCTTGAATATGTAAATTGGATTGGGGGTCTAACACACCCTTTACCTAGAGGCCATGCATTCCAAAAAATCTAAAATGGAATGCACCTCTTCACCTAAAAACACCCTATTCCAGCTCCACAAAAATAGACAAAAGAATATTTTTATCTTTGTACGGCTACCACTCCATCTTTGATACAGTTTTTCTCTTTCCACATTGTCCAAAAAATACACATAAGAATAGAGTCCCACAAAATTTTCTTCTTTTTACCCACAAAAGAGTGGTTCATCAAGGCCAACTAACCACCCTTATCCAGGTAGACAAGCAACCTGTTTTTGGAAATTTGGTCAATGAAATTGGGGACTGTGGTTTGGTGCTTTTGAAAATTTGTAGTTATGTTATAATTAAATAATAAGTAGTTAGCATTGGAGAAGCTCATGTCCTAGGTTAGTAATTGTGTGATGGGAAGTACTCTAGTTTTTATCCATAGCCTAGTTGCTTCCATTGGAAGTTGGAATTTATTTGCTTGGTAAGTACTCACCACTAAACAATAGCATTTTATTCTAGTCTGTTGTATACCCCCGATGTACTATCTTATCCTTCTTCCTTCTTGATACATTCTCTTATTAAAAAAACACAAACATTGGCATTTTATGCACATAACTGCTGGCATTATGTGTCCTCCAAAAATCCATGATGGAAGTGCTTTCACTTACAAATGTCATTAAATTTAATTGATATTTTTTTCTCTATTTGTTTTCCATGACTTCAAATTTATGTATACACTTTACACTTCGGCAAAAGCTGAGAAATTTCATAGTCCAGATTATTCTAGTTTCGGTGGATGTTAATGAAGCTGGTGAATTGCTTTCTGTGAGATGCTTTAGTTTTCTTCTGGATTGAAATCAGAGTTTCAATGGGAGGAAGTCAAGGAAAAATGATGTCATGTTTTAGAAATTATTGCTGATAATCTTGCTAATGGATTTGAATGTTTGTTCAGAGGAAACTGATGACATATCAAAGCAGTCAGTGGTAGAAGCCCTGGAAGTTGTTCAAGCTCCTGAAACTGTTGTAGCTCCTGAAACTGTTATAGCTGCAAAGGAAGTTCATCAGGTGCCAACAGTGGCTGCAAGTAAACCAAAATATAGGTATGTCTATAATTGCTTGTCTGTGCCATTTTTTTGGCACGTAGGTAGGAGGGTAACATTATTTTGTTTACATTTCAAATCTCCTTTTAAGGTTGCTGAAGAGATTGTACATGTTTCTATGATGCATTAATACTATCCATTTGCATTTACATGATCATTAAATGTATAATATATGTGCAGGCATGAATTTTACCAGAAACCAGAAGAAGTGGTTGTCACTATATTTGCAAAAGGCGTTCCAGAAAGAAATGTTATCGTGGATTTCGGTGAACAAATAGTATGGTTCATCTGAACTCAATAGTTCTCATTTTTATTCAGTTTCATATTGACTTTTTGTTTGGTTATTTAGATCTTCTTGATAGATATTGATTTAATGCTTTGCAGCTGAGTGTCACCATTGATATTCCTGGTGATGATGCATATAATCTTCAACCTCGCTTATTTGGAAAGGTAAAGCTGAAATTTCTTGTCTGCTTTGTAAATAAGCTTTACTGAATTTAGGAATGAATTAGTGATCATCTAATACCCGAGAATTTCTTTAGATATTTGAAGAATTCTTAAAAAAAGAATGTTTCTGGACAAAACGAAGGAAGTGCACAGGTATATGTACCTGGCCGATTGACTCAGAGTATGACCTCCCTTTGTTTGTTTCTTGAAGAACTTAAGAAAAAGAAATAGATCTTGGTTGTGATTTGTTTTGCTTCTCGCCTTTTCATTGGTGGTCACTGATGATATATGGAAAAACCTTCCTTAAATGTTTTGGTAAAAATAAATAGAAGTCTAATTTTGATTTTCATTTTCATTGGTGGTAACTGAAGATATATGGCAAAATCTTTCCTTAAATGTTTTTGTAAAAAATATATAGGGGCTCTAATTTTTAGATTTTATGATTGCAAATGTTTGGGGGTGATCTGGAACAGTGAGTTTTAAAAGTGATAACAATATCAATAGCAAAATGGCAATTTTTCAGGGATTTCTTAGCGAATGGCAAGTTTGTGAAAAGTCTGAACACCACTTTCTTAGTGATGGTTCCAAAGAAAGAAGGGGCTGATGACTTCAAGGATTTTAGGCCTATTAGTCTCGTGGGCAGTCTCTACAAGCTGATTGCAAAAGTGCTAGCAAATAGATTAAAAAAAGTGATGGGCAGTGTGGTTAACAAAGCCCAGAACGCTTTTGTGGAAGGTAGGCAGATCCTGGATGTCTCCTTAATAGCTAATGAAGTGATTGACTCAATGGTGAGGAGGAAGGAAAAGGGCATCTTATGCAAATTAGATGTAGAGAAGGCTTATAACAAGCTAAATTGGAAGTTTCTTTTCATGGTTCTTAGGGAGATGGGGTTCGGTAATAAATGGATTGGATGGATTCATTGGTGTATCTCCACGGCCTCCTTTTCGGTTATTATTAATGGCAGTCCGGTTGGCTTCTTCAAAAGCTCAAGGGGGTTAAGACAAGGGGACCCCTTATCCCCTTACCTTTTTGTCCTAGGAATGGAAGTTTTCTCTCTTTTGATTGTCAAGGCAAAAATGGGAGGTTTTCTCATAGGTTACAATAACAAGGGTAGAAATGGTGTAGCTATGAATATTTCCCACTTCTTGTTTGCGGATGACACTTTAGTCTTCTGCAAAGACTCTGAAGAGCAAATGGTGTTCCTAAGTTGGATTTTGCTATGTTTTGAAGCTCTCTCCGGCCTAAGAGTAAATCTGGAAAAGAGTGCTATCCTGCCTGTGGGTGAAGTGGAGAATATTGATCAGTTGGCATGTGAGCTGGGCTGCAGAGTTGGGTCCCTCCCCTCCACTTACTTAGGCCTTCCGCTTGGCACTAGACAGAACTCGGTTAGTATTTGGGAAGGGATTGAGGAAAAGTTCAGAAGAAGGCTTGCCGCTTGGAAGAGACAATATATCTCAAAAGGAGGTAGACTCATGCTTATTAAATACTTTTAATCTGAGTGC
The DNA here is from genome assembly GCA_016808115.1 of Tetrastigma voinierianum. Lineage (NCBI taxonomy): Eukaryota > Viridiplantae > Streptophyta > Magnoliopsida > Vitales > Vitaceae > Tetrastigma > Tetrastigma voinierianum. Next base: position 462,681 of record JAEQBH010007520.1, on the reverse strand, counting down.
CTCATTTTGCTTCTTCCTGTTCAGGTTAGACGCTGGTGGCAGGAAATCCAAGAGACTTTCTTTTGGGGGTGGCTCTCTAGACAGAAAAATACACCTTGTAAATTGGAGGACTCTCAACCAGGGTAAGGAGAAGGGTGGTTTGGGAATTAGAAGCCTTGACCTTTTAAATAGGGCTTTATTGGGTAAGTGGGCTTAGAGGTATGCAGTGGAGGAAAACTCAGTTTGGAAATCTTGTATAACTGCAAAGTATGGAACCAAGGATGGGGGGTGGTTCACTCCTTTACCCAGAGGAAGCTATGGTGTAGGTCTATGGAAAATTATTGCTAAAGAATCTGGCCAGCTAAAGAAAGACTGTGTTTTCAAGTTGGGGGATGACAGAAAAATCAGATTTTGGGAAGACAACTGGTGTGGAAGAGTGCCCTTATGTGAAGCCTTTCCTGATCTCTATAACATTGCTGGCACAAAAGGGGCTATGGCTGCAGATTTGTGGGTGGATCAAGGAGGGTTAGGTGCTTGGGATCCCAAGTTTATGATGCCTTTCAATGATTGGGAGATGGATGCAATTCCAGGCTACATTGGCTTAACAAGCAACAGTTTATTATATGGTAAAGATAAAATGATTTGGAAGGGTGATGTTTCTGGTTAGCTACGGTTAAGGCCTATTTAGCCTCTTGGGAAAGTGCCTCCCTTATTCAGTCCCTGCAAAATGGATAGGGGGTTTGGTTAAGGTCCTCACTTCGCTCAGCTTGAAAGAGGTTTTCATTGTAAATGTCCTTTTGTGGGAGGGAGAGGATTGGAGCATTCACAGTCCACTGTCCATCAATTTGGGGACAGTGGACTGATCTTCTTTCTGCTTTTGGTGTGTCTTGGGCCTACCCCCTCCTTGTCAAAGATCTTCTTCAAAGCTGGTTGCATTTTCCAGTTAGGAAAAAGGCTAAATCTATTTGGAGGGCTGCTTCCCTAATTCTTTTTTGGGCTATTTGGAAGGAAATGAATAGAGTTAGTTTTGAAGACGCCACTTTTTCAACCCTGAGACTGAAACTCTTTGTTATCCGTTCCCTTTTTACTTGAGCTGGTTGTATTCCAAAGGCAGATATCTCCTTTGTTAGGCTGCATTTGTATAGATTCTATGGCTATGGATAGGATGTTATCCTTTTGGGCTGGTTTGTATGTTTCTCTATCTCTTCCCTAGCCTTTTCTTCTTGGTCTTTGGGGCCTTTCTTTGTATACTATTTTTTATAAAAAAAAAAAAAAAAAAAAATAGCAATAGCAAAGATCTAGTTTGTAGTCACTAGTATTGTAGAATATCTAATTCATATATCACTTATTCAGGATGCTGGTTATGGTTTAGTGTTGACAATGGAATAATACCCAGCAAGTGTAGTATGAAGTCTTGTCAGCAAAATTGAAAATCGACTTTTAAAAGCTGAAGAAATACATTGGACTTCTCTTGAATTCAGCACTGGAAATACAGTTCCACAGAGGGTGAATGTGTCTACAAGTAGTTGTTATATATGTATACATTGTACTAATCCACCAGATTCAGGCTGGGAGTTAATCTAATTACCTCCACCTCAGAGTTGCCTCCCAGTATGGATCAAAAATCAGAACTACGATCGTTAACATGTTTTGACAGTGTTTCCAGGTTGAAGACGCTGATAGTAGATATATCAATTTATATATTTCATGTTCTCTTTTTGAATACTTTTACTTGTACAGTGGCTATTGGTTCTTGCCCTGCTTTCTTCATATATATCGTTTATTATTTCTTTTCCTAAACACATCTATTTGTTGATCCTTGCCAAAATCGTGACAATTTGGAATTGTTGAGTGATTGATTATTGATATGTTTGCCTAAAGAGCAATTGTTTGCTTGAAAATCATGATCTTATTTCCATTTTGCTGGCATAAAGTTTCTTTTCACACCTAATAAGCTTGTTTCCTTTTTCCAAATTTGCAGGTTTTCCAGCTCAGAAGCTCACTTGCCCGTCCTCCAGGCTAAAGGTTGGATTGGGACAAGCTTGAAGCAGAAGTCAAGAAGGAGGTTTGCCTTCAGTCTAATCTAGATGCTGTTAACTTTGGTTATCATTATCATTTAACATCATATGAGAGCCTGAGGAGTTTTATTCGGGGATCAACTCTTGGTGGTTTGAATTTCAGGAGAAAGAAGAAAAGCTGGATGGAGATGCTGCTCTGAACAAGTTTTTCCGGGAGATATACCAAGATGCGGATGAAGACACAAGAAGGGCCATGCAAAAATCATTTGTAAGACTTCAGAACTGTTGTTAAATAAAATATCATAATTCTAAATGAATATGGGATTATGAAAGGGAAATCGACTAATCAATGGAATTTCTTGGGGCCAATTTTTTAACAGGTGGAGTCTAATGGGACGGTGCTTTCGACAAACTGGAAAGAAGTCGGATCAAAGAAGGTTGAAGGAAGCCCTCCTGATGGCATGGAGATGAAGAAATGGGAGATCTGAGTTCTTTCTGGACTAAATTGTGTAAATTAATGTGTTTGAGTATGGGATTTTGCTCTGGGTCTTTTTCCTCCATATGACTTGACCCATAGGAATCTTTGTTTGTGTCTTGGACGTGTTGTCCTAGGTATTCTTCCATTTTAGAACTGTGGGTTTTGCTTTGCTAAACTATCTCCCCGCGCCGCCGCCCCCGCCCCCCTCCCCCACCCCGCCGTATGTTCTTTAGCCGTGAATGTGATACTGTTATTGCCATTTAATTTGATATGATGAAGTGTGTCTAATCTTCGTGGATAATTGCTTGTCCTTTTGTTATTGAGTAGCCCAATTCACCTGTTTTCTTGTGGTATTTTTTGAAAATCAACCACCATAGTTGTACTGTTATATCAGTTCAAATTCTATTTTTTCCAGAATTCCGGCGTATCACCAACAACAGCTGGAACAATTTCCGTCTTATGTTATCCAAGAACAGGAAATAGGGATCCCTCCATGCCTTTTTTAAATCAGCCCAAAAACCAACATGTCCCAATGGCATGCTCATATAGAACCACTTCATTTCCATCCAACCATCATCGCCCTCTTCATCAGCCGGCCCGCCATCGTAACCTGTTGTGATCTGTGTAACAATGGTGAATAAAAAGATTAGAGAAAGAAAACAAGAAAAAGGACACACAGATATATGTGGTTTGGCTGGGCAGTGTGTCTATATTCACGCATCCATGGGAAAGGTGGTTCAAACTTTCAATATCATTGATATAGGGTTACATAAGAGAGTATTTATAATAATTTTAGATATGAGCAAATTACAAAAATATCATATTGTCTTGTATTATGGGGGTTTCGCCCTCATATCCCCAACCTATTATTTTGTCCTTCAAACAAAAACTCCTAACCTATTATTAGAGAGAGAGAAAAAAGAAAAGGACACATATATAATACATGGTTCGATAGTAAACTTATATCCATAGGACTAATAGTTTAAACTTTCATTATCACTAAAATAGGTCTACATAGGAAAGTGTTTATAATAACTATAGATACGATCAAATTATAAAAATACTTTTATATCATGAACATACTTCACTGTATTGTGAGAACTTAGGTCAACCTATTATTTCGTCTTCAAACAAAAACTCTGAACTTATTATTCCTGGCCCAACCTTTTATTTTGTCCCTCAAACAAAAAACCCAACTTATTATTTCGCTCCCAAACAAAAAAAGATATGCATGAAGGGCAAATGCTAGAGCGGACCACAATAGTTACCCTGGCAGATCATCTCCGACACAAGTCACACATAAGTCATTGCATGAGAGTTAGAAGGGGAAGAGAATAGCTGTACTCATACTCTGTTCTTTTCACAACCAGTGATGCAGTATCTGTAAACCCTATCTATCACAGAATTATTGTAAGAAATAAATGGCCCCCCTTGGTAGCAGTTGTCCCTGAGAGGCCGTCGTTTGCAAGGTCCAAGACTTGAAGCTACTCAAGACAGACAGAATTCCGCCGGTAAATACATTTGATCTTAGAGCAAGAACCATAAGACTGGACAGATTCTTCCCCACCCAAGTGGGTATGCTTCCCAGAGAATTAATTCTCACTAAGGCCTACAGCTGTTAAACTTTCGTATCTTTGAGTAATTAAAACTTGAAGTTAGATTTATCTGAGTAACCAAAATTAAAAGTAACAAAAGGGAAATTAAAACTATATTTATTTATAATACCACGGAAACAAGGTCTTAGAACTAAATCTATTTACAACCATTCCTATAATTTTGGATTTCATTATCATCCACCAATTAAAAATAAGTATGCCTCCACACCTTGTTGAATACCAGCTGACCCAAAACAGAACCCAATGGCATACTCAGATAGAATCACTTTATTTCCATCCCATTCAATACACATTTTCATTAGCATTGCATAATCTCCATGAGGTGGGGGTTGGTGGCCGTAAGAGGAGACCCACAGACCCCATCATTGCCAATGAAACTGATAAGATTGAAGCTTTGGATTTGTGTTCCACAAGACAATCATGCACCATATAATAATATAAAATCCTTAATGGTGAGTATAGATATATATGTTGAACACTCTTAAACAATTCAAGCTATGGAATAAAAAACATGGATGGAAGAAACTCACAAAAGTGCTATTTATCATACATTGAAAACAAGATCGCCAAATTTGTGTACATTTACAGACACCATCCTAGTAGTTTATAGTTCTTCTCGTCTAGGAACTGAAAATACGAAGATCTCCAAGCTCTCCTGAATGCTAATGGAGCCAAAATGGCCCAAAATCCAACCACGAAACCCCATGGTATACCCAATTAGAACCATTTCATGTCAATCCACCCATTGTCCTCTTCATCGTGTTTGTCCAGAATTCGACCTTTGGTTTGCCATCTTCACCAAAACCACCAGTAAGTGGAGCTCCATAAATCTCCGGGTTGCCGATAAAACTGAGGGGACTGAAGCTTTGGATTAGGGCGCCTGATGGAATTTTGCCGGACAAGTTGTATAACAAATTTAAATAGCTCGAGAATGAAATGTTTGCCATACCTTGAGGAATAACACCAGAAAGTCTGTTGATGGAGAGATCAAGAGACTCCATTGATTTCATGTCCCCAATCTTGACAGGAATCTTCCCTTTGAGATGGTTATTAGACAGAGGTTCAATAACATACTGCTTACCAGATAACTTATTGCTTGAGAGGTCTATCCCAGCTAGGAGTATTTTTTAAGTCGTACTCTACTCCTTTCATAACCAGCGTTGCTATGTCAGTCGATTCTGAATAAAAAAGAAATATAATTCAAAATATTCTTATTACAATATTCATTCCGTATCCTAGAATAAAAATTAACATAAGAAAAACACATTCATCATGTGTTTTTTGAGAAATTTACAAAATAAAAGTTTGGGATTAAACCATTTTACCTCAAATCTAGAAAATTTAACAATTGAGACTCAAATTTTTCACCGCAAGATTGTTCCTCATGTTGAATAGAATGAACACTCCAATTTCAAGTCAATTGGAAATTGTTTGATGGTGAAATAATGAGCCATAGCTCATGGAGATTTTCTTCCCCTTTTTCCTCTCCCTTATGACCGAGACCTGACCCCCTCTTATTTTTTCTTTATATATATTTTTTTTATTTTCCTTTTTTCTTTTATTTTTAAACCCCCACCTTGCTACCTCGTTACTCGGATTTAACTTGCTTTTTGTTATATATATATTTTCTTAATTACTACTACAATTAACTTATTAATCGTATTAACACAACATTAAACTTGGATGATGTATTATTAATATTTTTAAGCGATTTAATTTGTATTTAGACGTAAATGTGTGCCAGATTCTGAATCAATGAAATTTCAATCTTTATTGTAAAAAAAAAAATCTTATTAACCCATATAAAATTATTTTCATCTCTTTTCCATTTTTTTTAAAACACAAAAAAATAATTTATTTATTTTTATCACAAGAAAATAATAGAATTATTAAATATGATATTTTTTTTATATAAATGTATATTAAAAAGTCATTTAATTAAAAGAATATTTTAGTTTCTAGTCCTAATTTTTATAGTTGTGAAAAAACCTGAATTTAAATATTTAATTTACTAATTATGATCATTATCCAAAATTCATGTATTAATTTTATCTTAAATAAGGTTTGAATATTTGAATAATTTTTTCATTGCAATGTGGATCTTCATTTTGGCATTTTTGGCATTAAATATGAATTTTTTGACAATTAAAGATGAATATTGTCTTTTAACACATGTTTTTTGCTTAATTTTTTAATTTTTAGACTTTTTAAAAATATTTTGATCAAATTTTTACATAATTTTCTCTTTATCAATATTTTTATAAAAACTATCCCTGTTTAACGATATTTGAAGAATGTCAAAGTGAAGAAAATAGCAAAGTAAATTCAAAATGTTAGGATTTTTTAAAAATTAGGGCCGAATTACAGTGGACTTTGTGAATGTTAGCTCATAATTTTATATAAAAAACCCAAAGAAGAAATAAAACCCATAAAATATGTCCAGTCGTGTCCCTACCTTGTTTGAAGCCTTTGATTACGAAACGTCATGTGGCGTGTCCGATGTGTGTTCGACGCATGTTCGAGTGTTTGGCACACGAACACTTCACCATGTAGTCACGTCTGTGCTTCATAGGTTGTCACTATATTTGTAAAAGGCATGCCATAAAGAAATCTTGTCGTGGACTTCGATGAACAAATTATTTAGGTATATTTAGGATTTCCTTTTATTGACTTTATGCTATTATTATTTTATCCTTGTCTTGGTATTTGCAAAAGTCACCGTCGCCCATCACACGCCGTTGTGATCCGTCACCACCGCCGTTGAACTCTGACCAAAGATAATTGCCAATCTTTGAGTTGCTGTTGTGGGTTTGGTCTTGGGGCTTATCTTCCGACTGAACAAAGCCCCAGACGGGCATTATCACTGCAATGGTGTTACTCTTTCTTGGTGGCGGTTTCATTGCTCTTCTTCTTGTGCTTCCTCGTGGATCTCTGGTTCCTCAAGAACTTCGTTTTCATAATTTGGTGGAAGTGTAGTGGTGCTTGCGAGGCTTCTTGATCTCTGGACTCTTGTGGGCCTTGTCTGATTGGATTTATGAAACTGTGTGATTGCTTTGACCGCCATCTCTAAGAAATCGAGAACCAATAGCCATGCTTTTGGGTATTCTACCATCGACATAAAGAGATTGAAGTTTGACTTGAGCCATATTTGAAGTCACATAAGCAAAGAGATTGAAGTCTTGAAGTTTGAGCCATATTTGAACCTTTCTCCATTCCTAAAACCCTTGCTTTCAAGTCCGGAATTGATCCGCAAAAATCCGATTATATATTCCTGCGCGAAATCGAAAATGAGGAAAAGCGAAAATGGTTTAACCAGGCGCTATGAGTTTTCTTTTAGGTTTGCTTTTAGGTTGTTGCCTTACGATATTCCGGTAGCCTGCCGTTAGCCCTTATTGTCGCCTGATCATTATTCTTCTCAATGGTGAAGAATCTTTGCCATCATCAACATCGTGCTCGCCGTCATCGGTCTTAAGCTTATAGTTGATTCTTCTCATAATTTAATTGTTCTCAATGTCAGTGCTCAAACACCATTGAATCTTATAGCCACGAACTATTCCGCATGACATCTCCAATTCACGTCTCTTCTATTCGAGTATGATTTACTTGGCTTTGTTGACGGCTTGAAGCCATGTCCTTTATCAATGATAACTACCTTCAATCGCAGCCTCCTGCTCCAGGTCGGACCATATTCTCCAACTAGACCCAGGATCAATTGCTTCTCGATGCAATTGTTAGTGCATATCGCCACCCTCGTGTGTTTATCTGCTTCTACCGTCCCATCTTTGCGTGGACTACTCTCGAAAAGACGTATGCCTTTTCTACACGTGGATAGATCATGGCCCATCGACATAATCTTGCCAGTCCTTAGTAACGTAACCAGATTATTACCGACTATATGCAAGATGTCAAACACAACATTGACTCTCTTGCTCTTATGAATGTATCTGTTGACTTCGATGAGCTCTCCATCTGTGTCTTGAATGGACTTGACCCGGCCTACTTAAACATATCTCATGCCTTACAGGTTCAGGACACTCCAGTTACTTTTGAGGAATTATTTGACGACTAATGGGATTCACGAGAGGCTGATAAAATTTTGGTCCCTTCTTCACCACCGCATCTACTCACAGCCCTTGTAGTTGCCACTAGCCCGCCGTCAAATCGTGGTCAGTGCGGTGGTGGGCCCGAAACCATAATAGGTCTCAGCAATCACTGGACCGCGCTTGCCGCATCTCCTTGCGTCTGGAAGGCCACCTGCTATCATGGTCTCCGGCTTTCGGCTCCTTTAGGCCTAGCTTGGCAATAGTCATTTGTGAGTACACGTGATTTTCAGATCCAACAGTAGATGTGCTCGAGGCCGGTGGGCGGGGCGTTGGCTGGCGTAATGAAATGACTGATTCGCTCGCCTCTGATACGGTGGGACTTCCCCGAATAGGAGGTCTAAGTGAGGCGCTGGGAGAAAGCAGGTGAGACTCTTCTGAGGCTTGCTTGGGGCGGTTTATCGGGACTTAGTCCCATGACCAGACCATTCTACAATTATAGGAAGTTTGTTCACGAATAAGCACGCAGAGGCGAAAAATCATAGCGATATTATCAACGAATTTTCCAATTTCCTAATCCCTAACTCCTCGGAGAGATAATCCTGAATAAGGGAAGAATAATCCCTGATAAGGAGGAATGCCGTTGATTAGGAAAAAGAGGTTTGACCCTAAAGATAGGAGATTCCTTCACAATTGTTTATAATCGGGAGAGATCCCTACCAGGAAGGTGGCGCACTTACGACTACGCACATTCTCTTCTCCTCTCTACATTTTTCTTTGACTTAATCATGAAAGAATTTTGTCGACCCTTGCCGTTGGATCGCCTTTTGCGGTCTGCTCGTGTGGTGTCTAGGAGTCGGATGTCGAGGCTCACGTGCGTTCTTGATGCTCTCGAGAATCGGCGGTCAGGGCCCTGCGACTTGAGCTCGAGTCAGACGATCAAGGTCTAACAGGTGGCAGCACTTGGGTACGTGGGGTCGAATAAAGTCTGGCGGAGGGCTCACGAGGAACTTAGCTTCAATGATTCTCTAACAGCCTCCCATTACCTAGAACTCTTTCGACTCCCCTTTCTGCATATGACCTGCACAGACGTAGTAATGTCGAGCAATCACGATACATGAACTTTTTGAAGATCAGTTCCTCCATTGGCTTGGAGATGGAGAAGGAAACAAGAGGCAGGCGGAACGGTCTTAGGAGTTACAAGGCGGCATTGAGCGTTTGCAAGCGTGAAAATGATCGATTGTGAGCCCAGTAGAAGCGAGGCCTTGGAAAGGATGTATGAGATGGCGGTCGTGTTGAACGTCCCATAGCCCGCAATAAAGGAAAAGAGCCCATTATTTTCGGCGACACTGACGCCCCAGCAGATGATGAATTGTTCTTCGGGAGGTCCTCATCCACGAGTCCCATTTGGGAAGGGATGCTGGCGAGGCGTCTGAGGTTAAATCCTGAAGGGGCTTGCCGTGCCGCCACATACCCGGTGATGCCGTGAGTCATTGCTCCGCCCAGTGTCAGGAGGAGTAGGGCGACGGAGAATTAGGAGCCCGACCACTTCAAGCCCCGGCAGATTAGTGTTGCCGACGGCGTGATGCGCTAGTATCCAGCCGATGCGAGGCGGGCGATGCATCTGGCTTAGCCTTGATTTGAGGGCGAGCGACATGCTCTCTTTGCCCACTAGGGTGGCGCGTTCTTAATTCTGAACGCGAAATTGGTTTGTTTCTTTTACCATCATTTGATGCAAACTCTGCGACCATATAATCTTCTCCATCTGATAAGAGCGTAATAACGAAGCGTGATAATGGCCATCTGTTCCATGTAAAGTATTGACTGTGTTTGGGCTTGGTAACCGGTTCCTGACTCCGTAGTCAATATTCATTAATGACACAGGCGTGTTCATCTCCAACGTGTCATTTGTTAGTGCGGTAGAAGATGAACATTATTCACTAGGACTATTATAAAAGCGGAAGAGGAATCCATACAGACTTGTAAAGGAGGTTGAGCGAAGTAGTCAGGTGGGGCTTATAGCATGGATGTAGTCGCCCGGAACTTCGGGAGAAGCTTCGGGCCATCCCACTCCTTTGTTTACTCTTGTCTTTGGAACCGTGGCGACGATGGAAGAATTATCTGGTGTGAATGGGTGCTCAGCTATTTGGAGAGAGATGTTGCCTGTGACTCGAACTATCATGATCCTGGCTTGAGTTGGATGAGACGACAATTTTACGGAGGGAAGAAGCGGTTTGAGTCCGAGGAAGGTCGGGGTAGAAGCCCAGAAGCGACCACGTGGTGGAGTCCTGAGAGGAGCCCAGTGATAGGCGTATTTTTGTGATGTATATAAAATTGGAAAAATATAAAAGAGTCTTTGTCTGTGAATATACGCTTGTCAAGTAATACAGTGTAGGAGATGTACAAAGATCGATCCACAGGGAAAATGGGATGCTAAGTACCAAGGTATAATACCTCTACAATATTAAACGGTCGAAGATGGTTTAAACATGATTAAACTAAGTTCTTGAAATCTAAATCTAACTAATTAAGCTGTGAAAGCTGGGGATGCAGAGCTGATAAAATCCTAAGGTATTTGGTGTAAGTGAACAATCCTCCTATATCTAAGTCAAAATTTCATTCTATTGTCTCTTGAAAAAGCTTCCAAGGCTTATCTTGCCTAATTTAATTATAAGCCTCTCTCGAGGTCAAATAACCTACCAACTAACACTAGGTCTTTTGCTTCTCATTTCGACCCAGCATTAGAGATGCTTCAAGACCCAAGAATCTCACGCCTCCTAATTAAGTGGTTTCTGCATCATCTAGCTAATTAGGTTGATTACTTAATGTGCAATTCTCTACTCCTTCTCGAATCGTGAGAACACATACCATATTGAAATTAGCTAGAAATCAATATGTAAATAATAATCAAGCATGCATCAATAGATAGACAATCACATAGGAACAATAGAAAAAGGAAAATCAACTTTTAGATATAAGATCCATATCCAAAATACAACCAAAACCCTAGATCTATGAATTTAAAACATGATAGAGGTTTGATACATCATAAACTTAGGATAAAACATGAGAAAAGAGAAAGAAAAACCCTAATGATAAAAATGATGGTGAGTCTCGGATTTTCTTCCACAAATCTCATGATCTTCTCCCAAATCTTCAAAAACAGCTCCAAACCTCCTCCTTGGTCCCAAAGTGTGGACAAAGTCCCCTTCTCCGAGCCCTAGCCGCCTCCCTTTTGTTTCCTTGGGGTTTAAACTTTAAAACCCTCAATTCTAGGGTCAAAATGGGCTGAAAATCAACCCAAAACCAACCCTGAACGTCACGACATTGTTTGGCAACGTCGCGACGTTAGGATGCTCTGTATCTGCACTATTTGCAACGTCGCGACGTTGCTGCAACTCCCCTGTTTTTGCACCAACTTCGTAAGGCTATAACTTTGTCATCAAAACTGTGATTTGGGTGTTCTTGGTATCGTTGGAAAGCTCTTGAAGTGTAGAATCTAGATATGGCCAGGAAAAACACTTTAGAAATGATTATAAAGACTGAATGTACAAAATTCTCAAACTGGTCACTTTTGAGCTCTCTTATCTTCTTCCTTCAACTACCAAGAGTCATAACTTGATCATTTGAAGTCCAAATGGAGTGAGATAAGGTCTCTTTATAAGCAGGGAGTCTCCCTATCATCCATATCAATATTGTAGCCATTGAGGATCATTGTGTAGCTTAAAACATCAAAACACAGTAGCTACTGCTACATATGTAGTTTTCTGATTTTTGGGTTTATCTCTTTGTTTTTGCTCCATATTGGCTCATGGTTGACCTAATCACAAATTGAACATTTAGAGCATTAGATCCTTTATTTATATAATAAACCTACTAAAAATATAAGTAAAACATAGGGATAAAATGAGTATAAAGTATACTCATCACCCCTCAATTCACCCCCCTAAACATCTCATATGATTCTTGTCCCTCGTTTGCGACTTGCCCGAATTTCAGTGGCCTCGATCCGGGAAGATCCCGTTTAGAGACCATCCAGGTATGAATGCGATTATCATAGAGATGAACGACAGCAGGTGCGAAGCCTAAAGTTCATGGTGGAGCGATTAGCAGCAGGAACTGCCAGAAGGTATGTCGGGGAAGTTGATCGCGGAATTGTTGTTTAGGCCACCAGCGAGACATGATTACGTGACGTGGTCGCCAGTCGAAATCGGGCAGGCCATAAACTATATCTTGGGAGATTGGTCAAAGACCCGATATCAATTGAAGTGCAACGGAAGAAGCTCTGAGAGAGGCCACGGTCGAGCCCCGTGCTTACTATCCGTAAGGGGAGGCATGCGAAGACCAAGCCCGATAAACTGGCCGTGTCACCATATAAACCCAAACGGTCATTGTGCCCCCATTATGATCTTGTTGTGCTCCACCTTATGTATTAAGCGGTTTTGATGTGTGGTCTTCGGTAGATCCTAGCGGCGCAACGAGACTTGTTCTTTGCTACCGATATGACAGAGATGAAAACTTTCACCGAGGAATGCGAACTTCGGTACAGGCGAATCCTCACATTTTCAATGGCGCGACAACCCGCGATACTAAGAGGCGTCCGCTCGCATGCAAGCAGACCGATCGCAGTAGGTGTTGTTCGATCGTCGAGACTTGGGGCCTTACCACAATGCCATAGTCGTCGGACGGGGCCCGCGCCCCTCCGAATGGGCGGCGATGTGGTGGTGTGGTTCCGAAGAAGGGCGGTAAGTGGAGGTATGTAGACTACACGGACCTCAGCCGAAGCATGCACGAGAAAGATAGCTTCCCTCATCGCGTATAGATCATATCGTTGATGCCTCAATCGGGCATGGGATGCTATCATCTTTGGACGCCTTTTCTAGGTACCACCAGATTCCCATGCACCCACCTGATGTAGAGAAAACGACCTTAATTACACCTCACAGGCTATACTGCTACAATATAATGCATTTTGCCTTGAAGAATGCCAGAGCGGCCTATCAGAGGCTAGTGATCAAGATATTTCGACCAATGATGGGCAAGACCATGGAAGTCTACATCGACGATATGCTTGTCAAATCCAAAGAACGCCTTGATCACACGAAACACATCTGAGGAAACCTTTTGTTCTTTGTGACATACGACATGAAACTTCGATCCCATAAATGTCGTTCGAATCAGATTGAGCAAGTTTTTACGCAGGCTTTATGGTAATGTAGAGAGGATAGAAGCCAATCCTATTCAACTCAGAGCATATTATAGATCTCCGGACTCCTATCCCGAGAAAAAGTATAACAAGCCCAGTTGGCCAAATTTGGTAGCTCTCGGGCCAGTTTATATCTGATTTATCAGAGCAGTGAAAACTCTTTTTCTGCTCAGATGACTCAGTGAGTGATTTGGGCAGAATGTGACAGGCTTTTCATGGCAATCCGGGACTCTCATGACAGCGAGTGCAGCTGGCGACGGGTGACTCAGCTCTGTCTTCACCCTGGGTTGGATGTCTCGGTAAGGTGCGAAGCTTTGTTCAAAGAAGATAACTGGAAAAAGAGACCAGTGTTCTTCGTAAACAAATCCCTATATGTAGCAGAAACTAAATATACCCGTCTCAAGCAAGCGGCACTGGCTCTCCGTGTGGCGGCTAAAAAAATCTGCCCGTACTTCCAAGCACACCCTATCATCGTGCTGACCAATCTCCCTTCTGGCTTGCATATAGAGCCGAATTGTCGGGAAAGAGATGGCCCGGTGGGCTATTAGGCTAAAAGCCGATTCGGTATCTAGTATAAACCTCGCTTAGCAATCGCGCGGACCGAGTTAGCATGGGTTAGTGGATCATAGCATGGATGGCTTCCCGGCAAGCGGGGCTAGTGTTTGTAACTTAAAGAAGCCTGACAGGGGAGAGAGGATGAAGCCGAGGCTATACGGATAAACTTCCCTGCGTCCAACAATGAGGTAGAATATGAAGCAATCCTGACCGGTATCGATCTTGCAATCTCCGTATCCTCAAAAAAGATTATCATACAAAGTGACTCCCAGTTGGTGGTAGGGCCAATTAGCCCCAGGGAATATGAAGCGCAGGACCGGCCACATGACTAAGTATGTATGCACAGTTAGCTCGTGAAAAGCTTCATGGCTTGGGCTTGAGCATATCGAGGGGTTGAAGCGAAAGGCGAGGATGCCTTAGCGGTAGTGGTCGCATCCTACCAGCAAGGAAGCGGTCTTGTCCTGTCTATTACGGCATGAGTCGTCAATTGCTACCCGACGGTGAAGGCCCAAGATAGAAGAAGCATGTCAGCTACCGGATGACTCCAGCGGTCGACTACCTAAGCTCGAGGAGAACTCTAGGTGTAGGGTCGAAGCCCACAGTGGGTTGGCGACTCGATTTTCCCTTGGCGCGGGTTGTATAAACGTTCTTTAAATGGCTCGTACCTTAAATACCTCACCACCTAACAAGGGCAGTATGCATTGGCGGAACTCCGAAGATATGCGAAACCATCGAGAGCGACGAACTTTGTGCTCCTAGGCCTACACCCAGGGCTACTGCGGCCCAGCCATGAGGCGGATCACGACCACCTCGTCGGGAAATGTGATCATTGCCAATGGTAAGCCCTATTTTAAAAATTCTTTGGCTTAGAACCTTACAACCGCCAATGAATCTGGCCCATGGCTTAGTGGAGGAGATTGATTATAAGTTGGATCACTTTCTATCGTCTGCGAGGAGCTCGTGATTACCCGATAGAACCCGAAGTCTGAATCGGATCTGGACGCAGTCCTCTTTCACGAATCTTGATATAATTCATTTTTCCTCGATAAAACACATTTCAAATCTCATTTATAAGGATAATTATCCTTATGAAAATATACGTATATATCACGTTAACTTAAAGGGGCCCATCATTTTATTCTCAATGCATTTTCAGGCTCAATATGGCATTATATGCCCATTTGCTCCATTCCCACCTCTATACATTCACGACATTATAAGATGTTATAAATATAAAAAACATTTACAAACATTTAGCGGAAGTTTAATTTTCCATGACATAGTTTTAATACAGTATCAAGCGATCATGGGTTTCATGTATGCATGGTCGGAGCTTTACTTTTACTCCGTGCGGCTTTTGATGATGACTCTGTGCTTGCACGGTCTTTGCTTTTGAACCTGTTCACTCGGTACCTGCGTGATGATAAAAACAACGCTTTAAGCATTTTCATGCTTAGTGGTTCTATACAGTTCTCTCTTCATTTTATTTTAACACAAATCATGCGACTTTTCTAAAGCAATGCTTTTGAACCTTATTGAATGATCAATGCAATACAATATGTATATACATTCATTTCATACACATTCATTTACAATTCATTGATCATTCCAAATATGCACTTTCATATGCAATAACTCATTCAAAACTCTGAGTAATACTTTTATAAATATTAACATCATTTGCCCTTAATTTAGCCAATGTTTTAGGTGCGTGAGATAACGGAATCACCCGGCACGGTCCACGGTAGGCTATGGTGATATAAAAAGGTTTTATAACACGATCTGGTCCAGTTAAATTTCTTTATTTATTATAAAAAATCATTTTGTGAACATTCTATTAAGGGCATTAAAAATCAGTCATAGAAATTTATAATAGGGTATATACATTTATACTCAAATAGCCCATTTCAATATAGATCTGAATTTTTCATGGCCAATCATTCACAATCAATTTTCTATCAATCACTTAAAATAAATCAATATCACGAGTTTATTGAAAATCATTTCAATAATTATGCAAACAATTTTGATACTTGAAATAAAAGAGAAGTGTGGCCTTGAATCCAGGGGTGTCCTGGTTTGATGGTCGTCTGACCGTGAAAACCTATGTCTCATGTCATGAGACTCATCTATGGGTAAAAATGGCCACTTGGGCCCAATACTCACCAAAATACATCAACTATATTACCATAGTTCAAGAGTTGATACATCACTCTTAATACAACATATATTAAGATTTAAAGTTTTAATACATGTTATACAAAATAAATACCAAAGCCAAAATCCGGCTTTCTTCTCAAAAGCGGCCTCACGATAAGCGCCCGTCCTCTGAGCACCTCCTTGTACTGAAAATAATGATCCTAAAATAGGGTGAGCAATGCTTGATGATAATCTCCTACACTGATTCTCCCCACTAAAGCGCGCACATCACAATGATTCAACATAAACATTGAGCAAATACATGATCCTACTTGGATGTCTAAGTGATATGGATGAGAATGCGAGCTATGCTCCCTTCTCGAGGCCCTCACCGACTCCCTCATGTGCATGCAAGCGAATGTGAGAAAAGCATCGTTTTGAAACAAAAGCTTTGTTCTTGAAAACATCATCTGCAGGAGTTTGGTAAATATGTTGGACTACCCTCCGTGGCCAATTCTTTGGATTATTTTTCCAAAGCAGGTCATGGGTCAGCTTCAGAGATGAAGCATTTGGACCTTCTCGAAACCCAATTCTTCGGAAAATTTCCCTTAAATTCCTTTACAACCACTTTGCATTTTTCATTTCTTTCATGCACCATGCCACTCACACCTAATTTTCTAGAGTTTGCCCGGTGCATATGAAATACATTATACCATTTCGAGCAATTTATGTTAATATATAAATCAGCCATGCTTAACATAAATTAACTCCTAACATCATGTTATTCAATTCTAATCAATAACATCAAAAATTAACTCCGCCCAGGCTAATCACGATTTATTTCGATAGCTTACACACAAATTATAATTTTTATATAATTCAACATCATGTTAACACATTTGAGTACTGTGCATTAACAATTTATTTCCACCGCGATTCGCCATCGATTCAAGCAATATTTTGCTTACAGCACACATGGACATTTGGTCCAACGAAACAAGCGGAATTTATTTTTACTTGATCCCTAAATAACTTGATGAAATTTGTCGGAAGTAAATGACCCGCTCCTGTTCTCGGTTCCACTTTGTGGAACGAAATCATCAGCCATTTCGGCCCAATAAACATCAAAACCATAATTTATTGCATAAATTATCACACAAGCCACCCCCGAAACATTCCCTAAAGCATCCCAAAAGCGGGTTTCTGTTTTCTGACAATTCGGTCCCAGTTTTGGGATCGACCAGAAATATTTCTTTCACTTTGTGCTCCAGAATCAAGCGAATCATTCTGAATTTCTTAAAGCAGAAAATAACCGAGTAGGAAGACCCCTACCTCTTGGGGTTTTCGAGCTCCTGGCTGGTGCCTTGGCGTAGCCCTTGCCGCGTAGAACAACTTTGCTTCTTGGCGACGAGCAGATGTTGAGAGCGGGAAATCTAGAGAGGTGCACTCTCTCTAAAAACCTCGGTGTTTCAAATCTGCTCTCCCCTCTCTCCTTTCAAGCGGATACAGCAAAATGGAGAAAGAGCTCTTCTTTTATACACTATTAACACATCCAATGAAATGCATTGCTTTCGTTAGTTCTTGCTCAAACTTAATCCATATGAATTTTCTACACAATTAGGAGATGCCACATGTCCATGTGGGCCCCACCTTGAGCTCAAATTGACTAATTCTGCACGACATGGCATGCTTTGTAAGCCACTCAAAATGTGCCAAGTGTCCTGTCACCTTTCATCTCGAAAAGCGTGTAAATTCCATTTATCTCGGAGTCGACCCATTCGGCGATAGTAGCTAGATTCCCGCGAGGTGATTCCAACAGTGAAGTCCGTTTGATCATCCGAGGATCTAGAAAATTTCGGATTTTAGTGAAATTACCATTTTACCCGTTTCGAGAAAATTAGAATTTTCTGGGTTTACAAGAAGAATAGAAGGGGAAGACGGCAAAGGTCAATTTCTTGGCTTGATTCCTATCCTCGGAATCTAGACTTTAATTCAGGTTTTCCTCGTCACCAACCTCTAATCCATCATAATTAGAGAACAATATCAGTTGGCTTATTTAGGTTTTTAGTTAGGGTTGTTTTCTACCCAACACACCTTCATATCAAAATTTTTACGAGACAAATGAGCCACATTTTACCAACTCATTCAAGTCCATTGTTCCTCCTATAAATTATTTTATTCAAGAAATTGGAATCGTCCAATTGAATACTTGAAACTCAGATATGTCACAAACATCCGGGGACTACTATTTTCAACACAGAACGGAGGTACTTAAAAGCAGGCTCCCTTTAGACGAATTTCTGGGTCTAATGGGGTCCAAATTTGAATACACTTATTTCATGGAAATTTGTTCTCTTAGAAGTCTAGTTTACCTAAAAATTTGAATCACTCAATTTTAATGAGTGAAACTCAACTTATGGCTTAAATACCAAAACTATTCCGAAACACCAGCATTTGAGCCCGAACCAGGTGGCAGAACGAGGCGTCACTTTGAATTTATGACTCAATACTCAAATGCTATTCAAATTTTGGATACACTTATTTTTTGTGAAGATTTGTTCTCCTAGAAGTATAGTTTACTAAGAAATTTTAATCACTCAATTTGGATAAGTGAAACTAAACTTATGGCCTAAATACCAAAACTGTTCCAAAACACCAAAACTGTATCATAACTGAACCAAAATTGACCTGAAAACAGAGCCTCACTTTGACGAATTTTGTGGTCCAATGGGTTCCAAATTTGGGTATACTTATTTAAGGAAGATTTGTTCTCTTAGAAGTCTAGTTTACCCAAAAGTTTGAATCACTCAATTTGAATGAGTGATGGCCAAGTTATGGTAAAAAAAAAAACATGGGTTTTGAAAAATTTTGACAGCATCTTCCCTAAAAACCCAACATTTCCTTTATACAAAAATTCCTCAACACCAATCAAAACCACAATACACCTTGAAAACTAACCCAATACAACCCCAAAACAAACAAATATGGAATTAGGGAAGATGTATTGTCTTCTTCCTCCTTGAAACAGTAGCTCCCCTTTTTCCTTCTCTTCTTCCTTCCTTCTCTTCTTCCTTCCTTATCTTCTTTTCCTACACTTTACTTGCAAAACCTTGGACCAAATGGGGATCAATCAACCCAACAAGGTTTCTCCCTTCTCAAAACGTGAGAGCCCCATCTCTAAAATGTGAATGCCCAAAATGAGCTCCTTCTAAGACCAATTTTTGGTCTTATTCCATTTTATGTGTAAGGCGATGTTTGGCTAGCACATTTTAATCATATTTTCTCATTTTTGCATTAAAGATCTTCTATTCTCCCTATTTGACATTCCACTTCTCAATATTCTCACTTTGACATTTATTATTTTTCATTTATAACCCTTGGGTCCTCATTTGACATTTTTACAAAATTTATTTGACTCCTGTAAAATTTTCGGGGGTTTTTTTTTTTTTTTTTCTTAAGATTTCTGCTTTTTAGAAGTTCGAAAAATACAATTTAATTTATTTATACCCTAAACATGTTATAAACCTAGGGTATTTTCAGTGGCATTACATACCGCCTAACATGTAAGAAGCTATTACCGGTAGCAACAGACTATTTCTTACTAAACGGGGAGAAGCCGCAAGCCTTCCTCCATCAAAGACAAAAAGATGTCGCCCAATTTGTATGGAAAAGAACATCGTCCCGTTTGCTAGGAAATAATACCACGCCGATAGTGACTCGATGCAATGGGCCACGCTTGATAGCAGGTGGTATACATGAATTTTGCACCGAGCCGAAAGTCAAGAACTCAGATTCAACCCCGCTGTATCCGCCAGCAAATCTGCTGCATGTAATCATCCAACAAGACTCTCCTAATAGCCTTGAAAAAGCCGCCCGCACCAAAGTGGAAATGTGGGCAGATGAACTGCTGAAGAGTCTCTCGCTGGCCTATAGAACGCACCTCGCACCGAAGCCAACTCCAGGTGTCACTGCTCACCCCTTACTTACGGACGGAGGCCATAATCTCACGTAAATTGAATGCACACACTTCGAACTGAAATTCCTGAAGAGGCTAATGCTGAAGCCATTACTAAAGACCTAGATTTGACAGAGGAGCTCCGCAAGGCTTCGCACTGCGGCGATAAAGATTGCAATACCAGATCGACAAACTTGTACAATGTGAAGTAGTAAAGCCGTGGCCATTCCGGAATGGAGACTCTAGTCTGAGAAGAGTCTTTGCGGAAAATATTAAGCAACCCAAGCAGACGAAGTTCCAACCAAACCGGTAAGGGCCATATACTCCAGAAGACGAGTGGGGGTAGCCGGATCATAATGGCCAACAAGCTACGACGACCCTAAGATCACGTGGAATGCCATGCATCTGAAGAGGTATTACCAGTAAAATTTCATTTGAAAATATTACTATCAATAAATACCGTCTTTAAATTATTTTGACATTTTGCAACCCGCTTCTCTCTCACTAGACCCGCATCGTACTCTTAGCCTACCGGCACTCCGTAAGATCATATCAGTGCTTTAGCCCCGTCGGCACCCTGAAAATACTAGGATTGTGGCTCGCCCACGGCACTATCAAAAGATCAAAGTTATGGCTCTTAGCCCGCGACACACCTCAAAAGACTAGATCATGGACTCTTATCCCACGACACTTTAAAAAAAACCGAGACGTGCCTCACCGCTACCACTCCTCAAAGACTAGACCGTGGTTTCCAAATCAGTCGGGCACCTCCAAAGATCGCATTAATGGCTCTTGAAACAAGTGGCACCCTCGAAAAGACCGTACTGTGACTCCTCAAATTCTACTAGCACTCCTAAAAGACCATACATCAAGGGCTCTTGTACCTCCGACCCGGCACCCCTGTAAGACCAGGATCGTGGCTCTCACCCCCGACACTCAAGCATCGGGGACGCGCCTCCCTCACCCCTCAAGGGAGACTTCAAAAGACCAGATTATGGCTCTTAGCCTACTAGCACCTCTAAAAGACCAGACTGTGGCTCTTAGCTTGTTGGCACCTCAAAGACCAAAGCTGTGGTTCTTGTACTGGCCGGCACTTTCAAAAGACCAGACAGGCTCTCAGCCCACTCCGGGGCACCAAAGACTAAATTGTGGCTCTTAGCCTACTGGCACCTCTAAAAGACTAGACTGTTGCTCTTAGTCTGCTCGCACTTTCAAAAGGCTAGGATCAGGCTCTAACCCTACCGGCACCTTCAAAAGACCGGGGATTGCGGGTTCTCAACCCGGGTCGGTAATTCTCTTCAAAAGACTGTATTCATGGCTTTTGTACTGGCTGCACTCCCTCAAAAGATCGACCATGGCTTTTAGCTCCGTCGGTACTCAAAAAGACCGATTGCGGGCTCTAGCTTGGTCGGGCACTTACAAAAGGCCGACCGTGGCTCTTGTACCGCTACCAAAAATTTATGCGGCTTCAGTCATTGCACTTTCAGAATACCGTACATGGTCCTTAACTTGCTGGTACACGCCTAAGCACTGCCACGACACTTGGCTGGCCCACTAAGGCCAGAGCTCAAGAAGGTTACCTAACCGGATATAACTTAGAAGCAATGATCCTAGCTGGGGAACGTTTGTTCAAAGAATACAAAAAGTTATATCTCATAAATGCGCCAATAACGTCATAAGTTACATGATGATATATGTCCAAGCGGCCATATTGGGCCCATTACAAAAAGTTATATCTCATAAATACGCGAGTGGCGACATTAGCTACATGATGATATATGTCCAAGCGGCCATATTGGGCCCATTACAAAAAGTTATATATGATAAATACGCCAATGGCGTCATTAGTTACACGATGATATATGTCCAAGCGGCCATATTGGGGCCACTACGGAAAAAGGAGGAAGAAGAAAAGTAGCCACATTGGGGCCACTATAGGAAAGGGAAGAAAGAAGCAGAAAAAGTGTATGTTCCATTTAAATTCCTGAGAGGGGCACCTCTCCTAAAGCCTCACCTCCACGACGACCTTGTTGTGGTCCTCGCAGGATGCCAAGACTGGGGCACCTAAGGCTCAAAGCACTCTAGAGAAAGAAAATCTGAGAGTCGGGGCATACAACTGAACCCTTAGTCGGGCCTGGGCTGCATGCTGTGCTCAACACAATGTAACACCTATAGCCATAGGCGAAAGATAGCTCCAGAGCCCTCCGCGGGCCCCTCCCTATGGCCCCTTTATCTCGCGCCCACAAGAATAGAAAGAAAGAAACAGTTATAGTGAAAGACTTTGTGGATGGGCAGCACTTAAAGACAGACCCCTATATATAAGGGTGAAATGTTAATAGATGCATTAAATGCACCATTAGAAAATCATGCACCACAAACACTTGGGACACATGCGCTACTCACGCTCTTGGTTACCAATCACCCTTCACCTACTTGCACGTGTTATGAGCGCATTAATTATCCACTTTCTACCTTCCATACTCAAGGTTTAAAGACGTGATCATTGTGAGAGTACCGTGGTTTTAAACCCACTCACTCCACAGCCCAGTGGCTCCGTTCGGCCCAAAGCTCGCCCGACCGCGACATGCGACAAACCAAGCCTCCCTACTCATACTAAAACTGGGCACGACTTTACATACCGCACTTCCACAAGGCCAGTAAGGGTCAGAGCTTGTCGGCACTCAAAGAGAGATATCGCACAGGCCTCCGGCACTCGTGGGTACGTGACTGTAGCCACACTGGCATGTCCTCAGCTTATCGGGCTGCAACCGCGCCCAAGATGGTGCCTTTCCTGCTGGCACATGGGCGAACCCTGCTAAGCTCCTAGCTTAACATTGGTGTCCTAAAGCAACCATCCTAACAAAAAATTAAGGAAAGGGGTTGCATAATGAAATCAATGGCTTAAGCTAGAAAGTGTAAGAGCACTAATGGTGTCGAGGTGAGAAATAAACAGTAGTCGAAGTAGACAAGAAAGGTATATTTCATTAAAGCGCCAGAGAGTACACAAATGATGGTGGCCGGCTAAGGCCCCTTTACAAAAAATTATTATTAGTGCAACGGAAAAGAGAGGTTAGAGGCGTCTAGGTCCCTGAGACGACCCTCCATGGGTTCCCTTAACAACCCGCCTCGAGGATGCTTCTCGCTTGTCAAAGGGCCTCCAGAGCCACTTAGGACAGGGGGCAATGTGGTTCACAAAGAACTCGTGGAGGCAAAGGGGTTGTGGTGTAGTCGTGCATGCCTTTTGGGACCTTGGATGGTTCTGACAAACATCAGTGGTTTAACACACAACACCCCATACCCATGTGCAAAGATCACCTCCAAAGCCTTCTCGGTACTCTTCCCCTCCACGGCCTGGTCTCTCGTCGCCTCGGAATGTTGGGAGGACACCTCATCTTTGGTCGCCCCGAGCTTTAACAGGAGAGATGTCCGCTTAACCTCCAGGTGGGAAGTCTCAGCCTCCGTCTTACGCTTACCCTCCTCGCAGCCGCCAGTGGCCTCGGACCCCAATCCAGTCCTCTCCACCCTTTACGCCGCCCCTTCTCTAGTCGCTTTAAGGCTTCGACCCTAGCCAAGTCCTCTTATTCCCTTGCCTTGGCATCGCCTACCATAATTGGCTTGTGCCGGGCCACCTTAGCTCCCCATGCCTTGCTTCACCCCTCTCCTCCATTCAGACAACTTTCCTCCCCACTGGGCTCCAGCCTCCCGCTCCCAATGCTTCGACTCGACTTCACATTAGTCGTGGAAGCCGCTCAAAGCCCGGTGGTCTGAGACTCCGCCTGAATTCGGGGCATAGCCGCAGCTTCAAAGATCGCCCAAATGATTGGAATTCCCTATGCTAGTGAGCCATGTTAAGAATGACCATCATAGCCTGGAAAAGAGAAGATGCCAGAAGAAAATCACAACACATAATTAATAATCAAAATCAAAACTAAGACTTACCACCACCGGGATCGGTGTGTTGTGATTTAAGTGGGATGAGCATCCCGCCTTCGCCCATGCATTGAATGTCTCCCTGTCCATATAGTCGGAACGTATTGGAACACGTCAAGACAAGTCGCCATCGACACTCTGAGATGTAACACCCTAATTATACTCCTTAAAGAGTTTTATAAATATGCTTAAAATATATTTGGTAATTTTCCATGTGAGGACTTATTTGTCTTAAAGTAATAAGTTTGGTGTTATAAGAGTATTATAAAAGTTATTGTGTTATTAAAGAAATTTGAAGGACCTAAGGGCAAGGACCTAAATGCAAACTAGGGGTTAATGTGCAAGTTGAGAAAAAACTGATCAAATGGTAGAGTAGTTTGGAATTCAATTTGGCCTTAGGAGCCTTTAGAATCCGGATAAGAGAGGGGAATGAGATCCAAAAGTTTGGCTCTCTCATTTTTCACTTGGTCTCTTGTTACAGTTTGAAGAAGAGAAGGGAGAAGAAAGGGAGAAGTGAAGAAGGAAAGGAGAGTTAGAGCTTGGGGTGACCAAGAACAAATGACCCTTTGAAGATTATTTACTGTGGGTTTGTATTGTTGGTATCAAGGTTTGCTCAGGGTCCTCACTGAAGAATTTAGTAAAGGAAATGTCAGTTTTGTGAGATGTTGTCAAAATTCCCTAAAACCTAAGTGAATTATCCTGGTCATAACTGCCTAGAGTGCCCGATTTAAGAAATTGCACTGGAGAGGAAAAAAAACCTAATACCTATGACCACATTTTCCAAAAAGAGCCTAAAGTATTAATATGACTTCAGGACCCTTGAATTTGGGTCTAAAGACCAGTTATTGGTTATGGTTTGAAAACAGAGTGATTCCATATTTAGGACATATTCAGTTTCATTGCCCAAATCCCTGGATGATTCCAATTTGAGAAGAACCCTTAGCACCGTAGCTTTAAATGAGTAGAAGGAACTAGTGTCAAATTATGGAGTTAAGACCCCTAAAATTGGGTCTCACAGTTGGTTACTAGTGTAAACTGGGCAATAGACCAGTTTGGCATTAAAATGTCATAACTTTAGTTTGGATGATCCAACTGGAGTGATTCCAATTTCTGAGTAAAATAGATTCATAGGGGAACAATGTTCATGAAGGAAGCATATTGATATTTCAAACTCATTGTACCTAGAAAATAAGTGAAGTCGGACCTTGTTTTGGGAAATGATTTTCATGTCCTTTCCTATAAGATTTCGAGACATCCAAATGTCTCTTATATACTCCCAAAGTATTAGTGGATATGGTTTTGTATGAAAATAAGTCAGTATAACTTAGCTATGAGATAAAGAAATTGACTTAAAAAAACTTATATGATTTAACAATGCTAAATAATATGAAATAATAAAGGACATGAATTCTGTAAATATGTGAAGAAAAGATATTAAGTATGTATAGTTGCTATAAAGAAATACAGAATACATTCATATGATGATAAGAGATATGTGAAAGTACTCATTATGAAGATGAGAATAATGGATAGTGAATATCTTATATGCATACATGATAACAATAGTTATTCTTGTATATGAGATATATACTGAAAACGTAATAAAACCCGACATTGCCCGTTTATGACTAGGTAGATGGATACGAAACACGATATTAGTGGATACACTGGCCGCATCATACGTATATAGTCGTGGCCCCGTTTAGGTCGATGACACGACCCCCGTCAGGTCATTACAAACGCACCGCTTGGTCATATAGTAAAACATAGATGGAGATCAACGCCTCGTACGCTGATAGTACCCCCCTGCACACACGCTTCTTTCCAAGATCCACTTTGAATATGGTGCGCCGAAACATGTAAAAAGAGATAAAGCGATATCGATGAATTGAAACATGAATCATAAACATAGGGAAGTAATTTGTAAATATAATGGAAATATAAAATACCTAAATAGTCATTAATACTATGATTAAAATGATATGGAATTTGATAGATAAAGCACAGGAAGTTAGCATAACACATGAGATTAACATAATGAATTAAATTATTTAATTGTGGTAAGTTCATGAATTATTGTAACTTTACAAGTTTATATGGATTATATATATATATATATATATATATATATATATATATATATATATATATATATATATATATATGCATAGCAAGTTACATGAGTATTAGAATGTGATGATCATGGTTAGTGGCCATCCATGCGTAAGGATCCTCACTAAGTTTTATGTTTAGCACGGGTGTTTATTCGTGTAGGTACCGAGGAGGCAGCTAGAGAATAGGACATTCCACATCAACATCAAGGGTCATCTCAACGATAGGTGCTCACTTTCAATGTTTCTATTTAACATGTTACACTGACTAATATGTTGTATATAAACTTTTGGGTACCACGAAAAGGATTTGTAAATAATATGTAAGTGATATTTTGAATGCCTCAAATAGTGGGGTATGATAGTATGGTTTTGTAATATATGTTAAATTATACGATTATATTTTAAGGAATGTTTTAGAAATGCTCAGTTAATCAAGTTTAAAGTCTACAGTTTTGTGACACCCTTTCCTAACACAGAGGTGCCAGGTTGGGATGTCACAGAGTAGCAGTGGGCCGAGGTCGCGCATGTGCTGACCAAAGACTCCCCTTCACAAGGCCCCACCCGCACAATCTCCGGCGCCCCGGGGGGCCAAAGCCATCAGGTCCGCGAGAGGGACCCACTCCCAAGTGAGGAACATATGAACTTAGCAGTAGCTGGTCAGGCATCCTCGACTTGCGAGGGCCGACGCTCGTAAGCCTGGTCAAGAACTACCGAGTAACGACTACATCTAACGGAGCCTCCACCACAACTTTCAATACCGAAGAATCCCTAGTCGGATTCCATTCCCAATGGAGCACCAAATTTCGGGGCATCCTAGGGGCACCTTCCAAAGCCGGCCAGGGCATCGGCGCTCGGCCGTGGGAGTCCACGCACCACGGCGGACTCCTCAGCCCTTCGCCCTGGCCGATCACACCTCGAGCCTCTTCGCCCGGGCTAGTCAACTTCGGGATGCTTTTCGCGATGCTTGATCCGTGGGTAGCGTCTCCTCCTCGAAAGTGCTAGCCGCCGTCACAGATCCTGCCGCAAAACTGGAAACAAGACCCGACATCTCAGCCTCCTCTTCCTCAACCGACTCGCTAACTCCCGGATTCGTCCAGTCTACGAACCCTTCAAATCCCGTGCCGACAGCCTTCGCTTGCCCGACCTTCTTTTTCTCTTTTTCTTCGCTGCTTGGGGAACATGCTTGGGGTCCTGCACGACTAAAGGTAGATGATTTGGCTGGACAAGGGTTTCTAGAACGGCCTCCTCCTAGGAAGATCCTCATGGCAACGACTTTAAAAGATTTGTAAAGTAACAAAGTGCTCTCTCGCCCTCAATCCACCTCTACTGAAAAAGGACGAGGAAGAACAAGCACTGAAGTGTAAGGGAAAAGCATCACGCCAACTTCAGAGGTTCTTCACGTACAAAAGGAGCCTCAGGTGCTCCCTCTCTGTGATTTCAAGTAGTAGGCAGATGCGTTCCAACCTCGCCTTCTCCACCCAATTGACTAGCCGGCCTCACCTGCGCTTACCTACAAATCATCAAGAAGATAGGTATGTCAATACATCCACAACCTAGGGAAATGTGAGACATACCAAAGTGGCAGACGTCAAAACATAGACAAACTTAGGAACGTAAGGGACTGGTTCAAATCAAAAGGAAGTCCTGAAGAGCCAGTGGTCTCATACCACGAGCCCTTAACTAGGACAACCCCTTTCGCTTCCGTCTTGGGGGTGTCAGGGAGCCCGATGACAAATTGCAGCCGGGGACTATAGGCCGACATGGACAGGCAGCCCGGGTCCCCAGCTTCAAAGTATATAAATGAAATGTGATTCACCAACGAGATATCCACTGGTAGAGAGTTCAAGACACTATAACCCATCAAAATCTCGAAAACGCTCTGATGTACGAGCGTAGGAGGTGCCCTGGTAAACGGCGGAACTTTCACCAACAATGGAACTGAGGTGAAGCCTGCAGCTATAAAACCCGGGCCTCCCGTGTAAAGTAGACGACATTATCCGCCTCCCCTAGAGTTATGGTAGCCGCAGATTGCTCCCTCGATCTCCCGTGATCGATTTCGCATGAATTTTGGGTCGTATAACCTCAGTCCTTTGTGACATGACATCAACTGGGGATCAAGCCAAGAAGAAAGGCGTTCTCGAGGAGTAATTTCATACACCTGCCTGACCGTCGAAACCTCTTCGTGACCTCTTGTCATTCTACAGGCAAATAAAAAAAGAGAGAAGAAGAAATGGTCAACTTGAGGTCCATAAAGCAAAAATAAAAAGAAAAGCCCTCGAAAGGGGAAATAAATCTCCCCTGAAGATTCTACGACCCACCAGGGGCAAAACCTAAGGAACACAAACCAAAAACCCCAAAAACTGTCACAGAAACTGTAGAATGCCTCCAACAACAACGACACCTAAGCAAACTTACGATGCGAAAAAGGTTCGAGTTGCAAACACTCATCGGAAAATCAAAAGCCATCGAATAGTCAAGGGTCTCCAACAGCTCCTTTGAAAGGAAAATTTGTAGAAGCGCAGAGGAGGGTGGAATATAGAAGTCAAAAGTCTTTTGAGAAAGGCGTAAAAACCACTCTTGAATTTCATATCCTGACTATAGGGAGTAGGGCGTGTCGGGCAATCATCTGTTGTCGAGAGCGGGTGCCGCGAGGATGCATATTAGGAGGCGTGCGTCTCCCATGCGCCTTAAACTCATGTGAGAATCGCCTCTAAGTGCGTTTAATGTGCTAATCATTTCTCACAAAATTTTCAACTCTCAACATTCAACATTTGAAACAAAAATATTTTCCCTCGACTGAAATAGTAGAAAAACTCCAGCTGGAGGAAAATGGGGGCATTGTGAGTACCAGGATCTTTAAGATCTGCTACTCGATGGGCCCGTAGGCTTGAGGCCTGTTTGGTTTGTGTAATTAAATGACCCGATTCCACTCGCCTCATCAATACCAGGCGGACACCTTCCAGACGGGAGAGTCTAAGTAGGCCGCCTGGGAAAGTAGGGTCAAACTGCATCTGAGCTAGCAAGAGCGGTCAGATGCGGGACTTTAAGTCTGCCAGTCGGCCATTCTACCCCATATAGGAATTCTATCCGATATGGGAAGTTTGTTACGAATAAGCACTTAGAAGCAGAAAATCCATAAAAACGATATTATCAGCGAATTTTCCAACTTCAGAATCCCTTACTCATCGGAGAGATAATCCTGAATAAGGGAAGGATAATCCATGATAAGGAAGAATGTCGTTGATAAGGAAAAAGAGGTTTGACCCTAAAGATAGGAGATTCCTTCACCATTGTCTATAAATTAGGAAGATCCCCCACGAGGGGAAGGTAAGCACTTCCAACTGTGCCTATTCTCTTCTCCCTCTCCACATTTTTTGCTGACTTAATCATCGGATTGGCCAGGCCCACCACCAGGATCGCCACGGCCTTTTGCAAGTCTACATCGCTGGTAGTGCCGAGTCGGATAATCAAGGTTCACGGCTAACGGCTGCGTGCTCGGGAATCGACGATCGAGACCCTACGACTTGATGCTCAGGGGATCCGACGATCAAGGTCCTAACAGTCGCAACCCCGGGCGTTGTCAAATTTATGGTATAACCGGACACTTTGTTTGCTAGTGTAGTTATCTATCTACCTCTGCACTTTCTTATCTTCCACTCGCCTCTCCCCGTGCTCTGCGCCCAACCTTCACTGCACCATATGCCCGCACTACAGTACATTACTCCAATCCTGCCAATTCTTAGGAGTAGGTCGTTGATTCAGGTGCCTCTCACCATGTGACCACGGATCTTGCGACCTTGGCCCTTTATGAGCCGTACACCGCCTTTGATAGTGTTATTATTGGTAATGGTATAGGTTTATCAATTGCTAACATTGGTTATTTCACCCTTACCTCTCTACTTACACCATTATTATTTATCAACGTGTTACATGTGCCTGCAATGTCTAAAAACCTTATTTCGGTCTCTACCCTTTGTGTTGATAACCCTATTAATGTCCTAGTTTTTGACTCTTTCTTTCAGGTGCAGGATCGCCACATGTGGGTCACTTTGGTTCACAGGCAGCATAGAGACGGTGTCTATTACTTGCTGAAGTCAGTCCTCATTTAGTCTTTTGCCTTAGTTTTGTCTTCTTTAGTCTAGTCATTGTTTTATGCTATCTTCATATGGTATAGTCGTCTAGGTCATCTGTCTTTACATATTTTTTGCAAATTTCCAAGTGTTTTAAATATTTCCTTTCTCGAAGAACATTTATGTTCCTTTTCTTGTAACTCCTGCAATATTAATAAAATCCACAAATTACCTTTTGCTTAATCAAGTATTACCTCTTCCTCTCCTCTTGATATCATTTTTTTTTATGTTTGGACCTCACCCGTCTCATCTTCTGATGGTTTTAACTACTATGTTATTTTTTTGACCATTATACAAAGTATATCTGACTTTACCCGTTACGTTGAAAATCGGATGTTCATTGACCTTTGTTGTCTCATTCAAAGCGACTTATTTGAAAACTTTATTTCACCGCCACCATTAAAACATTTTATGAACAGACGGTGAATTTTTATTCCTTCGGTCTTTTCTCGCGACCCATGGTATAATCTATCTCACTACACCTCCACACACTTCTGAACATAATGGGTATTTTGAACACCGACATTTCTTCATATTATCGAGACTGATCTCACTCTCCTGCATTAGGCATCCATCCCTCCCACCTTCATGCCGTATGCATTTGCAATGCTTGTCTATTTAATAAATAAAATGCCTAAAGTTAGTATTTCCCTTGGTTCCTCTTTTGAAAAATTATTCAACCAGCTCTAACCGTAAAATTCGTGTCTTCGGTTGTTTATGTTTTACCTGGTTGAGTCCCTATCCTTCCCACAAACTCGATCTCAAATCCAGTCCATGTGTCTTTCTCGGGTATTCCCTCACTTAGAGTGTCTTTCTTTGTTTTGACCCTACCCTCAAAAAAATCTTTATGTCCCGTCATGTTAAGTTTGTGGAAAATGTATTCCTATTCGCTTCTCCCTCTACCTCAAACACAGGTATGAACCACAAACTCTTCATTCGCTTCGTTGTTCAACCATTGTGACTCTCCGGCACCACCCCCACCCTATCCACTTGCCTATGCGTGACCTCGCAGAAACATTGGAGTTCTTCACTGGCACCCGGTTATCCTCTTGTAGCAATGCATCTCGATCCAGCTAACAACATTTCGTGAGCTTCTCCATATCTTGGATTGTTTGGTTGACACCACACCACCCTTACTTTAATCATCCTGTAATACTGAAAATACTAACAGGTTTTATAATATGTTTAGGGTATTTTGTAAGTATAATTGAATTTTAAGTAATTATAATTTGCTAAGTGAAAATTTTGAGCTTAGGAATTTGTACAAAGATACAAGGGTATATTAGTAATTTTTCAAAAAGGATATGAAAGGCATAATATGAGAAGAGGATATGCCATTATAGAAATAAGAAAAAATTGGGTTGCAAATTGAAGAGAGTATAAGGACTTAATTGTAAATAAAGAAAAACTGAAAAATATAAAAAATAAAGATGAATCATTTTGGTCTCTCATTTTTGAGAGATCAAAAGCGTGAAAGAGGAAGCAAAAAAGGAAGAGAGGAAATGAAAAAGAAGAAGAAGAAGAGGAAAGAAAGAAGGAAGAAGAAGCCAAGGTATGGATTTCTATGTGTTTTTATGGATTATTTTGGATATTTGTATAGATTTCTATGGATTTGTATGGAAAAAATCAAACCATAAGCCCATTTGATAATTGGATCGAGGACCCTACTTGGTATATTGGTTGTGTTTTGGACTTAAGGTTGATTGATTGTAAATATCTCAGTGAGAATTAGTACATATTAAGAATGCTGGGTTTTAGGGAAATCTTTGTCAAAATTTCTCAAAACCCATGTTTATAGTATAAACATAGCAGCGGTCATCACTCATTCAAATTGAGTGATTCAAGTTCTCAGATGAAGCTAGACTTATGGGAAACATCTTCTTGAAATAGAGTATATCCAAATTCAAGGCCCTTGTTTCAAGTCAGTCAAAGTGGAGCAGCACATTATGGTGTGCAATAGCCCAGGTGGGACACAATTGTCATTTTTCTGATTGTTGGCCTCCAACTTCGGATGGCCTCTGACTTGGATGGTCGTAAACTGTACGTGAGGCTTTCAGTTTTGGGTGTTCTTGGACTCTATGGAAAGACCATTGAGTCAAGATTCTAACCATATCCCTGTGGAGGATAGTAGGTGAAAATAAACCTGCTGAAATCTAGGTTTTTCAGAGTGTGGCGGGACAGTTGGTAGCTAGGATTATTCTCATTGTGCTGACCTTGCCCGGACGGTCATAAATTCTTTAATCGAACCGTTTGGTGTTCTTGGACTCTATACGGAAGCCCGGTAGGTCAAAAATCAGTCATATATAACATGATAAAATTGGAACTCATATTAGGTCGAGAAATCATAAGAAAAAATAGTAAGCATTCTTTGATAATCATAGTTATTAAATGCAGTATAATAGAGATATGAAAAATGAAAATGCAAATAAATGATTGTAAATATCGCATATGATTCTTAGGATGACAATAAATAATCAAGAATATAGAGATATATGCGAGCATAAAATACCTGTGGATTATCTACAACTTAGAAGCTTGGTAGAGGGATAGATGGGCATGCCTATTAGGGAAAAACAAGTTTGTAGCATGCTGATCACTTGGCCCCGTTTGGGTCATTACAGCGCCTTCGGGCCCTTATAGATGGTCATTGTCTCGTACAGTGATGATGGTCATTGTCTCGTACAATGATAACAGCGTCTTCGGGCCCTTATAGACCATGTTTAAATACGGTGATGCGGCGCAACCGAGACCCTTATAGTTTACTTTATCTACTTCTAAGGTTTATGCAGGCATGAAACATAAAACAAATTACTTGAATATGACATATGAAATGACATGACATGATATGAGAAGCATAACATTGCTATGTGATGATATGTAAACAGTGACAAGTACATGTTGACAAGAATAAGAAAGTGTAAAATGACATGAAATGAAATAAGATATATGGTAAAGAAAGTATATGATAAGAAAGTATAAGATTGCATAGGCATGTGTAAATTATATGTCGCGACATATATAAGCATGTGTATATGACAAGTATGGAATGAGATAAGTATTTGATATGTTATAAGTATATGTATATGTGTAAGTGTATTGACTCTTATTAGGGGTCATCCACAGTATTATTATTCCCATGGCTATAAGCTTAGAGACGGGTGTTTCATCAGGTGTAGGTACGGAAAAACCCCGGAATTGGGACAATCCATCGTGATCAAAGCCAACACATCACTAGGTGCCCACTAGAAGACCTTTTGGTATATTTTTGTATATGTAGTTTTGGTTTCTTTTGTAAATAATGTAAATATTATAAATGTTGAACATTTCCATATAAGGAGCATGTATATATTTTGTAATCATTTCTTCTGATATAGTCTGATTAAATGTTTAACGATTATATGTGAATGAACAAACTTAAAGGTTATAAGTTTATAAAAAAAAATGACACCCTCGCTTGACACTAGGTGCCGGGTTGGGGGCGTCACACATCCTCTTGACCCCATACCTATTCCCACCATCTCCCCTACACGTCCATCCTTTCCCCCACTAAACCAACATCCCATTTAAACCCGCTCCAAAAATTCCATCATTAAACCCAACTCAAAATATGGCATCACCAACATAATTACTGCTATCATTGAACCATGCACTGTAGGCCAAGCTCTCTAAGATCCTAAGTGGGTTCAGGCGATGCAGGAAGAATATGATGCTCTCATTTGGAACAATACTTGGGCTCTTGTTCCCTCGAGACTGGGGCAGAATCTAGTGGGCAACAAATGGGTGTTTCGCATCAAACAAAACCCTGATGTCTCTATTGCACGGTATAAACCTTGCCTTGTTGCTAAAGACTTTCACCAACAATCAGGCATTGACTTTCACAAGACTTTTAGTCCCGTGATAAATCCCATTACCGTCCGTACTATGCTTAGTCTTGCGCTCAATCAAAAGTGGGGAATTTTCCAACTTGATGTAAATAATGCCTTTCTCAATGGGCATCTTACGGAGGAGGTCTATAAGGTGCAGTCGTAGGGCATGCGAAATGCTGATTATCCACATCATGTTTGTCATTTAACCAAGGCTATTTATGGGCTTAAACAAGCTTCGCAAGCTTGGTATCAGGAGCTCCGTGCCTTCTTGGTCTTTCTCAAACTTGTTGCATCCTATGCAGACTCGTCCCTCTTTGTCTACTCACACAGTAACGCGCTCCTCTACTTCCTGGTTTATGTTGATGATTTGATTATTACAGGTGATGACCCTTCACTTGTCGACACTATTATTTGGCACCTTGACTCTAAATTCTCCACAAAGGATCTTGGGGTGCTATCTTTCTTTTGTGGAGTTGAGGCTCTGGCTACTTCGACGGGTCTTCTACTAGCTCAAAAAAAGTATGTTATTGATCTTGTCACGCCCCAACCCCCGCTTAGGCGAAGAGAGGGGGCGCGACACGGGACTGAGACTCCTTTACCTGATTTTCTAACATTGGTGGGCCCATTTCGAAATATAAATCCAAACTTGTACATATTAACATAACTTAAATCCATAAATTCTTCCAAAAGATATAACTTGTAATACTACCACCGTAGTGGTGTTTAAATGTTCTTGTACATATATTCCTTAGTCCCATTTACTTGTACTTACACAAGTTGTACTATCTCCAAAATATTACATTTACATTACAAAATAGAATCAGAAACCTACATATGGTGGACTTTTATTGTTGCATTAGCCCTGGCGAATTCGGAATGCCTCGGATGTCCTCTTTAGTACCTACACAGATGAAACACCCATGCTAAACATGGTGATAAGCGGCGTGGTGTGTATAAATGTGCGCCTATGTCTTGCCAGATGCAGCGTCGCCTCAAGTAATATAGTGTACTTATAGTACGGATATCGATCCTCAGGGAAAGGTGTATTGACTACAAAAGGTTACTTTTTAGACTAATATCTTGAATATACGATTTTTAAGAAAAGAAAGTAAGTATATAAAACTTAAATAAACTATTGATTCGATGGATTAAGATTGAACTAGGGTTATATCTCCCCTATCACATTCAATGGATTAATTTTCTAAAGATAGTATTATTCGATTTATTTACAATATGTCAATGGCGAGGCTGATCTTGCACAAAGTTATCCTCTCTCGAGGTATATCACTTTATCTCGTGAATAGAATCGGGTATATCTCTATCGACTCGGTATTAGAAATGCTTAAATGTTCCTAGCCCCCGAATGCCACCTTCGGGTTCGAATATCTCTGTTACGAATCAACCGAGAGGCTGCTCTACCCCGAGATCTGAATACCTCATCTCTCAGATCTCGAGATTCGGTGTAATTATGCTAATGTTGGCCGAGACATTATCATGTAATTGCACTACAGAAATAGAGCAGATGTAACAAATTGATAAACAACTGAATAATATAAAAGATCAAACTTTAATCCATCAACATATGACAGGGTTCAATATAACCCCAGAAATAAATCTAGAACATAGTGAGTGAAAAGATCAAAATGTTTAGTATTAAAAACATGATTCTAATATCCAAAAATAAGAAACAGTACAAATCCCGGGCACTTCCTCGAAGTCTGTGTCACTGCTGCGGAATTCGGGTGCCTTAGTTCGTGCGCCTCTGATCTCCGCGATTTACGAGGCCCTATTTTGCTTTTAATGATGAGGGGCGGATCTCGTGCGGCGTGCGGCGGTTTCCACTGGTTGACACGCATTGTTGACCCGACGTCGTGACATTGGGGCGTCGCGACGTGGGGACGTCGCGACGTTGGGCGTCGAGGCGTGGCGATACTTTCTTGCCCAGCTGTTGCTCCAAAATGCTTCCAAGAGGCTGCTGCTTTTCGCTCAAATGTACTGCGCCCCAAACCGGACACCATCGGGAAGTAAAGCTACGAAAACTATAAAATTACTATAAAATAAGCGTGAAAATGAAAGGCCAGAAATGAGTATAATATAGGTGTTTTAGGCACTCATCACCCCCAAACTTAGTTTCTTGCTTGTCCTCGACGAGGCCCGACTCTAAACGAGGACATACACGACATAATGCCACTAACACTAAAACGGTGTTGCACATCTTTGAAAATAGGGGATCAAATTGGGTGACTCACCTTTGCATTGTGTTGCTTTCGA
The DNA here is from genome assembly GCA_016808115.1 of Tetrastigma voinierianum. Lineage (NCBI taxonomy): Eukaryota > Viridiplantae > Streptophyta > Magnoliopsida > Vitales > Vitaceae > Tetrastigma > Tetrastigma voinierianum. The sequence continues at coordinate 426,384 of JAEQBH010007520.1, read as the reverse complement.
AGTTCACAAAATGCATACGGATATTTGACTTAGGAAAATTCGGTTGAAATAGGTAGAAGTGACTAGTGCATCCAAATCCATGATATTCAATAGCCTTTCCCAAAGCCCCTATGTGCTTATAATGAATGACCTCCAGTATATGCCTAGGTTCCGACACCCCCAAACTTGAGCTCAACTCACCTATTTGGAAGAAGCTAACTAGAAAAGGATAGGAACGCACCCATTTTATTCGTGACCAAATACCTAGAAATTTCCTATGTACCTAAAATAAATGGAAGAAAACCTAGTGCGAAGTTTTAAGCCCAGGAGTGTTCTGTAGCGGGGATCCATTGGTGACTCCCCACCGGTTAGTTAAGGGCACCGAGGCATTAGGTTCCTTGAGCTTCACCCCAGGAACACTCAACCAAACTCAAAGGCCCTAGGTTGCGTGAATGATCCATCTTAATCCCATGTAGCGGGCGTGAAGTCGATGACTCCGGCCCGGTTGACGGGGCATTAGGCTGTGAGGCCGCCCGGCTGTGCCGGGATTCGGTGGATGATCTCGCTTATTCTTATGCAGATACCTATTTTTGTCATTTGTCTTTTCTTTTTCACTTTTTCTATTGTTTTTTTTTTTTTTTTTTTGTATTTTCTCTTTTGTTTGGGGCTCGATGGCAATCTTCTTTTTATTAGATTGTCCATCACTTAAATGGTTAGTCTCCCGAGGTTGAGTCAGACTACGAGTTGTTGGTCTCGGCGCCTATCCATACTCACGAAGGTCATTAGTGTGAGTGTGATAGGGTTCTTGAGAGCTATAGTGTCTTGACTACTCGGGATTGGTTCGCTAACCACTTTCCATCTATTCAACCTAATTACGAACGTAAACATTGTATGCATTTGAACATTCATGTTAATCGTGAATTGATCCAAAGTCCTCGATTTTAACATGGCACCTGAGCAATTATTACATATAAGATTTACCTAACACAAGCGCAAGCGAATTACACACTTATTTCGGGTAAATTTGAACTAAACATGAACTAAATAGAAACCTGACTATCTTGGAACAAAATAAAAGCACTATAAAAACAAAAGCACTATAAAAACTAAAACAAGCGAAACAAAACACGATCACCCACACCCCAAACAAATTCTTGATGTCCCGCGGGCGAGAAATAAACAAAGAGGTGAAGGGTACTCCTTGGTGATCACGGTGGTGGTGGAGGTGGATGGTGGAAGGCCGGGAGGCTGCGCGATGCGGGTGCATGGGTGCTGGCTGGCAGCTGCTGAAAATGGGTGGCTTTGGTTGGCTAGTGCCAGTCACGCATATCTGCCGCGGAGGCCTCGAGTCTGTGTGACGAGGGACGGTGCTCCTCGGTCTCATCCCGAGAATCGTCGCGCTCGGTGAGGGACGGCAGGGTCCTCAAGGTGCAGGGAAGAGCTGGAGGGCTGCCGCGTAGTTTCTTTGGGGTGGTGGTGGAGGAGTGGCTGGGACGGGGCGGCCAATGTGCCACTGGGATCGCCCAGGGATCCATAACGAGCCGATACTCATAAAGCTCGTCCTCGTCCTCGGGCTCATGACCCGAATCGTAGGCCCCCTCAGGTTGCGGGACACCAGGTGTGTCCCGCTTAACAGATATGGCTTTGATTGGGTGAAGCCAAGTGTCGATTAATGAGTCAAAGGGCACCCACGGCTTGTTTGCCTGACCAAGATCGAGAGGGGGTGTCGGGTTCATCTTTGCATCCGGTTATGGAGGATGGCATCCTCGATAACACGCCCATTATCGAAGGGTATACCGTAAGATGGCATAGTTGAGCCGCGGCCGGTAGGCGGGTCACTTCCACCTGCGTTCGTCGTCGGAATGAGACGCGGCGTGATGATGGTGCGGACAGGAATGAAGGCGAATACTTGGCCTTGAAATTGTCCGCATGGCCCTCACTATTGATTTCCACTCACCCAGACCATTGGTGTCTGCGTATAATCTCGGGGTAGTCGGGGTGCTGGCCGAGCCCGATCGAGCGACTCAGAGGGACATGCTCTGAAGCGTAATAACTGTTGATGACTCCGCTGCCCCGAAGTCGACCAATGCGCCCGCCTGCGACTTTCTTCAAGACATGGGATGCGAGATTGGCATAGAACTGTACCACCTCGCATCATTCTTTGGATGAGGTGGTTGGCACAAAAACACGCATCCCTTAAGCGCAATTGTCTTGGGAAGGAGTCATCGGTGGTGAAACCTTACTCCCTTGATGAAGGATGGGTTTTGCAAATGATGCCAAGTAGATCGACACCTCGAATTCACAAATCGCGTGACATCGTGAAGTGGGAGTCGGGTCCTCATTTGGTAGGCTAAGCAGCAGTAATTTACGCCTCTTGCGGACATATTGACCTAAGAGCGACACTTGGTAGTGGCACCAAAGTGGGCACCTGCGGCTTAGACAAGCAAAAAACACCTAGTGTGCAGCTAAGCGGGCAAAACTACAAAGTGTGCTAAAAAAAACTAACTATGACTCCAAACCCTAGAATAGACTTAACAAAACCCTAAAATAGAATCTAAGAGACCCCTAGACCAATGAGAATGCCTAAGGCTGGGCAGGAAACCTGATGTGGTGGAAATGCCACAAGGACCGGGGCTTGATATTGTGAGAGAGCGCTACAGGGATGCACAGCGGTGGTCGGAAGGCGATATACAAACCTCAGGCGGCGTGTGAGCTCCGGTGGGAGCTAGTGAGTGTAGGTAAACAAGATGGCTAGGGTTTCGGGCAATGGAGTGTGTCGCGAGGTGAAGGGCGAAATGAGGCTGGTCTTGGCTTTAAAGCGAGCGGCGTCGCTGACGTCGCGGGACAGCGTCGCTGACGTGTGGCGTGGCGATTAACAGCGTCGCGGCGTGGGCTTAGCGTCGCGACGTGGCAGGAAGTCATGAAAATCCGCGTCATAGCGATGAGAAATCCACGTCGCTGGCGTGAGAATGTACAATTTGGCGTTGCGGCGTTGGGATCCGCATTCGTGGCGTGGCGAGATACAATTTGGCGTCGCGGCGTGGGAGGTCCGCGTCGCGGCGTGGCTGCGGCGATGAAGTCAAATTGGCGTGTGACGTGAAACCCACGTCACAGCGTGGCCAGAGAGGATACAATTTGGCGTCAGCGGCGTGGAAGGTCCGCGTCGCGGCGTGGCGGCTTATGGATCGATAATAACTTTTTGCACATTGATGATCTCTTGATCGGGAAAACCCTCCCCACTCGTGCCTTGAATTTGGACTTGTAATGCACTCTTGAGCGAATCTTCCCATTGTTTGCATTAGCGGGTTCTGAAATTAAACAAACAAGTAGAAACACCGATTCTGAAGAAAGCTAGAAACCATATTCTTCGAAAATAAACAATAGAAATTGGAACTAAGAAAAGAAGGGGAAAAGTATAAGAAACATGGGTTTGCCTCCCAGAGCGCTATGTTTAATGTCGTTAGCTCGACGACCCTGAGTCGCAATGTGCTCGGGAACCCGAACTCATATGATCTCTTACTACGTCTCGTCTGCTGCTGTCAAAGGAATGATTTGTTTGTCTGCAGGACACTCGCCTCCATAATACGGCTTCAATCGTTGGGTGGTGGCGCAAGTGTGCCTTTCGGGATGTGTAACCTGCCCACCGTGTGAAAAGACCTTAGTCCTTTGTGAAGGCAGGACCATCGTGACTTCAATTCCACACGGAAAAAGTTTTAGGCGGGAATTGAATAGAAGAACTTGTTGTCCGTAGGTAGGCTCGCTACAGTGATGTGTTTGTCGTGCGGGCTTTAGTCTTTTCCTTATAAATGCGAGGCGTTTTCGCCAGAAAGCCGTTTCTGAATTCATCCGGTTCAAGAGTTGGAGCCGGTCGTTTCGCCCGACCCGATGTACTATCCATGTTTAAGCTGTCGGTAGCTGATAGGCTCGATGCTCCGATTCCTTTACGATGACACGGCTTTACCATAAGCGATTACGGTGACATACCCAAAGGAGTTTAAATCTTTGTGCGGTATGCCAGGAGTGCATGCGTCCATCTTTAGACCAATCCTTCTGGGCCGTTCGCTGTCTTCGAGAATGTGTTGATTTCTCGATTTGATACCACCTCTGCTTGTCCGTTTATTTGCGGGTGGTATGCAAGAGATGTCTGATAGCGTACCCGTACTTTTACCAAAACCTTATCAATTACCTTATTGCGAAATGGGTACCATTATCGTGATCAAGGCTTCGAGGAGTTTAAAGCATTGAGAATATATTCTTTGCTTGCAGGTGAGCCTGACCTTGGCATCATTGGTGCGTGTAGAATCGCTTCTACCCACTTTGAGACATAGTCTTGCCCGATAAGATGTACAAGTTCTTGTATGATGCGGGAAATGGTCCACGTGAAATCTATTCCCCATAAATCAAACAATTCTACTTCCAAAATGGGATGCATGGGTGGCTCGTCCTTCCTAGAGATGTTCCCCATTCGTTGACATTTGTCACAAGTGGAAACGAATTGATGAGCATCTTTAAATAAGGTAGGCCAGTAAAAACCTGATTGGAGCACTTTGGCTGCTGTTCTCTGGCCACCAAAGTGTCCACCACACGGTAGAGTGTGACAGTGGTTTAAAATGCTGTGCATTTCATCTTCGGGCACACATCTCCTTATGACTTGATCAGCGCAATGTCTGTAAAGAATTGGCTCCTCCCAATAGTAGTGTTTAAGGTGTGCGAAAAACCTCTTCTTCTGCTGATAGTTAAATTCCGGAGGGACCACTTTAGCCACCAAATAATTCACAAAATCTGCGAACCAAGGAACTGCCCTCTTGTCTACAATAGCCAAGAGTTTCTCATCTGGAAATTCATCATTCACTGGAACATCATCCCTAGCCCCTTCCAGTCGTGAAAGATGAATTACGCCACTAGGTTTCGGTGTCTTTAGCATCTTTTAATTTCTCGTCAATTCTTGCAGAAGGACCCTTGAATTAATGTCGGGGTTTTGCATCTTTCTTGGTCATCAAGTGATACTTAATGGCGAGAATAGTCGGTGTGCACCACGACCTTGTTACTGTCAATGTAACTGAACTTGTCAAGCAAACACAATGACGAAGCGGTTCTTTCTTGTAGTGGCATAATTCAGGCAGGCATCATTCAAGGTTCTACTAGCATAATAGATTACTGAAAGATTTTCTCTCGTTTACGCGAAGCGCTAATCGCGAAGTCGGCGTCACCGCGTGAGTTCAAACGGAAAGAAGACCAATCACGGTGCCACAATATTAGGAATTTGAAACCAACTTATCCTTCAACCGCGAGAATGCATGCAAACATTGCGAATCAAATTTAAATAGGATCCCTTGGACCCGATGGGTTAAACCAGGTTTGCAATCGTAGAAAAATCTTTGATGAGCAGCTGCTCAAAAATCCGAGCGTGGCCTAGAAAACTTGAATCCCTTTACGATGAGGGTGGAGGCCAGCTTCGATTGCTTCAATCTTAGTCCCTATCTACCTCTATCCCTCTTCGAGATCCAGATGTCCAAGAATGATACCCTCTTGTACCATGAAATGACACTTTTCCCGATTGAGTACTAAGTTGGTGCTACATCTTGCCGGTCTGGCTCTCAAGTTCTCTAAGCAGGTTATCGATAATTTCCCATTCTTGAAAAATGCGTCCATAAAGATCTCAATTATGTCTTCTCCACCATATGCGAGAATATGGCCATGTACATCGTTGAAAAGTGCACGGTGCATTGCACAATCAAGGGCATCCGACCAGGAATGCGAATGAACCATAAGGACAGAAGAATGAATATTGTCTTCTCACGATCTTGGGGAGCTATAGCGGTGATTGTAGCAAGATATCCATCAAAAAGCAATAATATTCTGCAGCTGTCGATCGAACCTCGATCTAGAAAGCAGTAATGGAAAGTGATCTTTTCGAGTGGCCTTATTTGGCTAGATAGTAAATATAATTCTCCACCCAGTGCTTTGTTCTGGGGCAGTAAGATGTTGTTTTCAGTCACGATGGCGGTTGTTCCTCCTTTTTCGCTTTTCTGACTGGGCTTACCTTCGCTACGAAATGGGATAAATTACCCCAGTGTCTAGCCATTTTAGAACTTCTTTACGGACGACCTCCTTCATTGTCGGATTTAACCTCCTCTGCGCTTCCACTGAAGGTTTATGTCCCTCTTCTAATAAAATACGATGCATGCACATAGAAGGACGAATCCCTTTTAGATCGGCTAGAGCCATCAGAGTGCATGTTTGTGATCTCGAAGGACCCTCAAACCAACTTCCTGCTTCCTCTAGTGCGGTCAAAGATCTTGAGATAATCACGGGTAGCGTGGTTCTGAGGTATGCATACTAAATGGTAGAGTAGAGGTTTTTGTTCCATCTTGGGCGGTTGCTCGATCGATGGGGCCGGCGTTTAATAACCGCAGGGTGATATTCAAATCTATTATGTCGAAAGAAGTCCATCCATTGACATATTCTTGCGCACTCTTCGCTCGGGTTCTCGGACTCATTCTCCCGGCCCAGAAATTTAGTCTCGGTCGATTGAGACCACTTTGGCTCATCGCCTCAACCATTTGATATGAAGCAAGTATCACTTTCTCTTTGGGTGTCTCCATGACTTCAAACACATTGAACTTTACTTCCTCTTCTTGTACTCTGGGTTTCGGTTCGCCCACATACGTACATCGATCATTGCCTGCCCGGGTTGCAGAAATGGTCTTGAGATTATTGGTATTTCTTTATCTTCCTCCATGTCCAAAACAATGAAATATGCTGGAAAGATAAACTTGTCGACCTTAACTTTAAGACATCTTCTATTATCCCTCTGGATATTCAAGATGCATCTGCAAGGTATTGAAGTATTTGTAATCGGCGGGCTTCTCCTAATCCCAAACGCTTGAAAATGGATAAGGGCATAAGATTAATGCTGGCACCCAAATCACATAGGGCTCTCTCAAAGATAGCATTTCCAATGGTGCAAGGGATAGTGGCTTGCACGGGTCCTTGAGCTTTTGCGGCGACTTCCTCGAAGGATGGCTAAGACCCTCGAGTTAAGTTCCTTTGTTTAAATCTTCTTAATCTTCTCTTATGGGACAAGATGTCTTTCATGGAATTTTACATAAGCGGGCATCTGCTCTAGGGCGGCAAATGGGATATTGATATGCAGCTTTTGAATATTCGCGATTGTGAATTACTTATCGGTTTATGCTTCTTGAGGCAGTAGGTAAGGAAGCGTATCTTGACCTTTGTGTCGATGAGTTCTTTGATATTTGTTTCTCCTGAGGCTATTCTTTATGCATCATCTTTTTTGCTAATTTTGAATGACCTTCTGGAGTCTCTATTGTTCTCTGGCCCCGGGGTTCATGCTTGGCTAATTCTTTCCCACTTCTCAGCATGGCTGCTTTAACATGCTCATTCCGTCTTCTTGGGTTGACCTCCAGATTGCTCGGTAAGGAACCGGTTGCCTTCTGTCGATAAATTTGCCATTGGCCCATTTATTGCCACCAAACTTCATTTGTCTTTGCTTGATTGTTCAAGCGGGTTGCTTACTTCTTTGCATGTTTGCTTTAGTCTCATTCATAAAGAAGAGCGAGAATGGAAGTTAACATGCGTCGCGAGCTTGTTCTAAATCCAACTTTTTCTCGGTGGTTCACTAGTTCGGTTCGATAGCATTATTGTTACGATTATTCCGCCACCCATATCCTTGATTGTTCGACTATTACGGATTCACGATTATTACTCCACCCTTGGCCCTGGATTGATTCGATCTTGTTTCCCCATCACGGTCCTTGTTCTTTGTGATTGATTCTGATTGAACCTCGATACGTACTGGGCTTGCTCTACGGTAGGATTTCCTGACCGACATTCCGTCTTTGTTATGCGGTCCACGCGAGAGATTACATAACTCCCATGGGTTGGTTTGGATTGCGTTTGCGGTTCCTTGCTGTCTATTTAACTGTTTAGTCAGCTGTGCCACATGATTCACCAGATTGTTGAGGACCTCATTATCTGTGCCACCCACCGCATTCACTGGTGTAGCCTTCTCTCTAGGCCACTGATTAGTGTTGGTTGCAGCATCTTCTAAGATTTCATAAGCTTGGTCTGTGGTTTTCTTCATCAGTGCTCCTCCGGCTGAAGCATCAATCATTGTCCTAGTCGCATTTCTCAGACCATTATAGAAGGTGTGGACTTGCATCCATCTAGTCAGTCGGTGGTGTGGGCACTTCCGCAGTAATTCGTGAAATCTGTCCCATGCTTCAGCTAGGTTCTCCCCCTCTAGTTGTCCAAACGTATTGATCTCTTGCACAGGCTACAGTGCAATTTCGAAGGTGGGAAGAACTTGGTCGGGGAATTTTTGCACTAAGTCATTCCATGAGAATTAATGGAATCACGGTGGTATTGGTTAGCCAATGTTTGGCTCTATCCCCGAGTGAAAGTGGGAACAACCGTAACCTTAGAGCTTCTTCAGTAACTCCATTGTATTTGATAGTATCGCAAACTTCGAGGAAGTTGGTCAAATGCATGTTCGGGTTCTCATGGGAGTGGTCAAATGGAATAAGATATTACGAAGCATGCATGCGTAGTAGACTTCAATTGAAATTGTTTGCCCGAATAGGTGGCGTCGATGGTATCCTGGTTTGCGGTTAATTGGTAAAGCGAACTCATCTAGTAGCATGAAGAAGGGTCATCGGTACGTATAAGCGGTCACGGGTGCTTGATTCCTTCCGTGATTCCCATTTCGGCCTCTACGTAGTTCGCGGTCACGATTTCAATGCGAATCTTGTTCTTAGTGTACATGACTATTGGATTTCTAATGCATTCCGTTCTCTGTTCTCGTAGCGATGCGTGCGAAGTCTTTACAGTTCGAGGATCAAGCGAGGTGTTGGTTAGCTTGATCTCGATATCGCATGTACTTCTTGAAACCTATCTTTGCAATAACACGAACCAACAAAACGCGAATTACCGACACTTGTAAAGATAGAACAAAACAAAAGTAAAGAAAATTTCGAATTAATATTTGCTTAATTCTCTATATCAATCTAAACCTTTCCCCGACAATGGCGCCAAAAACTTGATAGGCCGAAAGCGTGGTGTGTATAAATGTGTACGCCTATGTGCGCAAGTGCACGCGTCGCCTCAAGTAATATAGTGTACTTATAGTACGGATATCGATCCTCAGGGAAAGGTGTATTGACTACAAAGGTTCTGCTTTTTAGATAATATCTGAATATACGATTTTTAAGAAAGAAAGTAAGTATATAAAACTTAAATAAACTATTGATTCTGATGGATTACTGGAATTGAGAACTAGGGTTATATCTCCCCCTATCACATTCAATGGATTAATTTTCTAAAGATATTATTATTCGATTTATTTACAATATGTCAATGGCGAGGTGATCTTGCCTACGAGATATCCTCTCTCGAGGTATATCCGCCTATCTCGTGAATAGAATCGGGTATATCTCTATCCCGACTCAGTATTCCGAAATGCTTAAATGTTCTAACCCCAAATGCCACCTTCAGGTTCGGAATATCTCTATTTACCGAATCAACTGAAGGCTACTCTGCAGTCCACAGATACCCCCATCTCTCGAGATCTCGGGTCTCGGTGTAATTATGCTAATGTTGGCCGAGACATTATCATGTAATTGCACTATAGAAATCGGCAGTCTTAACAAATTGATAAACAAGCTGAATAATATAAAGTATCAAACTTTAATCCATCAACATATGACAGGGTTCAATAATATAACCACAGAGTAAATCTAGAACATAGTAGGTAAGAAAGAATCAAAATGTTTAGTATTAAAAACATGATTCTAATATCCAAAAATAAGAAACAGTACAAATCCCGGGCACTTCCTCGAAGTCTGTGTCACTCTGCTCTGGAATTCCGTGCCTTCGTTCGTACGCCTCCCGATCTCCCGATTTCTGAGCCCTATTTTGCTTTTAATGATGAGGGCAGATCTCGTGCTGACGTCGCGACGTTGCAACGTCGCGACGTTGAGACGTCGCGACGTTTCCACTGGATTGACCACATTGTTGACCGGCGTCGTGACATTGGGGGGCGTCGGCGATAGGGGCGTGGTTGGAGAACGTCAGCGGCGTGACAACCACTTTCTTGCCTTGGCCCATTTATCAAAAATGCTTCAAGAATTTTGCTCTCTTTCGGCTCCGATGCACACTTTTAAAACCCGGACACCAAATGGGGGAATCTAGCTCGAAAACTACCGTTATAAAATAGCGTGAAAATGAAGAATGAAGTAGTATAATATGAGTGTTTTAGGCACTCATCAATAGCTTAGTGAGAAAATAGATAATATATGACCCGCGATAATGGTCCTGATTCACGATATACATATTCAGCCGGTTCAAAAATCAGAATTTTCCTTATCTCCGGTGAAGATCTGAAACGAAATCTTATAGAGGGTACGTGCGTTTTACTATAAAACGAGAATCGATTACTTGTAAATTTCATATACTTATTTCCATATATCACATTATTTAGATTCTTATCATATAAATGTTTGCCTGTATAGACCAGTAATAATGAATGAGAGGGGCCTTGACCTGATGGAGTATGTGGCATGTTCAGGGGTCAGTTGACAACCGTCGACTTCGCGGAAAAACTTTGTGTGTCTCATATAATGAGACATCGTGAGTAAAATGACCAAGAGGGCCCATCATCAAATGCTCGCGATCCCGGTTACAAAATAGCCACATTCCTATGGGTGAGTTGTTACATCCTCTTAATGCTCATATTAAAACTAGTCGAGTTCTAATATATACACAAAACATGAATAAAGGAGTCCGCGATTTGATGCGCTGTAATCCCGGCCTCTAGGGCGAGTGCGTACGAATGCCTGGGGGATCTCACGACGGGGTGGCGATGCTCGTGGTTGAATTCTTCTCTACGGGCTACTCCTTTAAAATGCACATGTAATGGCACATCCATGACATCACATTCCATACAATTTACAATGCAGCCTGGAATGATTTATATCATGCATGGAAATGTTTCCATCGCATGCCACGGGGAGTCTTTCATGAGCTCCCTCTGCGTGCTATGAGTGTAACCCAATCGTCCTTTGTGCCCAGTGACTTTGAATCGGCTGTCGGCCACTTTGACACGTCTGATTTGCCAATAGGTAGCCATCCTAGTCAATCCCGACTCCTATCAGCAACTCTGGAGTCTAAGTGATAAACATGATAGGTGTGTTTCTTTTAGGCAATAGAACTTTTCGAAACTGCAGTGGGTCTCTACACCCCACGGAACTTCGGATAACCCTGGCCCCGGGTCCTCTCCACACCCATTACAAAACCTTTTCGAGATAGTCTTCAAGTCTCTCTCCTTTATCACGCCCGAATCCCGGTCTGACCCGGTGGCGAATCAGCGAGTTCGGTGCGAGACTCAGGACTGGGACTCTTTACCTGATTTTTTTTTTTTTTAAAAACCGATCTAGTACCTGTGGGTATGGCCCACATCATATAACATAATCCAAATATCATATACATATCAAAGACTACCACCGGAGTGGTGTCCATCAAAATCTAGACACCTATAAGCGGGTCCATTTACAAATACAAAAATATGCTGCGTTTTACAAATCGGAGGCGCGGAACCCTACATGAGTGAGCCGCTGAAGTGTGTTGGCGCATTTGTATGCGGATGTTTCTTGATGTCTTCTCACAGTACCTACGGATTAAAGCCCGTGCTAAGCTTCGCGGCTTAGTGGGAAAATTTCTTATCTGAAACATAAATCTGAGATAAGCAGTCGCGGGTATCAAAATATCGGGCATTCACATAATGAACTTATCACGATCACTTAGGCTTATCGGACACCGTACCATATTAGTGCTATACTTACTCATGGATTACACTTATGGTAGACTTATCCTTATTTGGAAATGCCCGTAGGTACTCTGAAAACTTATCACGGTGCCATTATCTTATACTTGTTCTCACGAAGTATATCACAGTCTTCACGGGACTTATACGGTTCTTTGGCGGATCTTATTCTTGTGCGAAGGTACGTAGGTCTGATGGTGAACAATTAGGGATCATATCACATACAAGGTTAGATCGGATACAAGGTCGGTCGAACGCCTACGGTTGGCACGAACATTAGGCTTTCGTAGAATTTACCCAGATCAATTCATTATCACGAATGCCGTGAATTCTGAGTGGACTTCTACTTATTCGGACCTCCGTAGGAATTCTGAGTTCTTCTTATGCAAAACTTATACCTACTTGAGACGTATTTTCATTCGGGACTCAGTAGGAATTCTGAAACATTCTTATTCAAAACTTATAATTATAACGAGTTATTATCCTTGGGACTCTCGTAGAGAGATTCTGAGCTTAGTCGGATAAGGTACGCGTGAGTGCTCTGAGAACTTAATCGGAATCTGGGAGATGAGAACTTACTCGAATCACAGTGCAGTAGGTACTACGAACTAGATCGAGAGGCAGGGACTTATTCAAATACGGGGACTTAATCGAAGCGAGCTTATTGATCTGAAGTCTGCGTAGGTACTGAGCCGATCAGGAGGCGGGGACTTATTCAAATCTGAGGGACTTAATCGGAAAGCGGAACTTATTCGGATCTGGTGCGTAGGTACCTACGGAAGCTAGAATCGAGACATGACATTCAAATACAGGACTTGTCGAAAGCGAAACTTGTTCGGATCCACGAGTGCGCGTAGGTACTCTGAGAACTAGATCAGAGACGGGACTTATTCAAATACATGGCTTAATGAAGCGAACTTGTTTAGATACGGGAGCACGTAGGTACTGAATTCGTCGGAGACGGGACTTAATCGAAGCGGAACTTATTCGAGATACGGGAATTGCGAAGTAGGTGCTCTGGGACTTATTGGGGTCAGGGACTTATCGAGATGGGACTTGCTCAGGATCGGGGAGTACCCAGTGGTCACCTACGGAACTTATTCAGATCTGGGGGTACGTGGCCACTCAGGACTTATTGAGATGCGGGACATCCCGGATCTGAAGTACCGTAGGTGTGGATCTTGTACTGGGATGCGGGGAGTACAGTAGGTCTTCTGGTGTCAGTCTACGGGAGTACACATGGGTACTACGAGCAGTCTGAGGTAGTGGGATCTTCTCTTATTCTTTATTCGAGGTCCTATCTTATAAATTTGTTTAGCACCTAGACCCGATGTCTGAATGAGTAGGACACAACCTGATTAGTACCCGAGAGAGATTTATCACAATCTGGAGTGTCGTAGCATAATGGAATTCTTTGGAATCTTTTGAGCGAAGAGTTGCCTGCACTTAACGAGGACGGAGTGCGCGTGGCACCCTAATCGAGTCTTAGGAAATTGCTAATCGGGGAGTCTTGGGAGCCTGTCGGGATCTGCGTACTAATCGGGAGTCTTGGGAGCGCTGTCGAATCTGCAGTACTAGTCGGGACGGGAGTGCGGAAGCACTAGCAGGGAGTAAGTACTAAATCGGGGCCCAGTCTTTGTGTCATTAAATAACTGATCTGGGTGGTTTTACAATTATATGAGTTCGATAACTTACTATCTTACTCTTGGACATTTCCATTGTAGCCACATTATCGTTAAATGACAGGATCGTATTCATATCTTTGGTAAAGATTATGTTGACATGTAATCACACCTTATTCATATATTCTTATTCTTCATGAATACCTTAGCAGGAATTGGAATCAATCTGATCGGATCGTCGAACTCAAGTTATGGCATTTCGTGCCAAACTGATGAGTTCTGGAGTTTTAGAGGGACAATTTGAAATATTTATTTTCCAGTGCCTTGTCTCGATATTTGGCACTGTATCTTTGTACTCCTTTAAATCTAAGTTACTGAGGTTCTATTCAACAGATCAATCACGATTCGAACCGGAACTCCAAGTTACGTCAGAAACAACACAGGACTACTCGCTGTTCAGGTGATCTGAGGAATTGGCTTGCATAGCCTCGCTTTGAGTGGATTTTCGACCACTTAGAGTCAGGGTGTTGATATCTATTCCTATATGGATGGTTCTCATGGAAGTCTATTTAATTCTGGCCCTTGAATCACTCAAATCGGATAAGAAATGAGGAAGTTATGGCCAAAATACAAAAGCGGTGGCCAGGAATGCGAACGAGTGTACCGGTACACTCCACAAGAACATCTGGTACACATTGACAAAATGACCCGAAACCAGTGTACGGGGTACATGTTCAAAGTGTACTGCGGTACACTTCAACAAAAAAGAATTACCCCAAAATGTATTGTTTTCTCCCATTTTTCATGCACTTTCATCCGCTGAATCCGCTCATACTTCCTACACACATCAAAATCATTCCCCGATTCACCTTGGAATCTTTTATATTTCAAATCATCTTTCAATTCTTATCTTCAACAAAACCCTTTCCATGATTATTTAAACCAAACTGAAAACCATGGTTATAACTCATCTGAAAGATCACAGCTCAAGGATTTGTTAGGATTTATTAGCCCAATTCAATTACTCGATTAACCGATTCATCCTGAAAGGATTTCATATTCTTGTGCCATATGAGGTTTTACCCACCTTACTTGCCATCATTTTGGTTAAGATGAAACCCTAACGCAAAACCCCCGAGATTTGGGGACAAGCTACTAACCAACCAAGCATGGCAGATTCATATAATCTCTTAGAATCCATAGCAAAGTTGGTTTCCCTTTGCAGCTTTGCTTGATCTTGACTCCTCAAATCTTCTTCTCTTCTCTCTTCTCATTCTTCTCTCTTTTCAGCACCTTCTTCTCACGTTTTTTTCCTCCACAAATGAGACCAATTTGGTCTTTAAATTCCATGTTTGATAAGGCCTTGTTTGGCCCTCAGCTCATTGCAGGTTAAATTTGCTATTTGCTTTTTAAGCTACAACTCATTCTATTTACTCGACGAAACTTCCCTTTATTTCATTTTGGCCTCAAATCTTCTTAATCCATGTCTTTTTGGCCCCTTTTTGGACAAATTACAATTTTGTCCTTAAGTTTTGTAACTTTTTGGGTCTCTCGTTTCCATGTTTCGTATTTAACTCACGAAACATTCGGATCACAACACAAAATACCACTAGCATGTAGCTGGTATAATTTGGGGTGTTGCTCCACACCCATGTAGGACCTTTACGGATCATCTCTGGGTCTCTACCCGAGTTCGGGGACACCCAACGCATTAATTACTTCTCATTTTATGATTTGAACTATGAGTCTTTGTGGGCCTTAGTCGAAAGATAAATATTGGAAATTCACGAGTGGTGAACAACCATCTAGATGCACCCACACCCGATTCGACGCGATGTCACCGTGCACATGAATGCAATGATGCCAATTCATATTTCCAATTCCAATGGCTCACAAACAATTATATTTCATATAATTCAAACAATCATGTTAAGACATCAATTAGCATGCGTTAACATATCATTTTTCATACACATTTCAAGCCATTCAATTCAAGCATACATGGACTTAAAGTGCACTCTTTCAGACCAGTATTTAATGACGCTAGGCCTAGTGGTATTTAATTTGTCACGACTAGCATCAATGAGCCATGTAATGGCCTCGCTCATGCACAACTATGTGTCATTCATTTCCAATCGTGACACCACAAAAACTCAAATCATGTTATTCAATTTGCCAAGCAATAACACGCAAACAATTTCTCATGGACAATCTTGGTTCAACAAGCAATCGATTTATTTTTAACAGTCCCGAGCAATCCGTGAAATTTTGTCCATAGCGAGCCCCTCATCAAACCTCGGTTCCACTTCTTGGGATTTGAAATCTGCTCTTCCAGCGCCTAGCACCCAGAAACCATTTCATGGCTTTTTAGATAAGAAATAACCAAAGTAGGAAGACCCTTACCTCCGGAGTGCCGAAACTCTCAAACACGGTACCCATCTTAAAACTCTTGAGTGGGGATCAACTTTGCCTCTTGTCTGTAGGATTTGTGGACCGATCTAATGAGAAAAATCTAGAGAGAAGGTAAGAGCCCTATATACAAGCTACTCTTCCTTTCTCTTTCCTCTTTTCTTTCTCTCTCTATTTTCTCCCTCTTTTTCCCTCCCAAACCGGTTTGGAGAAGATAGAGGTCAAGTGAGATGTCATCTTACTTGCCACATGTCCATTTCTTATTGGCTCATTGGATTTCCTCCCTATCTACTTATCCTTAATAGTGGATTTCCTTCCACTCATGAGATGCCACATGTCCACATGGGCCCTACTTGGCTCTCATTGTTTGACTTGCTCAAGACTCGACATGTGGATCAATGTGAGCCACTCAATGCCTGCCATGTGTCATCCGACACCCTATGCCTCGAAAAATGTGCAAATTTCGACTGTCTCGGAATCCAACGAAATTCAACGTGATAGCTAGATTTCGCGAGACGATTTCGACGGTGAAGTCCATTTCGTCATCCAAGATTTAGAAAAAAATTATGGACTTTGACTGAAATTACTATTTTACCATTTTTTAGAAAATTTAAATTTTTCTCTGGTTTACAAAGATTGAAGGTCTACGTCACGATGCTTGAACAAAGGCGTTCATGCCCACGTAATGAAGTGTCATAGCACTAGCGGGGTTCAGGTAACACTGAGTAAGTCTTAGGAAACCTTTGAGCAAAGGCGTGCCTACCCACGTAACAAAAGTGCCATGGCACTTCAGGGAGTGTGAAGCATTAAACGAGGCGTGCTGCCTGTAGCGAGTTCACGAGTAGCGCTAGCGGGCATGCGAAACTCAGCGAGCCAGGGCGTGCCTAGTCATTCACTATTCGGTCTCCGACAGGCATACAATTATATGTGTTTCCGAGCTTGTTATTTTGTTTTTATTCACATTCTTATATTTATATAAAGTGTAAACAAATAATGGGCGAAACCATCATCTGCCCAAACCCGATGGGTTGTAGGCGAGTTGAGCAATTTACATACGGCTTCGTATACCGCAGTGAGCCATTTCATTTGCCGATTAACGGAAGAACAAAACAAAAGCAGGGTTATAGGAGCCGGTGGCTGGACCTTAAATAACTTTAGTATCGGTACTCAACTTTAGATGCTGGAACTCAGCATTCTAAGACCTTAAACCACTTTGAATGCGGTACTCAACTTCATCACAGGTACTCAACATCTTAGTTGTAACCACTTTGAGTCTTGGTACTCAACTTCAGTACTAGTACTCCAGCATCTTTTGGACCTTAAACCACTTTGATGCGGTACTCAACTTTGTCTGGGGTACTCGGCATCTTCTAGGCTAAAAGCAACTTTGAAATCAGGTACTCAACTCAATCTTGGTACTCACATGTGATTTATGCGAAATAGCCGATTGCCTTTCATCAGAAATTTCCAACCAAATCCCAAAACACATCAAAGAAAACAACTCCCAAACTTGACTTGAACCAACCAAAACCACTAAAGCCCACAAAAACCAACCAACCAACAACACTTTCATAATGGAAGTTAGATTTTTCCTAAAAACCCATAAACAAGTAGGGCTTGTGAAAGTTTCCATACATGAATTCCATACACAAACCTAAACAAGTCTCCATACATGAATTCCATACTTATAGTTTCCATACATGAATTCCATACTAATAGTTTCCATACATGAATTCCATACACAAGTTTCCATACATGAATTCCATACCTTGATCCTCTTGAAACCTTCAAAACCTAGCTTTCTTTTCTTCTTTTCTTCTCTTTGATTGAACCAAAACAATGGATTGCACAAAAGCCAAATGATCTCCTCTTTTCCTACACTGTAACCCTAGCTTTTTTCTCCCAAAAAATGAGAAAATATCTTCTCCTCAATCCATAAACCAATTTTTGGTCTTATCCATTTGAGTCAAATTTCACCCCTTGCATTTAGGTCGCCACATTTATTACATTTGCGATTAACATCACAATTCTACTTTATATACTATTCTTGTTTTATGACCTTTAAGTCTTTAATGTGACATTTTACCAATTTACCCTTGACTCTTGGATTAATTTCGGCTTTATCCTTTTTCACTCTTAGCACTTAAATTCCGAAAAATACAAATTTTACTTTTCTTATACTACAAAACTATAATAAAACTACTAGGGTCTAATTCGGGGTGTTACAAATCTTCTCAACAAACATAACATGCTAGACTCCAAATTTGTCTCTACATTGCTTGTTGTAGGTACTTCTCTGATTGCTCAAGATGGTACTGCTCCGGTCAATGACACCATGTACCATTAGGTGGTTGTGATGGCCTTGATATCTTTAGATGATTCGACGGATAATTCGCTGCTTTGTATGAATAAACTCTCGGTTTATACCGCCATCGAGAACCATTGGGGAGCGATCAAACTTCTACTTCATTATCTCAATGTCACAAGATCCTTTGGTATCCGGCTTCTTCCAGACACTCCTCTGACATTGCATGGTTTCACGATCTGGTGGGTACGGTAACGAGATGATCGTACCTCCATAAGTGGCACTACGATTTTCGCAGGTGCTAATCCAATTTTTCTGGAGTTCTACAAAGCAACGTACTGTTGTTCATTCTTCCATTGAGGCTCAGTATCATGCAATTGCGGCTGCTGTTGTCGAACTGCAATAGGTCAAATAATTATTGTCAGAACTTCTTGTATCGGTTCAGTCGCCGCCCACCTTGTTCTCGGATAACCTTGGTGCAACTTATCTCTCTGTCAACCCTGGATTTCATTCTCGAATGAAGCATCTTGCGATTGATTACCATTTTGTTCATGACCTGGTTTAGTTGTCTGAGTTGCGTGTTGTTCATGTCTCCACGAGTGATCCCATTCGGCTGACGGCTCTTACATCCCAGGCATCTCTATCTCGGTCTTGTCTTTTTAATCTGTGTAACAAGAGTGGTGTTATTTCTGGCTCACCATCTTGAGGGAGCGTATTAGGGTATATTTAGGATTTCCTTTTATTGGCTTTATGCTATTACTATTTTATCCTTGTCTTGGTATATATATACCACAACTCTTTCAATAATATTAAAGTCTTTTTCATAACACAAATAGTATGGTTCATCCGAACTCAATACTTCTCACTTTTATTCAGTTTCATATTGACTTTGTGTTTGGTTATTTAGATCTTCTTGGTAGACATTGATTTAATGCTTTGTAGCTGAGTTTCACCATTGATGTTCCTGGTGATGCATATTATTTTCAGCCTCAAACTTTTTGGAAGGGTAAGGCTGAAATTTCTTGTCTGTGGCAAATAAGCTTTATTGAATTTGGGAATGAATTAGTGATCATCTATGCCCGGAATTTCTTTAGATATTTGAGGGCAAAAAAAAAAAAAAAAAGAAGTATTTATGGACAAAACAGAGGAAGTGTAGGTATATGTACCTGGCCGATTGACTATGAGTGACCTCCCTTTGTTGTTTCTTCCAAGAACTTAAGAAAAAGAAATGATCTGGTTGTGATTTGTTTAAAATCACCGCCTTTTTGCAGTGGTGGTAACTGATGATGTATGGCAAAACCTTCCTTAAATGTTTTGGTAAAAAATAAATTGGGGCTCTAAGTTTTAGATTTTTCCTTTTGATTGGTGGTAACTGAAGATATATGGCAAAACCTTTCCTTAAATGTTTTTGTAAAAATATATAAGGGCTCTAATTTTCGTTTTATGATTGAAAATGTTTGGGGTTATCTGAAACAGTGAGTTTTAAGAGTGATATCAATATCAATAGTAAAAGTGTTGCTTCACTTGGAAGGCAAAATATTGTTTTCCATTGGTTGATCTAGTTTTTGTAGTCTAGTATTGTAGGAATATCTAAATCATATCACTTATTCAGAATGCTGAATTTATGGTCTAGTGTTGACAATCGGATAATAGCAAGCAAATGTGGATATGAAGTCTTGTCAACCAAAATTGAAATCCGACTTGCAAAAGCTGAAGAAATACATTGGACTTCTCTTGAATTCAGCACTGGAAATACAATGATTCTGAAGAGGGTGAATGTGTCTACAAGTAAGTTATTTATACTGTAACCTGCGCTTCTTTTAATCCACCCAGAGATTGAGCACAAATTTATTTATTACCTCCAGGATTTAGCTTCTGGATTATGGATCTAAAAATCAGAACTAGGATAAGTAAACAGTTCAACAGTTTGACAGTGTTTCTAGGTTGCCAAGAAAGGGGCTGAGCTACACCCCTTTGGTTGCCAAGAAAATTGAGTAAAGGTTTGAAAAGAAAATAAAAACATTAAATTAAGGAACCATCTGGGGTGAGTTTCATCTTGGAGGAAATAAACAAGGAAATTAAAGTATGAATTAGGGGCATTGTGCAACTACTCAAAATTTTATGTCGCAGATTGCTTCTCTTACATTCACAATGGCAAAAGATCTGTTTGCAATGAAAACTCCATATGAGATTTTTCTGAGAAACCAAAATTTGGATATAAGTTGATGAAACGTGATCTTAGAACACTACCAATACTTACAACCATCTCAATACTTTGAATTTCATCGTATCCTCCAACAATTAAAAATAAGCATGCATGTCTCCACACTTTGTTGAATACTAATGGACTCACAACAGACTAAAAACCCACCACTAACCCCAATGGCATATATATGCTGATAAGATAGAAACACTTCATTGTGGATCCATTCATCATCATCATCATCTTCTTCTTCATTAACATTGCACGATGTTGGCTTTGGTGCTTAATATCCTGCACAGGCATAGTAAGAGCCCCACATTGACAATGAATGGAAACTGCTTAGATTAAAACAATGGATTTGTGTTCCAGATGAAAATCATCCACAATATCATTATATATTAACATTCTTATTCAGTGAGTATAAATTCATAAACTCGGACCTCGGATAATAAGAAAACATGTATTGGAAAAACTCATAAAAGTGCTTTTTATTATGCCAGAAAGAAAACACGGATGCCAAAAATAAAACACGGATGCCAAATTTATTTACAATTACGAACACCATCCTAGTAGTTTACACTTCATCTCATCCAGGAACTGAAAATAAGCAAGTCTCCAAGCTCTTTTGAGTGCTAACGGAGCAAAAATAGCCCAAAACCCAACCGCGAAACCCCATGCTTCCAAAATAGAACCATTTCATATCGATCCATCCACTGTCATCTTCCCCATCATTTCTGGAATTGGAGCTTCTGGTTTACCATCTTCACCACAGTCATCAGTCAGTGGAGCTCCACAAAGCTCCGGGTTGCCGATAAAACTGAAGGGACTAAAGCCTTGGAGTTGGGTGCCTGATGGAATTTTGCCTGACAAGTTGTTGTATGACAAATTCAAATGGCTCAAAAATGAAATGGTTGCCATACCTTGAGGAATAAAACCAGAAAGTCTATTCATGGAGAGATCAAGGGACTCCAGTGATGTCATGGCCCAATCTTGGGCAGATCACCACTTGGAGATGGTTATGAGAGAGGTTCAAGAATATCAAACCATGGAGACTTGTGAGTTCTTCTGGGATCCCACCAGATAACTTGTTGCTTGAGAGGTCTATGCCAGATAGGAGGCCAAGAGTATTGTCGTACTCGTACTCTAGTCCTTTCATAACCAGCGTTGCCGTGTCTGTTGATTCCACAATTAAATCATAAAATAGGTGAAAAGGGAAGGCGGAAGTCGAATTTGACTGTTTGATCATGCCGCTGAAATTACCAAAGCATCTAGGAATGGTTCCAGAGAGATTGTTGTTTCCCAAGTCCAGGATTTGAAGGGAGTCAATGTGGCAGAGTTCAAGGGGAATACTTCCATTGAACTTATTTGAGCGAAGGACAAGAACCATTAAACCCGGCATATATCTAATATCAACATGCGTTGGTATGAATCTTGTTGCAATGAACTTTCCAATGAAGTTCCCCATCCATGCTGGTATGCTTCCAGTGAATTCATTCTCACTAAGGTCTACAACCATTAGACTAGAGCAATTTTTCAACGAAAGTGGAAAATCTCCAGAGAGATGGTTGTTACTCAAATGCAACGAACCCAGCCAATTTAGAGAACCCATTGAGCTAGGTATACCTCCTGTCAGATTATTGTTATTCAGTTTTAACCTTGTCAAATATCTCCAATGCATCCAACAATTGGGAAGTTCTCCTGACAGAAGATTTCTAGAGATGTCTAGAAACTGCAGTGAATTTTCTCCTTTGCTTCGACAGAGCATGGGTGAAAGAGATCCACGAAATACATTATTGGAGAGGTCTAGGTTTTCCACATCAGAAAGGATTTGGGGTAGGGGATCAGTGAAATTGTTTGACCCAAGATACATATATGTAGAACTTAAACTAGGAATATTACCGATGATTTGGTTGTGAGATAGATCTACAATAAAATAAGATCGTGTCCAAAACCAAGCTGGGATGACACCAGAGATTCCTGCATCGTATATGCCTAGATAGCTCAGATTCATCTGTGTTTGAAGCCATGAGGGAAATGCAGGTCCTAGAAGGCAAGACCCCAAGTCTAAACTTGAGAGTTGAAAAGGAGGAGTCCAGTTGGAGCTGACTTGCACACTTAACTGCAGGTTTGAAGATGCATGCAATGCTTCTAAACTTGTCAAATTGGCAAGGTGCTTTTCAGATACAATACCCTTGAACAAGTTTTCCCCAATGTTTAGATAACTTAGGGATGATATTCCTCCTAATGAAATAGGAATCTTACCAGAAAACGAGTTTCTATCAATAGAGAGTGAGTGCAAACTTTTTAATTGGCGAGTTCATTGAGCCGCAATTGCAAGCTAGTTCTCTTAAGTCTAACTGTGTTAGACATTTTACACTCTCAGAGTATCGGAAAAGAACCAGAAAGTTTATTCGCTCTCAGATTTAAGAACTCTAGACTTTTATCTTGCCTAAGATATGAAAATTTTGAAAGTTGGAAAGCACAAAGATTTCCTAGAGATCTTAGTATGTCTCCTTCAAGAGCATTGTTTGATAGGTCGAGATATGTGATAGAACTAAGGTTTCCTATATCATTCAGAAGCTTACCTTGTAACATATTGGATCGAAGGTCATGGGATCCAAAATCGAGGTGTTCAAGTGCGGTCATGTGATATAACCAATCAGGAAAAGAACCAACAAAGTTATTATTGGAAAGATCTAGAAATTTAAGAGAAGTCATGTTACGAAGACCAGACGGAATTTGACCATGAATTTGGTTATATGCTAGATTGAGAGTTGTAAGAGAGCTAAGATCAGCAAACCAATCAAATGATGAAGAAATTAAATCATTTTTTGAAAGGTCAAGAATGAGTAGAGATGAGAAATTGACATGTGGGAGAGGGTCAACAGCAAGAAGCTCACAGGAAGATAAAACCAGCACAGACAAAGAATGAAGCTTATTCATCACCTGTAGCCAATTTGAAGCCTTGCTCAAGTTCACATATGTCATGTCAAGGTACTCTAGGCAAGGAAGACCTGAAATCCATTCAAGATCCTCAACATTTGAATCAGGGTATTGCAATGTCAAGATAATGCAACTTGGATAAATTTCCAAGCTCGTGAGGAATAACACCACCAAAACCTGCATTAGAGAGGTTAAGATACCTTAAATTGGAGAGGGAGCCGATGAATTTTGGAATGCTTTGTAGATCTTTATAAAAACTAGCACCACCAAAGAAATTATGGCTTAGGTCCAAGTATTGAAGATGCTTCAAGTGCAACAAAGAACTGTTTATCTCGCCTCTCAAACCATTCGATCGAAGGTTGAGTTGGAGAACATGTCCAGTTGTGTTGTGGCAAAGGACTCCTTCCCACCCACAGCACTCTTCCTCACCCAAGAAGAGAGTGTATTTGAAGGATCATAAACGCCTTTTTGAAGCTCAGGCTTCTCTTTCTTCTTCTCTGCAGCGCTGGATCATATCCATTGCAACAACTGATCTCTATGACCCACAATGAAAGAAAATAGAGTAACAGAGTTACCAAACCTCTCATGTATCCTTCCATTAGGCCCAGACAATTTTGTAGCACATGCCAAAAGGTTCCGTGGATTGTTTAATATTTATAGTCATTGGAGGCATGACCCACAAGACTATATAGTCCCTTATTTTAATTAAGAATTTTTAATTGAACCCGGATCTCCCATAAACCCATACCATGCCTTTACCACTTAAACTGGGCTTCAAAACAATTCAAATTCAACTTTCCAACATGTTTATATCACCTTAAACTTGATCTATGTCTCAAAGTAACGTCCTCGACAGAAAGACTTGACCAAGTCAAGTCTCTCAAAGGAAGACTGATAAATATCTACCAATAAGAGGCCCCTATTTTGCATAAAAATATTTCTCTTCAGATATATTTCGACCAGACTAAATATTGATACTATAAAGTCATCGTATTCTCATAAGTTCTCCACATTGGAAGAGTGTGAGTGGTGGTTTGAGTCAAAAAGCTGAAGGTGGGAGTCCCACTTTGGAAAGGGTTTCTTCCACTTGGGTTTTTGGAAAGAAAAAAAAAAAGTTAGAATATGTTCCAAAATCTTAATTAATAATAATTCATTTTTGTAAATAATATTTTATAGGATAATTCCTCGATTGTTTTATTATTGTAATATTAGGAAAAAGTCACGAGAGAGAGGAAAAAGTCCTGAGAGAGAGATGGACTTGTAAAAGCTAATTCCATATGTGCAGTGATGTAAGAGTTAGAGGAATTCAGAGTATTTGGTATTTATTTTCTTGGTATTGTGGGTATTTTAGGGTTTTATGATTTTTCCTAGTCGTCGCAATATATTGATACTTCAATATTCTACTACGTTTTCAAAATAATGGAAATATTCTTTCTCATTCGTGTATGTAGACATAATTAGCCGAACCATGTTAAAACCTTATGCATCTTTATGTAGATTGTTTTATCATTGTGTTCTTAAATTAATATTATATCACATACATCAAAGCTTATACTATCTATTGCAACAAATGGTATTAGAACTTCAAGTTAAAGATATATGAAAGAACAAAAGATTACGAAACACTCAAGATGAATATAAAAGGAATTTCAGTTAAAGGTGGAATCGATTACACTCTCGTTAATTCAAGATGTAATGGATGATTGATTTGATGAAATTTGATTGAAGGTGGAGATTGTTAGTATTAATTCATTTTTATAAATAATATTTTAGGATAATTCCTAGTTATTATATTATTGTAATATTAGGTTTTCTTATAGAATAAATAAAGCTTTTAGAAATATCCCTATAAATATTCTAGGTCACAAGAAAAAAAAAATTATGAGAGAAATAGACTTGTAAAGGCTATTTGATGTATGCAGAAATACAAGGGTTTGAGGGATTGAGAGTATTATGCTTATTTTCTCGATATTGTGGGCATCCTAGGATTTTGTGTTTTTTCCTAGTCGTCACAATACTTGATACTCCAATCTTATACTCTATTTTTAAAATAGTGGAAAGATTTTCTCTCATCCGTGGATCGATGTAGACATAATTGGCTTAACCATATTAAAATCTTGAGTGTTTTTTATGTAGATTGCTTTATCTTTGTGTTATTGAATTAATATTCTCATGCATCAAAGCTTCGACTGTTGTAACAATAAAAAAATCTTTTAAAAATCAAATATAAATAAAATACTTAAAATTTTATATATTTTTAAATTACTTAATCTTTACATTCTTGAGTTAAGCAAATAAAATAAATTTACTCTAATAAATAAAAATAAAATTTCAGATTTAACTATATTTTGATTTCTCAAATCAATCAATCTTTATACTTTTCTCACTGTTTTCTTTTCTTCCTAATATTCCACATATTTTCTAGTAACCAAACATAACCTTAAAAGTTTTATTAAATTCAACACATGGCTAGTCTTATACAAGTGGCCATGTTTGGTAAGTGGGACAGACGGGGATTAGACTAATTTTTGGACAAAATTAGTGAAGTGCAGCGTTTGATAGATGTTGGGACTGACTAAACTGGAGACAAAATTAGTGAAGGTGAGTTATTTTGTCTTGGTTTTAACTTTTTGAAATCAGTGGAGTGCTCGCTTGGACTAAGCGGGGACAAAATATTTTATAGTTTTTCGAAAAAATAATTAATGTAACTAAAAATTTATTAACTAATATATTATCAAATAACTAATAATAAATACATGAAATAAAATAAACAATATATTATATATGATATAATATATTATAAAATATAAATTTAACAATATATAAATTAGAATATATATTATCCCAAAAAATATATTATGAATTTTTATAAATTATTTATTAAAAAACATTATAATAATAATTATTATGTATATTAAAGTATAAAAATAAAATAATAAAATTATTTTAAAATATAATCGAGTAGGCTTATTATTATTATTTTGGATACATGATTCATATTTACTTCATTCGGGCCGTTCTACCCGAAACCATTCTTCGAGATTTTCGTAAAATCGTCTTTCAGTCATTGACAACATCCATACGAGAAAATCGGAAGAATTTCCGGCTTGTCATAATTCGACCGAAACTTTTAAGATTAAACAAATTTGTGAGGCGAATTTGCTGTTGCGAGTTCGTTTAAATCGTCAGAGATCTAGAGAATTTTAAGTGCTGAACCCTTATGGCAATTATTATTTTATTAACATTTTGCCATTTTTGAAAATTCCCAATTTTCGGGTTTTCTGATGCAATCACGAACCGTGTCGGTTTGAGAAAATAAACTCAAACCCTATTAAATCGATTAAAATTAAATTAAACCAGTGCCATTAAGAATGAAATTTGGACGAAGTCCGAATAATTTATTAAGTTCTGTCCTCTTCGATCGCTAAAAAAATTACATTCGGCGTTAAGTAAAAAAAACAAACACCACCTTAGTGGAATATGTCAGCGTGGGATAAAATTAATTTTGTGCAGACATGCCAAACCTGGGACAGTATTAAATTTGTCCCAGTCCTAGTCCGACCAGATTAGTCCCAGTCCCAGTATAAAATTAATCCCCCTTAATCCTGCGTACCAAACATGGCCGTAAACTACAAGCACCTGATCTTCTATTCTGAGAGAGGAAGGATGGTTTGTTGATATATTTTTATTGATTATAACGTAGAGAGTTTTCTTAATTTTTGAAACAAAAAAAATGTATATTTTTTTTAAAAAATAATTTCTAATTTTTATTTTATAAAAAATATTTTATAAGTTCCATTTCTAATTTCTAATAACATAAGTAGGTGAAGTTAGTCTTATTTTAAAAATAATAAAATTTTAATTATATAAGAGTTTGCACGTTTTTAAATATAAAACGATTTTTTACTGTAGTGAAAAAATTATGATAAATAAAAATAATTTAAGGATTCGTTTAAAATAAAAGTTAATTTTAATTATTATTATTTTTTAAATCTCCCAGTTGGTTATTATTTCTGATTCTTTTTTGATAAGAGAACAAAAAGAGGTTTTTAGTGTTTATAAAAGTAGTCATTTTTTTAAAGGGAAAATCCATTATCAGCAAGAGAAGGCTACAAAACAGGAATAGGTAAATCAACATTTGATTACATTGATCAGAGGAACAACCCCTTTCCAAAGAGCAAATGACTTTTAGGAGAGTCATTTTTGCTAAAACATGTGCAGGGACATTCCCCCCGCAAAACATGAAAAAAACCCCATAAATTGAGGCTATTGGCTTCTCTAACTACATCCTTTAGGATGTTACCAAAGTCACACAAGGGACTGTCGTCACTTTCGGCAACACTAATCACTTGAAGACAATCTGATTCCAAAAGAAAACTATCCACCTGTAACTCTTTAGCTAGTCTAGCCCCAAGTAGAAAAGCTTTAGCTTCTACATCATTAATTGATATGGGCAGATTCCACCACTCATGAGCTGCTCCCAAAACCCTTCCTTCATCATCCCTATAGATAGCGCCCAAGCCTATAGCATTGTTTGTCAAATCAAGAGATGTATCTGTATTCATTTTCACTGTTCCCTTCTCAGGTGGACATCATTTTATTTTCTTTAGAGGTTTCTCAATCCTATAGTCACCTAACACTTAGGAAACCCAGAAAGATAGCCACTTGCCCACTGGACAAGGAAAGGAGAGGGCAAATGACTACTACCATGCAGTTGGGAGTTTCTAACATTCCAAATTTGTCAAGATAGCGAAAGTGTTCAAAATCAAGAGAGAAGATTTTTAACTTAATCAACTTCCAAGTGCTCCAAAAGGTCCCAAACATCCTGCACTTTGGTTGAATCGTAGTGACTATAACACCTTTTCCAAACTGGTTTCATAGAAGGGCAATTCCACAAGCAATGACAAACAAGTTCCAGTGTCAAACCCCACATAAAGCAAAAAGGGTTATTTGACATACCCTTTTAGATAAATTCATAGTGCATTGAGAGCCAGTTTTACACCCAACAAAAGCTTTGCAGCCAGGAGGGGCGACATGGCCCCTGTTTGATAAAATGAAAAAAAATTAGTATTGAAAAATAAGTCTTGAAAAATTAAAGTGGAGTTTTATAAGTATTGAATCTGTCTTGTAAAAGCGTTTGATAAATTCTATGATTAAATCTTTGAAGATAAATATATTGTTTGATAACTTTGATATTGAATCTCTTGAAAATTATGTATTTTACATATTTACCCTTATTATCATTAAATTACATATTATCCAAAATAAATAGAATATCTAATAATATTTTATTTTCATATAAATTATTAATTATTATTATAAATAGCATGTTTAAAATATGTAAAAAATATTTATTCTAATATTATCCAAAAAAAGACATAAATGTGTTTAAAAAATAACCAATAGAATCTAAACTTTTAAAACTATCCAAACTAACCAAGAGATGTTTGCAAAATATTATAATATTATAGGTTTTTGGTCAATTTATTTTATTTAATTTTTTTGACGTATTCTACACATTCCATGTTAAGTAGGTCTTTACCTATTTATAATTTTCAACAATTTTCATTTAAAATTTTCAATTAAAAGCTTTCTAAATTTTGTTATCAAACATATTGAAAATTAAAACCATTGAAAATTTTCATTTTCAATAGTTTGAAAATTACTAATAGTTTACTTATCAAATAGGGCCTAGATTCCATACAAATTTCCACCCCAAGCTTTGCTTTCCTTAGATTTGTAAGCCATAAGATCTTTTACCGCTAAAGTCATTTGACAAGTTGCTTTTAGAAAAATAAATTAAAAACAAAACAATAAGTATGGTAATAATGAGCATATTATTCGATTTTTAATTTGTTTTTATAAAAAATAGAATCCATTAACGAATCCAATGAGGTTAAGTTTTATTTAATTTGAGTTCATTTATCTTGTAAAAAGATTGAAATAATAATGGTTCACGTATAAAATAATAATAAAATTGTTCTAAATCAAAATTCTTTTTGTTCATAAGTTTACCGTACTAATAACCTCATGATTTATGTTTAGAAAAAATTACAAAAAAAAAAAGGTTCTTGATCTATTGCCAAAAGAATGACTCAACTGTTGCCGTGTTTGACTTGCAAGTAAGGGGGCCGTTGGCCAACACAAATTTTTCCACATTGAATTATTGCTGTGGAAAATGACTCAACTCCTGCAGTGCTTGACTTGCAAGTAATTATGGTGATCTACAAAATTATGGGGGAATTATGCTTCAAGGTTAGTCTAGCCTTATATTTTACCAAAAGATTATAAAAGCATTTCGCTTAAAACCTACGATATCAACCAAAAAGTAAGAAGAAGACTATAAAAATTTTAAAAAGCCAAAATTACCATCCATATCCCCTCCCACCATCCTTTCCCACGCTCCCGCTTCTCCCCTCTCCCTTCACACCCATTATATTATACAAGGTTATTACACTAACTATATAAAGAAAATGTACTAACTGTATAATGGGTATACAAGATTGCATTTTTTACCATATTTGAATTTTTTTTATCCCAAATCTTTTTCCTAGATCGTATGTTAATACACTTACTTAGGATATTCTTTATAAGCATTGATTGATATCATACTTAGCTCACACATAAATATGAAATAAATTATATTTTCTATAATTTTTAATTGATAAAATTTATGCCATAAACATGCATTATGCTATTCATTATGTGTAAGTTAAGTATGACATCCACTAATGTGTATAAAATATGTCATTAGTTGGTGTATTAGCATATAATCTAAGAAAGGTGTTTTGAATAAAAAAAAAATCAAACCAAATGAGAAATATAAGCTTATACACCTATCGTACAGTTAATATATTTGTCTCGTACAATTAGTGTTATCAATTTGTACAGTTCGTATAATCACCTTGTACAATACAATAAACCTTTTTTTACAAACCATTATTCTTTAGAGGTTTCTCAATCCTATAGTCACCTAACACTTATGAAACCCATAAAGATAGCCACTTGCCCACTGGACAAGGAAAGGAGAAGGCAAAAGACTACTACCATGCAGTTGGGAGTTTCTAACATTCCAAATTTGTCAAGATAGCACCAGAAAGTGTTCAAAATCAAGAGAGAAAATTTTTTTAGCAATCAACACCAAGTGCTCCAAAAGGTCCCAAACATCCTGCACTTTGGTTGAATCGTAGTGACTATAACACCTTTTCCAAACTGGTTTCATAGAAGGGCAATTCCACAAGCAATGACAAATAAGTTCCAGTGTCAAACCACACATAAAGCAAAAAGGGTTGGCTGACATACCCATTTTAGATAAACTATAGTGCATTGAGAGCCAGTTTTTACACCCAACAAAAAACTTTACCGAGGGACATTAAGATTTCATATAAATTTCCACCAGGCTTTGCTTTCCTTAAGATTTGAAGCTTCACCAAGATCTTTAACCGCTAAAGTCATTTGACAAATTGCTTTTAGAAAAATAAATTAAAAACAAAACAATAAGTATGGTAATAATGAGCATATTATTCGATTTTTAATTTGTTTTTTATAAAATATAAGATCATTAACGAATCCATGAGTTAAGTTTTATTTAATTTGAAGTTCATTTATCTTGTTAAAAGATTGAGAAATAATGGTCCTACGATATAAAAATAATAAATAATTTGTTCTAAATCAAAAATTCTTTTGTTCATAAGTTTACCGTACTAATAACCTCATGATTTATGTTTGAAATTACAAAAAAAAAAAAAAAAAGTTCTTGATCTATTGCCAAAAGAAAAGGATGACTCAAGTTGACTGGGTTTGACTTGCAGTAAGGGGCCGTTGGCCAACACAAATTTTCCACATTGGATTATTGCTTTGCTGGAAAATGGCTCGGCCTCTGGAGTGCTTGAGCAAGCACTACAGAGGTAGGGTCTATGGCGCGGTCATTGACCTGGCTAAAGGGGTAAATAATCGACCTGGCCTATAGCTGCAAACAAAGTGGACGCGGCTAGGCGTGGCCATAGGTACCATGGACATAGGTTATAGTCGGGGTTTTATTCTGGCCGCGACCATAGGGATGTTCTGGCCAGGGGTTTTCTTCTGACCGCGGCCGCAGGATCTTCAGTCTCGTGGGGTTTTTTACGCCGCGACCATAGGGATGTTCTATAGCCGGGGTTTTCTTGGCCGCGTATAGGGATGTTCTAGGTGGTATATTCGGGGTTCTTTGATGCAGCGCGGCTATAGGATGTTGTAGGCTATGACAGTTCACGGCCATGACCATAGGGATTAAATGAGCAGAATATTTACATCCATTCGGCCTACAGAATATTTAAATGAGCAAAATTATTTTTATTTATTTATTTATTTTATTTTAGTCATTTTAATGAAAATGACAGACCAAACGGCAGAGCTTAGGCTTTGATTTATTTAAGGCTGGAAACAAAGGAATAGGTTTACGAATGGACAATTATAGAATATATATATATATATATATATATATATATATATATATATATATATATATATATATATATATATATATATATATATATATATATATATATCATTACGTATTCTCAGCATCCAACTTGACCATACATGCAACTAGTTCACGAATTAAAGGAAAGAAAAAAAGAGCGAGTAGTAAATCGATAACAAGGCAATTAATGGAGATGAAGGGCATTGTTCATATGGTTGTTCTCTAAAGAAATATGATGGATCTTCTTTCATAAAATGTAGGTCTTAGCTCTCCATGATTCCCAAACTATCTCCCCCAAACTAGCTTTCCTTTTTAGGAAAAAATCCTCAAATAGCAGTTGCCTATCTCCTTATGCCCCCGATACCTTTGTCAAATTACACATTCTTTACTTTATGCCCCAAATTACACAGGTTATATACACTGTCACGAGGTCGCATTTCTCGCACTTATTAGAGGTGGCATCACATAAGGTTAGTAGGTCGTGGAAAGGGTGCTCATTCTCGATAAATATCTGGCCACAAATAAATATTAAGTCAACATTGTAATATATTGCAAGCAAACCTGATAAATCATCTAAACAACGTTAAAGAAGACATCATTCACATAACGTGACGAAATTCATTTTCCACAAAATCTTAGGATAGCAAGCTCGCACTCTGAGGGCGTATCTTCCATTGCCACGCTCAAAATACCTCTTGAGCATATATAGTATAAAAAAATTATGCTTATGTTCATTATGTTCATTTCCCTACATTTTACATATTGGTTTTTCCACTGATCTGCTATTGTCTTTAAATCATTCTTTTATTAAAATTTATCTAATAATATTGATAGTAGAATAGCAATATAAAAAGCAGAGACATCAATACTTATACCGATTGGTAAAGATCTGACTTCAGTTAGACTTATATCCAATCCTACGACCTTAAGCGAATCATGTTTTACGCCCAGCTAAGGCGATATGTTGCCTAGTGAAAGAACCAAACTAGCATATGTATACGTGATTATAACACAACCTCTAGCAACACAATTGTTCCAAAATCTTCTTGTAGCCCACATATCAACATCATTGCTTCAAGTTACTCAAGCGTACGTAGTTATTTGACTCTCTAAGTGATGAATCTTTTTAGGTAAATTGAAAAAAAAAAAAAAGGATAAAGAAAGTTTTTTTAAGAAAGCCCGAGATATCACAGTGACACTTTATCGAAATTGTGCTACATTTACAATTAATACCTCTTGACATGATACGCTGCTATCCACGCATATTTCAATTTGGCTTAAAAAATCAATAATTAGGATTAAGAAGCCGTGAAATCCAGCATGCAGGATGTTTAATGGTTAAAAAAGGCAAAATTACTCACCTTTACAATGCCAAACACTGCTTCAGCCCAACTAGTCTTGAATAGATGTTCCCCCTGTGATTCCGGTGACTAACCCCTTGTCTGAAGATAAAGCGAAACCACAAAAACATGATATTAATATAATAGTACTAGAAATTCATTGAGCAAGCCCCATCTGACAACATGCACCAACAAATCTATTCAAGGAATCACTTGATTACATGCATGACTCTCTAAATTCATCTATACAAACCCTAGCCCATTAAACGATTACTTCATTGAATACCTTTCAATTCACGAACTTATGGAGGGGTAAAACGGTACTTGATACTGCAAAATATAATAGTACTTCTTTGTTTCTCTAGGAGGTAAAGCAGCGATTATTAACTCAAATTTGGAAACACC
The DNA here is from genome assembly GCA_016808115.1 of Tetrastigma voinierianum. Lineage (NCBI taxonomy): Eukaryota > Viridiplantae > Streptophyta > Magnoliopsida > Vitales > Vitaceae > Tetrastigma > Tetrastigma voinierianum. The sequence continues at coordinate 392,875 of JAEQBH010007520.1, read as the reverse complement.
TCAAGGAACTCATCAAAAGTTTCATCGCCGTCAACCTTATGATCTGAGGCCGAGTCGAAGCCTTCTTTCTACTTGAAAAGACCCGGGAAACCTGACCCGTAAGTAGAGATTGAAAGCTTCCGTAAAATGCGAGATGAAGCGGAATGTAGGAAGCCTCAGTGAAGACGGAGTTTTACAACGATCTAAAGCAAGCGAGGGCATGCGAGAGCTCTCGTGGTTCTACTCCAATGAAAACTAGGGTGTGAAACATTTAATATCATGATGCATTGTTGACTCACGGCCGTCTTATATATTTCACATTTACTTCAGAATATGTAAGTGGGTTCAAATCTTAAACCCAAACATCTAAGAAAATTGGTAATCAAAGGCTTTGGTTGCTTAGCGAGGTCGTGGATTTGCGGTTGTTTGTTTATGTGTCCATCACGGATTTATGGAGCTCTAGGTTGACATTGGATATGGTGTTATGCGGAGATTAAGTAAAATTTTTTAGAAAAGTTATTAATTCCACAAGTTCGCCTAATGATTTGTACATAGTTGATTACCCTGAAAGCGGCTTAGTAAAAGATAAAGCTCGAGATAGATTTTTCAATGAGCAATTCAACATCGAAGATTCCCTCCAAGTTGACCCGATGCTCCGATGCAACATGAGAGTGGACCGACCATCATCTGAAGCGAATATTAGGTCTCGAAAAATAAATAACAAAGAATAGATTAGATTCTGGTGTACGAGCCTTTTCTTCTCTCTTTGCTTCGTTTATGTTCATTATCATTTCTTCATCGCTACTACTTACTATTTCCACGAGAAGTGATTGTATGGCAACTTCTAGATAAAGAACTTAGCTATTTACTCTAATATAAGCCTGAGTGGTTTCTAAAGCGGCCAAATAATTCTTGACTCAGCGGTACCTTTTCTTTTGTGCTCTTCTTTCCCTCTTTTGATGATTGCTCCTTCTCTTTTCGTTTTTGCAATTAAGCACTACGCACATCTAATCAAACGATTAAAAAAGATGTGAGTCGAGATCATGTCAAAGAAAAGAAGGTCAAAATAATTTAACACCGAGAGCAAGAAACAAGTCATTATGGAAGAAGCATAGGGCAAACAAGAAGTCTGGATCCACAATAACTAAATTCCAATGAAATTTAAGTGAAAGCTGATGATTACGATTTAGGTTTGGTCTCGGGAATGAAAATGAAAACCTCAATAACCTGGCCCGGGGTTACCATTGAAACCTCGTGGTAGCATTTTTCGGTCTGCTCGATCATGTCCTTGAATCATAATAGAACATATTCTTGTCTTGTCTCTCTAATTTATGCAGTTGTAGGGACGGATAGAATTTGAGGTAAAAAGCAGGTCATATTATTAGTAAGATAGAAACAAATCATATGTTCAGGATAGCTATTCATTTTACTATATGTGAGTATGTTACTGCAAAAGTGTATAATACTACTCTTATTTTCTTTCGGAAAGGATGATGAGTCGGAAGGGTGTGCACAACATGGATAAACATAATTACTAACAAAACCATGTTTAATGTTTTTTTTTTATAGGTAAATGTTTTTTTTTTCTTTTTCGTCCACATTAAGATTTGAACCTGGGATCTCCAATATAACCCCATCCCACCCTTTTACCACTTGAGCCAGGCCTCGAGACGATGTTCTACTCGAAATATTAATCTTGTTCTGAAGGATAGATATCATGAGAAAAGGCAAAATCATGAAAACAAAAATAGGGAACTTCACAATTTAAAAAATGCCACTCACCTCTCACAAGTAACCAATTTCACTAGGGCCTGTTTGTTTTCTCCAGCTTCAAAATAAGCAAAGTTCACCTGCAATACAACAGCCAAGATAGATGCAAAACTTGCATAAGAAAGTTAAAAGTATTATAGAGCAATATGAAACAATTAATTAGAGCTACTTATGCCCTCTTTTTGGGATAGGAGACCTTGAAAGACACATGTCCTCACTTTCTTGTTTGCATTATCTTCATTTGTTCTAGAAGGGAGAGTTTGATCTTCGTCTTCTTCAGGTTTATTTACAGCAATGTCATTCTTTTATTCTTGTCCAATCATGTTGGTCCAGTTCCGTTATTGCCTATTGATTTTGTTTGGAAATAAGAAGTCTCACACAAGGTAAAGTCCTTTGCTTGGTTATTAGAACTTTGGGGCATTGCATAAGACTATTTCATTGATTCATCTGAACAAGATTCCTCCTAGGAGTATATGTGATATGATGACCATCTCATATAAAGGGATGGGAAGATCCATTAGAAGCAATGTTCTATGGCGAACCATTTGTGCAGCTTTGATGTGGATTGTGTATGGCAGGAAGGAAATGCTAGGATTTTTAACCAGAGGCTCTTTAGGATATCATCCATTTCTTTACCTCCTTTTGGACCTCTCAACTTGATAGGATGTGATATAGTTCGGAAGTGTGGGCTAGCCAAAAACAGAGTGATATTTTTAGATTCTGTGGCTCCCTCACGGTTGTAGCTTAAGATCAATCCAACGCACCCTCTGAGCTTCTTGATTCTAAATTTAACAATACAGAAAACCACAAGTACCTTGATTTTCATTCGAGCTGAACATTCCGGCGTGTGACATTGGCGGCGTGCGGCGTGGCGGCGTGACAAAATTCCATGTTCATCCATCTTTGGGACTCTGAATTCACTAGAGTTAGGCCTATCTGCAAAATTCAAAATACAAAAAGAAATTATCAGTTTTGGGCTCTATAAAATCACTAATTTGATTCCATGCACAACTAGAATAATTTAACCCATCTCCATTTCCACAAGGTCTTTGGTTTCTTGTCCATTAACGAACATGTATTTATACGAGGTCGGAAAAACTAAACCATGAACGTCTTGGGGGTGACATCAAAATCAAATAAAAATTAAAAAATCCAAAATCCACTTTCTTTATACCTGAAATAACATCCATATGTCCCAGTGGACATCAGTCAACTAAACGAAGGGCCTAGTTGGCCCTTTCCTTGCTAGCGGAACATACGATTCATCATTATGCGCATACATTTGCATGTGTTGGTGCGTCATCTCATTTGTTCTTGTTGTTGATCTTGTCGCGTAGATCTTTGCGATTGTCCTTGTTGTGCTTGTAGTTGCTCTTGTTGAAGTCGAATTTGTTGTTGCATTTGTTGCTGCGTTGTTTAAAATGGGTGATCTCTCATACATTTCCTTGACTTTAATGCAAGGCTGCATTGGCCTCTTTTGACGTGGCTCGAATACCCGCCAGTCGCACCAAATCAAAACCGGAAATTACCACGACCATGTCTTTGGGCCCATCACTTGTGTGTACATGCTATCCACGCGATAATGAAGTAAATGATGAAGACTCTCCCATTTGTGATTGTGTTTGAGTTGCGAAATATCATCAAACTTGGCCTAAAGGGATAATTAAGGAAAATCACTCTTAGATTAACATATAAGTATGTCATTATATTTTTACGATAATTGTTATGAAAAATAATTAAATATTCACCATAATATCACGAGATGCATCATCAACAGGAGTTCCATCCTTGCGTGTATGAGTGAGCTTGAACATATCTATCCTATTAAGTTGTGTACCATCCTCCCTCAATCGCGCCTATATATAAATAAAGTGTAAAATAAATAAATAATAAATAATAAATTCATTAAAAATAACATTATTATTAAAAATGATGCACTAACTTGTTCATAACGAAGTTGTGCAAAGCTTTTAGACCCTGATGTGTGATTAATCTTACATTTTAGCTCTTGTTTTCCTTATTTCTTTTAGAGATGACACAATATTAGACACAAATACAAAGTATAAATTAAATAAAAGTAAATGTATGATCATTAAAAAAAAAATGTTATGTTAAAATCACCATATACCTCTTCTGAACTCCAAAATTGGGCCAAGCCATCTCAATCGACATCGAAAGCAGTAGTGGCTTATGCCTTAACCGCTCATCATTTGTAGCCCCAGGTTCATAGTAAGTTGCTTTCATTTTGCTCCTGTAGCTTCTATATTTATCTCCGGCTAAGGAGAGTATATTATCTTTTCGATCCTCTCGACATCAAACTTTTTCACGAAGCAGAGAAAAAAAATTCAAATAATTGTCGAAAGAGCAGAACTGACAAAAAATATTTCACTTCAAATTTATATGAACAAAAAAACATACCAAAACAAGGGCCCATATCTTTTCTTTGTCATCAGCTATAACGATTTCCAACCATTAACACGTAGGGCACATTGTGTTGATTACGCATAAAGTCGAGTAACTTTTAGGCGCGTCCTTTTATTTCATTCACCACTTGACCATACTCATTGAATGCTGGTATCCTCTCGGGCCTGATGCTGGTAAGCCAATATTACGTGTGGGACCTCGTTTCCTCGTTTAGGCGCAAGATAACCTATTCGAATATAAAAATTACAAAAATATTAGTAAATAAATTATATGAGCATGTAGATAAAGTTATGATTTTAAAGTCGTTATCATACCAGAAACACTTGACTCGGAGCTACCAGGCTGGGTAAATGAGTTAGAAATATGCACAGAATCATGAGTATGTGTTGTTGCCCCATGGTTGAAATGCTCGGGTCACGATCACTTGTTTAAGCTTGCCACGATGATGAGACATAGTCTTAATTACCATAGATTGTCAAATAACAAAGTATAATATCGGCGATTGATGAAAAGTTAAATCAATTCTCTTATCGGCAAAGTAAGAAAAACAAAAGAATTCAGGTATGAAAACTCTATTAGTAAAAGAAAAATAGGACAATTACAATTCTTTCTTCCCATCAGTAAGAAAAATTAATCATCTATTCTTTCTTCCTCTTCTTTTCATTTTGAGGAATTACATTATTTTTAGGATGATGTCTCTAAGACATCATTTCTATTCCACCGCAATCATATCTTCATCAGCGAATCGAGATAGGTAAGTGGTCATACATGCTGATTGATTTGTTGAAATGGTTACGAATCATTAAAATGTTTCCTACTCGTTTGATACAAATCTCGTGGTTGTGTAAATGCGGCGGTATATACCAATCGATTCATTTGAGTCCTTGACATAGAACACTTGTTTAGCTTGAGATGCAAGCCGCAAGGTTCATCGATTAATATAACATTCGTGTAAAATTATAGAGATGTAGCCATACTCATCCCTTTTTATTCCTCTTCCAACATTTATAACATCCCGCAATCACACTTGAATAAAATGACCATATTTCCACCAAGGTAGTGTGGTGTTCGGCAACCGGTAAGGACACCATAATAGGGACATCGCACAATAGTGGATTCATATCTCGGCTTGCAAAGCTGGCGTTTAACGACTCTGACAACCGCTATTTTGCGTCTTTATTTTGTTATCACGGTCCTTAGAGTGGAATCTAAATCCTTTAATAATGTATCCTTTGAAGCATGTAACACATGTATTTTGGACCACGTGATAGCGGAAGGTGTTACGATGCTCTGACCCTCATGATCGTGCAGCCTACAATCTGATAATATGATTGAATTCAATACTCATAGTATAAAACAATTGACTTAATAAAGAAATATACTTACCGTCTTTCAAACCACTTCATAATTCCTTATTATGAATCAAATCTACATCTCGAGTAGATATCTGAGGCCTAGACTAATAGTTGCTTATGCTCCTGTGAATCGAAAAACATCAGTTAAGGATTTTAACTACAGAGTTTCTATTAAAATTTAAATAAATTTCTTACTTAATGAATGGAATGACATCATCACAGTTTGTTAGCACATATAAAATGTGCTTGTGCCTCTTGAACTAAGTTCCACGACATGTATGCATTCCCGATGGTAGATGCACTTGAAGATTATCAGCCCTTCATCTTTTATGTCGGTCGAATCAACAAAGTTTCTATCGATCACGATTATATTTTGTTTCCACGTCATTGAATATCTAGAACAAAATGTTGTACATTCCTCTGAGTGGCCTTCCTTGATAGAACCTTACGGATAAGTCTTAATGCGCACATACGACTTTAAAGTGCGTAGGTACCTATTATCAACCAAATGTATATCAATAAACATGTTAATACATTGAACATATTATGAAATTATGTAAAATGAGGAGTATGAGATCATAACAATACCGTTCAATAGGGTACATCCAACGATATTGCACAGGTCCAGCAATCTTTGCCTCATTTGCTAGATGCACAGGTAGATGCATCATAATGTCAAAGAACGATGGAGGAAATATTCTCTCTAGTTTACATAGTGTGACGATGATATCATTCTCCAACCGTTGTAAGTGATTTGTTGATAATACTTTTGAGCACAATTGTTTGAAAAAGTTGCACAACTCAATGATAGCTCTTGATACATTCTTATGCAAAACCCGACGAATAGAAAGGGGAAGAAGTTGTTGCATCAGAACATGGCAATCATCGACTTTAAGACCATATATCTTCCTTTCATTGAGTTGCACACATCGAGCTATATTTGAAGAATAACCATCGGGGACCTTAGATTTTAGAAGCTTGCAAATTCTATCCTCTCATCCAAAGTCAATGAATAGCATGCAAAGGCAAAACAACTTTGTTCCCTTTGTCTATTGGGTGAAGTTGGCTTCTAATACCCATAGCTTGTAAATCTAGACGACTATTTAAGTTGTCCTTAGTTTTACCTTCAATGTTCAACAATGTCCCAATTATACTATCACACATTCTTCTCGATATGCATGACATCTAAATTATGACGTAACATGAGTGTTTTCCAATATGGTAATTGAAAAAATATGCTCTTTTTCTTCCAATTGTGCTGACGTGTAGTATTTTCCCGTTTTCTTTTTTGTGACTTCCCTAGAATAATTGGTTCTAGATGTTCTAATTGCTCCAACACATCAACCCCAAGTAATTGTGTAGGTGGTAATCTCAATTCCTCTTCACCATTAAAAGACCTTTTATCACATCTAAATTTGTGATTTGATGGAAGAAATCGACGATGGCCCATGTAACAAAATTTTCTCCCATGTTTTAATCGATGGGAATAAGTTTCTTTATTGCAAGAGGACAAACAAATTGACCCTTAAGTACTCCATCTGAAAGGTTTGCATATCGAGGAAAGTCACTAATTGTCCATAATATAGCGACATGCATGTGAAAATTTTGTTTACTCGCAACATCATATGTAGTGACTCCATGCTCCCATAATTCTTACCTTCGTCTATTAAGGGTTGTAAATATATATCAATGTCATTTCCAGGAGCAGTTGGGCCAGGAATGAGCAACGATAACATGAAAAATGATTGCTTCATACACATCCATGGTGGTAAGTTGTACGGGATGAGAACAACTGGCCATGTGCTATGGGCGATAGACATATTGCTAAATGGATTGAAACCATCACAAGCTAACCCTAGCCTAACATTGTGATGCTCCAATGCAAATGTAAGTTTAAAGATCAAATCTTTCCAAGATAAAAAGTCAGTTGGATGTCTCATCAAGCCATTAGTAGTGCGACCTTGTGCATGCCACTTCATGTAGGAAGCCGTTTTTGATGACATAAACAACCTTTGAAGCCTTGGTATTAGAGGAAAGTGTCGTAAAACCTTAGCAGGAATTTTCTTCTCCTTGAAACATGTTCCTGAACCAGTCTTTGAGTTAAACTCAACATTCTTCCATCTAGAGGTTCCACAAATGGTACATTTATCAGCATTTGCATTCTCTTTGGTAAACAACATACAATTTTGTGGGCATGCATCTATCTTTCTATAATCAAGTCCAAGATCACGAAGTATTTTTTTTTGCTTCATAGAAATTGCCTGGAAAATTATCACCGTCAGGAAGTACCTCCTTCAACAGTTCTAATAACATCGTAAATGACTTATTGCTCCATCCATTGAGACACTTAATGTGAATTAACCTTATCACAAAAGCTAACTTCGTGAATTTAGTACATCCAGGATATAATTCCTTCTCCGCATCCTTCAAAAAGCTGTAAAATTTCGTTGCTTCATCATTTGGTTCTTCAAGGCCAGTCTCAATAAGCGAAATTTCATTTTCCTCTAACACATTATTCACCCAGTTTTGGCATTTGAAATGCATCATGTAGCAATCCATGCATGTCGTCATGAGTGAATCTTCAAACTCATCATCATATGTTGACTCATTAAACTCATATTCACCATGCATCACCCAGCGAGGACATAGTTTCTAACTATCCATGGTTTGCAAGCGTTATGCATATCTATTACGCATTAGGCAGGTTGTTGCCAGCGAACACAAGGACATGGTAGCTTGTCACTTCCAGGAGCATTCGAAAGCAAAGTCCAAGAACTCTAAAACCCAATATCGTATTCTTGGCTCACCCTCGACTTTTGCATCCATAACTTGTTTATTGGCATTTCGCTTTAATTTCCTTCAACTTCTGAGGGTGACAATGTCGAATTATAATGTATCTTGTATGCATTCTAACATCTCTAACTTCTTAATTTAGGTGGTGGTTCTATCATATAGAAATACACAATCTCTATGAGTTAGACCCTAATATGCTTCATTTCATTTAGTAAAATTTAAATGACATTTCCCCTTAGTTCTCCAAGTACACGAAAGGACAAGGCATATTGTTTGACCTTGTCAAATATGTACCAGGAAGAACAAAGGACGACTTCAAATCACTTACAAATGAATTGAACATAAGAGAGTAACTTTATAGATATTATGTTTTCCTATATTGTCTAATCGACACTAAGTATCATTTGTAGACAATAAATCTTAGTCTATTACCATATAACTTAAATGTCTTAGTATGTGATAGCAAAGATATTTATCTCACAAGGATATTTTTGAACAGAAGTCTAAGTTTTCATGCATGCACAAATATACCAAAGAGGTTTATATCACCAATCATATAAAAATGAAAAAACCCATATATATATATATATAGAAGCCTTTCTCGCTAAGGCATATTAAAATAAATTCATGGTAAGCAACTTGACAGCTTCCTTCTAACAAAACATCCATTTTTGAGTAGCGTAATTTCATATTATAGAGTTGAAAATGAAAGCAAAATGCTTGAAACAACTTTCCTTTCGGTTAATTTCACTCTTTCCCCTTCCTTTCCTTTCATTCCCTCTAAATCAAGTAAGGGCAAATTTTCCTCACTATTCTTCTCTTTAAACAAAGAAGGTGTTCCCATGAACTCTAGGAAAAGTCTAATCAAATGGGGCAAATATAAAACAAAACAAAACAAATGTAGTTAGCCAAATTCATGAAAAACTACTACTACATTTGTTTATTATTATTATTTTATACATCAATTTCATTTGTTTATTATTATTTTTTTATAATCATGGATGTTCAATTTAGCTTACGCGTACCTCGACTAATCCCACGAGGTCCTAAAATTAATGACCTACTAAACCTCCAATGACCCCTAAAAGAAGTAGAATCGATGACCATTTGGTTAAACCCCAAACCTTATACCAATTGAGCTACCTAAAGAATCATCCATTTCATTAGTTTATAAAACCCTTATTTATCAACTATTATTTCAGTTACGGTTGATATATATATATTTTTTTAAAGGAGAATAATTTTATTGATTCAAACTAACAATACATTCGATAGAAACATGAAATCAAATTCAACACTCTAAAAGATGATATAATATCCAGATTAATAGAATAATAAATAGACTTAAGTCTTACATATTTAAGGTCCTATGATAATTATAATACATATAACTCAAATTTTGTAGTATACTGATGACTATAATTTAATTGAATGCTTTTATCTAATCGAATATGCTTTATAATCATCCTCACATAAAAACATCGACAAAACAACAAAAACCAAACCCTTGTTTTAAGGTTGTTAGATAGAGATATCAATTCACTTAAAATAATATATATATATGTTTTTTTTTCTTAAGAGTAGGTTGGATTTAATAATAAATTAATATAAGTTATGGATCACACGTGGGGCTAAGTGGGAAATTCACTGTAGAAAGGTAGGTATTACTGAAAGCAGAAAAAGCAAACACAGTGATGGCTTTATACAAAGTAGACTGAGACAGACCCTTCTTTTAGCCTTCCTTCCATTCACACCACCTCCATGTCGGTTTTCTTTAAACCCCCACTTTCCTCCCTTTCTACCCCTACTCTCCCTCTTTATTTACTCCTCATGCCACTCCACCATTCCTAATACATATTCAAAATGGTTTTAAATAAATTTTTGAGCAGACAAAGGTTTTGTATCTGATGTTGATATCATATCACATACCCACTCAAAATAGCTTGCTATAGTGATAAAAGAGTACTACTAAAACTACTACTACTACTACTATTACTTTATATCAATTCATCATTTTCTCAAATCTTGTACTGTTGTCATCCCCACACCCAAACTTTCCTCAAGTTTCTGCTTATATCAATTGTAAATCCTTGGTAATCCATTGGCATGCCAAATACTGAAATGGAAGCATCCTTGGTAATCTAGGAGGTATGACTAGTTTAAAATAACATTATTCCAAGTGTGTAAATATTTTACATGCATGATAAGGTATGAGGGGGCATTAAAATATCTAGGCAGTCAACAAGATTGGGTCAAAAAATCTTGAATCCATATCCAGAAAGGAAGAAAAAAGAGGGTAAGGCAGTGTGTGGGGGGGAAGGGAAGAAAACTGTATTGATATATGATATAGAAATGATTAGGGAGGGTGGTCAGCAAACAGAACAATATCATTCTTTTTATTGATGACACTAGTTTGTAGGGGATGGTTATGTTCAATATCATATGCAATTCATCTGAATTCAGTAGTTTTTTTCCTAGTTATAAATGTGACAACTTGCTGTTTGTTGGCATTCTTTCCATGCCGCCTGTTTTTGGCATTAAAAAAGAAAACAAAAACAACATATAGAACGAACACTTAGCAGTAGGAGTAATACAAATTAATTTTCTTTCTTGACTGCCATTTTCTCCTTGTCATCTAAAAAAATATGACTCCTATAAGCATTTAGTTTTGGAGGCATAGATTCAATCATACAAGTGATAGAAGGTTGGGGAATTTTCAACTTTCTAATAATCAGATTATTTTCACTTAAATTGCCTGTCAATGGTTTCCCTTATCTTGATCTACATTTAAGGGTAAACTACATTTAAGTTTTACTGTTTGCCTAACCTAGACTACTCTATAAAGGGCATGGTAAAATGAGCTCATATTTTATTCCAAAAGTACTCAAACTCGACATGATACTAGTATTTTAAAAAGTAATGGAGATATTGTGTGACATACACAATGTCTCCCCCCATCTACATGCCAACACAACCAACAACTCCCAGCTCCCGTGAACCCCCCCTATGGAAAAAATAAAAATAAAATCACCACCGACAAGTGCAGGAGGAACCAACTTGAATCTGGCAAACCAAAATACATAATTTCTAAATAAGAAAGTCATGCCTTAGAATTTAAACAGAACTTCACTAGCTATTATCAGTTTTTATGTCAAGGAAAGAATAAGAAGCCTAGATCCTGCATCCAGTTCATTGACTGATTTCAAGTGAAGTTTTGATGCTCCAGTTCATGATATCTGTGATTAAGCTCATTGTTTTTGTAGGATCAGTAAGGCTGATGCCATTATCAGTAGTCAGGTTGCTGCTCCCTTACGTTATTTTGGATTATGCTGATAGTGGGGCATACTAGAGTGCTGAAATATATCTTCTAGAGAAGCTTTTGCATTTGTATCATAGAGAATACTATTGATTTGTTCATTGTTGTACAAGTTCATTTATTTTGACTGAGTAGTATTCTGTCTCGCGTGACGCCTTTTCTCATACAATGGATTGGCTTGTCTACTCCGAACAAATATAACAGCCTTTTAGTAATCTTTTCTTTCTATCTAGGGTCCATATGTTAAGACACATGATGCACTAAAATATTGTATCTTGCTTATTGAATTGAAGAAATCAGAAGGGTTGAGTAAACAAAGAGGTAGTTATGGCTGCAGCTTTATTTTTGTGTCTATGCGACACAAATTTAATCCATAGTTCGAGAAAAGAGAATCCATGGCACCCCAAATTATTTCCAGGTGTTAAATAGCAAATACTGGATCTATCAGTCAGCAGAAAGAGAAACCTAAACCATCATGGTCACCAAAAGAGAAATTTATCTCGCAAGTTTTCTGTATTGGCCACAACTGAAGGCTCTGCCAAGGCAAACAAGTCTGAAGAAACAATTCCCTCCTGGGCTAAACCAGATTCAAGCGAACCGCCTCCTTGGGATCGGGATGAAGGAATGAAGAATGCATCAGAAAAGGTTTTAAGATTCCCCTCTACGCGTACCTACTTGCCTTCGGCAGTGACTGCAATTGCTGCGGTAAAGTTCCTCTTGTTTACCTTCCTACTGCTGTGGTACTGATAAAAAGTAATTGGTTGATATATTCTAAACTTTGTCTTAGTGTCTCTAATCCTCCCTACTTCCCCCCTTTTTCTGGGGGTGTCACCAGTATATCAATCTTCTCAATTATAAAAACCAAAAATTCATTTGCTCTTCGTTTCAAATAACAATGTGTAAGTGTAAGGTTGACCATAACAGGAGATCTATCTCTTGCATCTTTTGGCTGCATTTAGAATGTGTACAAAGGAGAACAGATTTGAAACAACCTCCAAGAAAGAAGAAAAAAATAACAAATAAAATAACAGATCTATCCTTTTGGTTTGTTAACATCGAGTCTCATAGGATAAGTTGAGTGCTTGTAATCGAGCTCAGCATCCATACTTATTGATAAAAAAAAATACTGAAGCATTTATGATTAGGTTACAGAGTCCAATTGTTCGTAATTCATGAATGTAGAAATGGGAGGTAAAATTATTCATGAATACAACTTCAGATGTAGTGCTGCAAACAAATATATCATATAGCTTTATTCAAGAAAACAACAATAACACTACCACGTCTGAAACAGCTATGCTTTTTGAATAATACTCAATGTCACAGTGGATGCTTTTTGAATTGACTCCAGCTTTTATCACTAATATGCTAATCTAAAGAATGTCCAAAGCTTCATGATTAAAAAAAGCATAAAAACAATGGTTTATGATTTGGATTCATACTTTGAAACCTTAAATTCCCAATGTCGGCAAGTTTGACAGAACAAAAAATAAAAGATTGGATCAACAATGTTCCGATTTCATACAATCTCATGAATAATGGAATCGGATGAAAGGAAGAGGAAATTACCTAGAAGAGGAAAATAAACTTTCAGAAATGATGAACTTTCAAATTCTTTCAGATGTGCAGGAGAATCGTCAAAGAAGAAGCTGGACGATGAACTGAGTGTCGAAGAAAGTCAGGGTTGATTAAACTGCGATTTTTCAAATGTAGAATGATTCCCCCCGGATTTTTCGACTCCATTTCGTGTGTAGGGTCGCACAGATAAACAATGAAATCATAAAAGCAAGGGTTTTACAATGGTATCTGAATTTTCTATTTGAGCCGTTGGATTACGGTCCTCCAGAAGTCACTTCCGTGGAAGCGCATCCGGAGAGCAAAGATTACTTACATTATATTTCTTTTGTTTTTTAACCTACAAGCCGATGTGGGACCCAATTTTGTGGGTCACGCTCAACTAAATATTCACAACTTCCACACCCATCACGAAAATTTGAAAATGTAAAAAGTTGCGTCGACGCGCCACTGACATTGTTATATATATATATATAGTGGAGACCGCAGAGGAACAATGAGTGAGCATTTCTTCACTATAAGGGTAAGTATAGTCATTTCACAATTAATTACCTCTGGCTAAAAGTCACCCAAAAATTCCATCACCTGCATTAATTATATTATTGCGTCTATATACATTTTTTAGTCTTGAAATTTTTTGACCCCTGCTAAAAAAATGCTACCATATCCCAATTTTTAAAAATGAAATATTATTTTTATAAATTTTATTCCTGTACTTTTGATATTTTTAGTGAAATATATTTCAAAAAGATAATAATATAAATTATCAAATAAAATCTGAAAATAATCCAAATTTAAGTGGAATAACAATTTTAAAGATATTAAATCTCCAATTATTTTGCCACAAAGCTATTCCACATTTTTTTCAAAATAGTTTATTTTATCTAAAAGAAAAGTTCAACGAGACATATCAATTTTAAGTAAATTGATATGACCCCAAAAAACCATGGAGGACCACACATGCAAAATTAAATAATGTATAGTAGGGATTTATTTTTTTATGTGCCTAAGGAACTGGATATGGTAGGGGTCAATTAATTTTCATGGTTAAAAGATTGATAAAAATTTCTTTTGGCCGCATCAATTCAATAAACGTGGCTATATTAATTTTTAGTAAGAAAATATGATAACCCCTACTAAAACTATGTTACTATACCTCATATTTCTTGTAGTGAAGTAATTATGGTGATCGACAAAATTATGGGGGAATTATGCTTCAAGGTTAGTTGAGCCTTATATTTTACAAAAAGACTATAAAAGCATTTTGCTTAAAACCTACAATATCAACCAAAAGTAAGAAGAAGACTATAAAAATTTAAAAAAGCCAAAATTACCATCCATATCCCCTCCCACCACCCTTTCCCACGCTCCCGCTTCTCCCTTCTCCCCACACACCCATTATACTATACAAGGTTATTGCACTAACTATACAAAGAAAATATACTAACTGTACAAAAAGTGTACAAGGTTGCATTTCTCATCGGATTTGATTTTTTATCCATAATCTCTTTCCTAAGTCATATGCTAATACACTTTGGATATTCTTTATAAGGATTGATTGATGTCATACTTAGCTCACACATAAATATGACATAAATTATATTTTCTATAATTTTTAATTGATATAATTTATGCCATGAACATGCACTATATATGTTATTCATTATTTGTAAGTTAAGTATGACATCCACTAATATGTATAAAGTATGTCATTAGTTGGTGTATTAGCATACAATCTAAGAAAGGTGTTTTGAATAAAAAAAAAATCAAACAAAATGAGAAATGTAAGCTTATACACTTATCGTATAGTTAATACATTTGTCTCGTATAGTTAATACATTTGTCTTGTACAGTTAGTGTTATCAATTTGTACAATTCATGTAATCACCTTATACTTCAATAAACCTTTTTTTACAAACCCTTATTTTTTCCTTATTAAAAACTAATATGTACATGTTTTTTAATGTTTTGATGATAAAAATAAGGAAAAGATGAGGTCAACTATTTTTTATATAACAAACTCATAGTTTTTTTTTTGTTGAAAAGAACAAGACCATTAGTGGCAGACCTACCTTGGGCTTAGGGGAGGGGGCAAATGCCCCTTTAAAAATTTGAGAAAAAATTGTTTCTAATAGGGTTTGAACCAATGATCTATAGTTTGAAGGTAAGTTCCTTAACTATTGTACTACAATGTCCCCTGAAAATTTTTATACCCTTCATGACTTTATTTCCCAAGTCTGCCACTAAAGACGATAGTTTTTTTTTAAACAAACTGATAGTTAAAAATAAGAATAAATTAATATCAATTATCGTATCTAATATTTTTATTAATGAAGATGAAGATCATAATATTATCATTAATTAATAAATTACTATTTTTTAAAAAGAATTAATAAATTACATAAGAAAATTTTGAATTGAATTTTGAATTTGAAATTCAAATTAAAAAAATTTTAAATTTAATTTCAAAGTATATACTTATTTGAAAACAAAAATTTTTGAAAGCAAATCCAAAATATTAAGATAAAAAACGGATAAAATTAAAGTAAAATTAGAATAAACAAATCCTAATAAAAAAATATAAAATAATGAATAATATCAAAATTATAAAATTTAATTTATTTAAGAAATAAAAAATGGAGGATGATTTATATGAAAAGAAAAAAAATTGTACAACTAGGTGGCGGTTGGGGGAGAGGGAGTTAGGGTTTGTGAAGAAGTGAAGACATTTTTGTCTCATCAAAATATATGTCCTTGACTTTAATTTTTGTGGTTCGATGTACTCTTTATGAAATAGAAGGTCCCATCTAACTCTAAAACATAATTGCCCCCCAAATTTTCTATAACCATAAGAAAAATGAGTCTTGTAGGAGTAATAAGATTGAGAAAACACACAAGATTTTTATAATGTTTTGTTGAAATATTTATTTGAAATGTAAAATGTTGACCTGTTTGTTATGTTTAAAGTATATTTAAAATAAATTTTATATGTTTTATTTTTAATTATTTTTCATATTTACAAAATTATTTATTAAAAATTGGTCTATAATGCTTTGGAATAAAAGTATGTTTAAACATAAAAATGTTCTTTAACTTGTTTGATATGTTTTTAAATATATTCTAAACAATAATTTGTATATATAATGTTTTATTTGTAATCATTTTCTATATTTATATAATTCTTTTTAAAAATAACTCTTATAAGACAAAATGAAATAGCTAAAAAAAATACAATAAATTAAGAGTTGAAATCTAAAAATACTTCATTTTTATTTTTAAAAACAAGAACATCATTTCTCATTTTTGGTGTACCAAAGCTTTTTTTTTTTTGGAGAAATAAAAATTTGTTTCAATAAAATAATTACCAAATAGGACCTAGAATCAAATTAAGCTTTACTGATCTCACTCTTATTTAGTATTACATAATGTTTTATTTATAATGATTTATACTTAAGTCTGGACTAAATAAACGATGAGGGCACTTATTAATTGTTTTAATTAATTAAGAGTTTTTGATGATGAGGGCTCTTCTTAATTATTTTAATTAATTAATAGTCTTTAATGATGAAGACCCCTATTAATTATTTTAATTAATTAAGAGTCTTTAATGATGAGGACTCCTATTAATTATTTTAATTAAAAGTCTTTATCTTTTAATTGTTTTATTTGATTAGTTAGGATTAATTAATTTTTCTTGTTCATCAAGTATTTTAGTTTCCTTATTTAGACATGATTCTTGTTTAGCAAGGATTCCTTTGAGCCTCTATAAATACCTAGTCATTCTATCTTTATAAGCAATTATTATTTTTATTCAATAATCAAAGCCTAGCAAATTTTGCTAAATCTCTTTGAGATTGTATTTATGGTTTCTTAATTGAGACTTTGCTTAGAGATTTGTCGCTTGATAATCTTCGCATGTTACACGCTGTTTTAGGTGGTATCAAAGTGAGTTTTTCCCAATCGATGACTAATACTGGTGCTAGTGATGACAACCAATCTCAAGATGAAGATCAGGGATTAACAGATGTTTAGCGAGCAATCGAAGAATGGAGAGCGTCAACTCATAATCTTGAACAACGGCTGATGGTCAGTTGACAACTATGTGAATATCATGGTGATGTGTTCAAGAGAAAAATGAACACCTTATTGAATGGGTCTGGTGAGGTAACCTTGGTAGGCCAATAGTTGACCCAATTCCTCAAATACGTAGAAGACCTATTGTTGATGATGATAGTGATGATGAGCTAAACTTTAGTATCGATCCAATTAATCCAGGTATGGGTAGATTTGAAAGGAACCAAAACTTTAATTACAATAGGAATGATGATGAGAAACGAGGTAGAGGAATTGACCCTGCTAGACCCAATTTTAATCACATTCCAAAAATATGAAATGAAAGAAGGCTAATCACAGGATTTATGACACTTCATATAAGGAGGCCTACTTCGGTGAATTTGCGAATCCATGTGGTAGACAAAGAGATGGAAGACAGTGTCAACCAAACTATAGAGGAGACGACGAATACAAACTAAAGGTAGATATCCTTAACTTCAGTGGTGATCTTGATATTGAGGAATTTTTAGATTATTGATGAAGTAGACAAGTTCCTTGAATATACTGAGTTGTTCGAGGATAAAAAGGTTAAAATTATTGCTTATAGGTTTAAAAGGGGAAGCATTAGTATGGTGGGATAGATTGAGAGAGATGAGAATAAGAGAGGGCCATGGTCCAGTTCAAACATGGCGTATGATGAAACAATTATTACGAGGTAGATTTTTGCCTCCAGACTATGAATAATATAATTTTTATGCTTGTCAGAGATGTACGTAGGGTAGTAGGAGTGTGAATGAATATACTGTTGAATTTTTAAGACTGACAAAGAGGAATCAGTTATCAGAAAGTGATAACCAACCCAAGGCGAGGGAAGAAACTTTCTAACTGTTGTGCATGACCCATCTTCACTAATGAGTGAGTGTAAGGAGACTTGAGAAGTACATTTGATGGTGGTAAAGGGAGAGGTAGAAAGTAGAAATTCAATTGGGGTTTAAATTCCAGTGGAGATGTGAAGCCTTTGTTGGAGGAGTTTGATGATGTGATCCTTGAGGATTTACGTACAAAGTTACCTTCTATGCATAACATACAACACCATATTGATCTTATTCCAGGTGCTTCTCTCCTAATGTGCCTCATTATAGGATGAGTTCTAAGGAGAATAAAGTCTTAAGGGAGAAAGTAGAAGAGTTGCTAAGTAAGGGGCATATATATTCAGGCTAGCATGAGCACATGTGCGGTTCCAACTTTGTTGATGTCTAAGAAAGATGGAAGTTGGCGGATGTGTGTTGACAATAGGGCGATCAACAAAATTATCATTAGATATAGATTTCTTATTCCAAGATTGGATGATATGCTTAATCAGTTGAGGGGAGCAGTTATGTCTAGCAAGATTGACCTAAGGGGTGGCTATCTTCATATCAGAATCTGTCTAGGTGATAGGTGGAAGACATCATTCAAGACAAGGGATGATCATAGCAACCTTCAACAAAGAAAGTATGGACCGTACTAAATTGTTAAGAAGATCAACAACGCTTGTGTGGTTGACTTGCCAAATTGGATAGAGATTTCAAAGAATTTCAATGTTGCTAATCTTACCTTGTTCCAGCCATATATGAGTCTTGGGTATCCAAAAATAACTCGAGGACGAGTTTTTCGAAAGTGGAGGTGAATGATGAGGGCACCTATTAATTATTTTAATTAATTAAGAGTCTTTAATGATGAGGACTCCTACTAATTATTTTAGTTAATTAAAAGTCTTTAATGATGATGACTCCTATTAATTATTTTAATTAATAGTCTTTATCTTTTAATTGTTTTATTTGATTTGTTAGGATTAATTAATTTTTCTTGTCCATCAAGTATTTTAGTTCCCTTGTTTATGCATGATTCTTGTTTAGTAAGAATTCCTTTGAGCCTCTATAAATACTTATTAATTTTATTTTTGTAAGCAATTATTATTTTATTCAATAATCAAAGCCTAGCAAATTTTGCTAAATCTCTTTGAGATTATATTTATGGTTTCTTAATTGAGACTTTACTTGAAAATTTGTTGTTTGACATTCTTCGCGCGTTACATGTTGCATCAATGAAACTCCTAATAATAAAATATATAAATCTTCTAGGACTTGACTGCTCAAAACGGAAATTAGAATCAAATATTTTCTTTGATTTTAGGAACTTATCCAATTTTAATATTTAGAAAGTTTCTAAATAAAATTTAACTTTAGAATATTTCGAATAATACCCTCAATGTTCCAACATCTTGAAAGTTGCAAGGCTTGATAAAAATACCTAAAATGTGATCTTGAAATTTTACAAAATTTAATTAGGGGCTGCTTGATTCCTGTTTGCAAGAACAGTTTTTGCTCTGAAAAATGCAACAACGTAAACTCTGAAACATCTTTCTGGTAGACAATATATTCTAAGCCAAATTATTTTTCTTGATATACATTTCGACCGAATTTCCCTTGTTTCATTATTGTCAATTAAAGCTAGTGTTAGAATGAAAAAGGAGGTAGTACTGGATAAGACTGGAAATTGGTCCCCATAAAGTCCCTCATTGAATACTAATCTCCAGCATGATTAATCCGTAAGAGGAGCCCCACATTGCCAATGAAGCTACTTGGAGTTGTGTTAACCAGATGACAATCTCACTAATAATACAATTATATATAACGTCTTATTTCAGTAGGTATAAATTCATGAATCCAAACCATCGATGATAATTGAAAACATGTAAAATGGAAGAAACCTATACAAGTGCTATTTAACAAACATCAAACATTACTTACTAAATTTAATTACAATTACAAACACCATTATATCTCAGTAGTTTATGCTTCATCTCATCCAGGAACTGAAAATAAGCATGTCTCCAAGCTCTGTTGAATGCTAATGGAGCCAAAATGGCACAAAAGCCAACCACGAAACCCCATGGCATGCCCAAATAGAACCATTTCATATCGATCCATCCACTGTCCTCTGTATCATCATTGTCTGGAATTGGAGATTTTGGTTTACCATCTTCACCACAATCGTCAGTAAGTGGAGCTCCACAAAGCCTGTGGTTTCCCAATAAAACCGAGATGAATTAAACCTTGGATTCGGGGTGCCCGATGGAATTTTGCCTAACAAGTTGTATGACAAATTTAAATTGCTCAAAAATGAAATGGTTGCCATAGCTGGAGGAATACCACTAGAAAGTCTGTTCAACAAGTTGTATGACAAATTTAAATTGCTCAAAAATGAAATGGTTGCCATAGCTGGAGGAATACCACTAGAAAGTCTCGTTTCATGGAGAGATCAAGAGACTCCAAAGCTTACATGTCCCCAATCTTGATAGGAATATTCCCTTGAGATGGTTATGAGAGAGGTTCAAGAATATCAAACCATGAAGACCGTGGAGTTCTTCCTGATCCCACGTATAACTTATTTCGAGAGGTCTATTCCAATTAGAGGCCAAGAGGTTGCGGGTACTCGCACTTCAATTCCTTTCATTACCCGGTTGTCGAGTCCATTGATCCAATAGCAAAATGATTTTCATTACGCATAGGAAAGGGGAGGTCGATTTGATGGTTTGATCATGTCGAGATTACCAAAGATCCGGGAATGGTTCCTGGAGAGATTGCTGCTTCCCCAAGTCCAAGATTCGAGGAGCCATATGCGAGTTCAAGAGTGTTGGAGATATTTCTTGCCGTAATCTTAGGCAAAAATAAAATTGCATGTTTTCCAACAGTGTCGCACAAGATGGTAAATCCAACTGTGTGACAAAACTTTCCTTATTTGGTCAACACGAATTTTGGGGCCAATATTCTGCAAATCAGAAGGCAATATTCTCTAAGATGAATAAGGAAAAATAGCAGAGGATATTGGGTAATATTAGATGGATCAAATCTAGAAGATTGGATCTTATTTGGTGAGATTTCTATGGGAAGAAGATATTGTATTAAGATGAATATGAAATGAAATCACATTTGTCCAACTAGCCTATTGTGACAGATTAGGAAACATGAAGCTAGAAAATTTTGAAGGGAAGATCTCCCAGAGGCTTTTAAATAAGAGAGAAGACGTTTATGAAATTGAGTATGAAGATGTACAAGAACACACACGAAGGAGATTGATTGGAGAAGCTATTCAAGGGTGAAGTAGCTGTTGCAGGTACTGCTCTAATCCTTGATGATGAATAATGTTCATACTCATTGTTGGGCTTAAGAGGGCCTAGATGTTGTTGGGGGAATGAGGGGAGATCATTCTATGTTTCATTGTGAGAGTATTAGGCGAAGAAGGCGTTGGAGAAAGTGGGAGCCTTGTCTCATATAAGACCACCTGATAACCTAATTAATATATAGTGAAATACCTTACATCTGGGCTCAGCCTCGCAAACGTAGGCAATTGCCGAACCGCGTAACCAATCTCTTGTTTCCTTGCGGTGGTGGTTTATCTTCTTATAACTCCTACAGTTTAATTTCTCTATGTTTCGTTGATGGTACATATCTTGATAAGAATGTGGTCTAGACAGTGGTGCATCTCTTGATGCAACAACTGATAGATCACTATCAAAACAAACAGTTTTTCTCTTTCAATTATATGGTGAAGTCTACGGATGATGAATTATGGTACTACTATTCTAGATCAGATTATGTTGATGGGGAAAACCACTAGAGGCCAAGAAGGTTTAGGCTTCATGAAAAAAAAATTAGGTACCAATACTGCTACTCACATTCATTCTTTCCATAGTGATTACCAAAATGATAGGAAGAAGAGTTATTCAATAAGGCATTAAAGACTTCTGTGATAAGCCACAAGAAGCTATGACATATCTAGTGGGAATGCTCGCAATTCTTGAGGAGGCAGAAGAAAAGGAAGCAAGAGTGCCAACCTAAAACTAAAAAAATCTGGGTGGTTAAAAGAGAAGGTAGGTGATTGGTGGTCTACTCTTCCCTTAAAGTAAATGCTGAGCAAAAATGGTACTTTGGTAGAGGAAGTTCCAGACACATGATAGGGAATAAAGAGTTTCTATCTAACCTGCAACCTTATGGGCTAGAATTAGTAACTTCGACGATGGGGTAAAAGGCATTGTCATCGGAAGTGGCCTCTTGAAAGTTTCAGGTATGCTTGAATTAGAAAATGTTCTTCTTATGGATGGACTAAAAGTCAATCTCACCAGTATTAGCCAACTATGTGATCAGGATTTTCTCGTTAAATTCACCAAAAACAAATGCTCGCCTTCGACAATACACCTCAGAAGGCGGTGGAAGGAAGAAGATTACCAAACACTTCTGACTTCACTTATCCAGATTGTACCTCACCACCTCAAGAACACTTCGATATTTAGCAAGACTCGTCATATCGCCAAAAGTCTTAGTGAAACACTTGTTGCTGATGCGGTGCGAGGCATACCTTAGATAAAGATTAATCCTGAGAAGGCGTGTGGCCCATGCCAAATCAGGAAGTAATCCGAAATGTAAAACCCGAGAAAATTACAAATTTTCAACAGCGGTAAAATCCAGACTTTTGCGGGAAAATATGAAATTTTTCTAGATCTCATGAAACGGATCAATTTGAATCGCCTCGCGCGGAAATTCAGCTACCACATCAAATTCTCACACTCGAGACAGTTTAATTTCACGCTGCTCGGCATCGAGGTAAGATTGTGGCACTCGGGCACGTGCAGTGGCTAACACCGTACACGTGTCAAGTGCAGGTTAAGTCAAACAAAGAGCTCAAGTGGGACCTATAAGATACATGTGGCAACACATGATTTGAGAGAAATCCAAGGTAGATGGATGGGATGATTAGAGTAGTCCAAGGAGCCACCGGGTATCGGCACGTGGCAAAAGTACTCTCCAAACTTGACTTTAGACCAAAAAATTTGAGAGAAAGACAGAAATGGAAAAAGGAAAGAAAGAGGAAGAGAAGAAGAAAGCTTAGAGGAGAGAAGCTCCACCTTCTCTCTAGTTTTCCATGACGACCACGGCTCCCTGAGGATCAAGAAGAAAAGTGTTTCTCGCAGAGTTTCCAAATAGAGACCTAAAACTAGGAGCTGGAGTGAACCCAAGAGGTGTCTTCCTACTTATTACTGGTTATTTTATACCCTAAGGGTTGTGTGGTGGTGGTTTTGCCCCAAGGGGAATGTTTGGTTGCATTTGAACCATGGGAAGCTACTATATTTTGATCATACGCATTAGTCAAACTTTAGGACTGGTTTTTGGATGGGAAATAAAGGGAATTTGAAAGTGAGTCCTTAGGTAATTGTAGCCACATCAGTGAACTTGATGTTAGGCTTTTGAATTTCCTAAATCATACCTTTATAACCCAAGTTATGGTCCATTTACCATGAACAGTCTAAGTAGAAAGGCTGGCCAAGAGGCCGGGCCAAGGCTGCTAGGATCAGTTTCGCTAGTGGTTATGGTTTCCGACCGGTTGTGGCCATCCAGCCCACGGCTAGTGGCTACCGGGCCACCGGCTAGCCACCAAGCACGGCCAGGTCAACCATCTATCAACTAAGGCTGCGTCGCCTGGCCACCCGCCATGGTCAGCCGCCCGCCAGCACAAGGTCGCCCTAAGCTTAGCTGCAGAGTCACCATGAAGGGCGCCCATTAGAGGTTAGGGTCACGACCGGTTCATGAGGCCTCAAACTTCGGATGACCATAACTTCCTCGTCCAAACTCCGTTTTAGGTGTTCTTTAACTTTATGGAAAGCCCATTGAGTCAATATTCTAGCCATATTCCTTTGGAGGATAGTGGGTAAACATAACCTACTTAAATTTATGATTTTCCAGGGCTGCTGCCCTGCTAGTGGCTAGCTTCACAGGGTCGGGTTATTCATGTGGCCCCAACTCTTGCATACCATAACTTTGTTCGAACTCCGTTTTCTCTGTGTTCTCGGACTAATGGAAAGCCGATTGAGTCAAGATTCTAGCCATATGCATGTGGATGATAATAGGTGAGCATAACCTGCTGAAATATATATTTTTCTAGGGTCACGGGATCATTAGGTCGGGTTATTCATGTGTGACTCAAATCGGACGCCATAACTTCCTCGCCTGGAACTTTGTTTCGTGTGTTCTCGACTCCTACGAAAGCCCATTATCAAGATTCTATCCATATTCCTGTGGAGGATAGTGGGTGATCATAATCTACCTAAATCTATGTTTTTCCGTACGCTGGACTACTTTCGCTTATTATTCTGTGTGGCTCTAACTCGGACGCATCATAACTTCTTCGCCCAAACCCAAGTTTCAAAATTTTAGACTCTATGGAAAGCTCATTGAGCCAAAATTCTAGCCATATGATGTGGAGGATAGTGGGTGAGCATAACTTGCTGAAATATATATTTTTCCAGGGCTGCTGGACGGCTAGGGCTGGCTATTCATGTGTGACCTCCAACTTCGAACAACTATACTCTCAACCTAACTCCGGTCAGTGTTCTAACCTATGGAAAGCCCATTGAGTCAAGATTCTAGCCATATGCCTGTGGAGGACAGTGAGTGAGCATAACCTTCTGAAATCTATGTTTTTCCAGGGCTGCTAGACTGCTAGGGCTGGCCGGCTAGGGTTGGTTATTCGTGTGTGGCCTCCAACTTCTAATGGTCATAACTTCTTCGTTCGAACTCCGTTTCAGGTGTTCTTGGACTCTATGGAAATCCCATTGAGTCAAGATTCCAGCCATGCTTCTTTGAAGAACAGTAGATTACAATAACCTTATTGAAATCTATGTTTTGCAATCATGTAGGTTGCTTGGTTGTATCGATCCGCATAGTCGGTTTTTAATATGACCATTGCATGGCATGTTATAGCTGTTGTAATGGGTAGAATTACTAGCGAATTAGCCTAAGGAAGCCGCTATATGACATTATTGTTTAGTCAGCGGATTACGAATGCTAATATGCTTGATACTATATCTTTACATATATTAAGGAAGCATCCGAATTAAATGCTCAGAATATGTTTGCATGGAAATTGACATGAAGTACGACTGATAAGAATGGTTCATGTAGTGCGCATCATAAATGGAACATGAGAAATTGCGGTGGCATAATTGCATTGCATATGCACTAGGACATCACATGACATGGGTGTATACGATAGAGATCGGTTAATCGTGCCTGGGTGTCTGGCGGTATATCGTAGGTACATGGTTTGTCGACACTATGTTTGGTGTTCGATGGTGGGCTCGGTAACATGGGATAACATCCAAAATGAGTTGCACATTTTGAAAATGAAAATGAAATGTGTGTTGGGCGGAGCAAGTTGGGGTAGATCCCCAGTATGAAAGACCCAAATTTTATTCGCTGCTAGGGACATGCATGTCCCACATGTGTTCTCGAAAAATGTCGAAAAGGCGCGGCTTCAGCCCCGCGCCTAATCCCGAAAATCCGTGGCCCACAAATGCATAAACACACACAACTTGGGAAATGCAAGTTGATATTGGAAACCGTCTAATGGTTTTGGCTTAAAAACAAAAAGCTTTTGTTTTGAAAAATGGTCATTGATGGAACAAAATGACGGTTGGTTTTTCACATTTGGCATTTGTACGTAAGAGGAGTCGATGAGGACTCGACATGGATGGGTGAGCTATATTCCTCATCCATGGCATGCAGACATTCGGCAGGAATGTGCATATTTTTACTTGAATGTGTGTTTGATCACCGTACGAGCACTTAGGTGGGGAGTAACTTTGCAGATTATCAATACTAGGCTTTGCTCACCCAAATGCTGGACTCCCCTCAGTATAAGTCCAAAGCAGCGCTGCACCCGCATATGGGACTCAGATATGATGAGCCTACACGCTTTGTTTTGTTCGGGTCTTGTATTATATTCGAGCATAACTAAAACATGTACTCCCTTTTTTCTTTTTTGGTATCAAATGGACTGTAAAGAGACTAGGATTATAGTCTATCATATATTTTTGTATATTGTGACTGAATATAGAAATGGGGTCTCATAATGTGAGATAAGAGGACATCAGCACCTGAGACATCTATTGTGTTTTCGCTGACGGGTCAATAACGAACCCCGGATAGAAGGCTACACGAAAGGTTCACAAGATGGTGCAACATCTCTATACCACAAGAGTTCTAGAACTTCTACACATGGATCTAATGGGGCCAATGCATGTCGAAATCCTAAGAGGAAAGAGGTAAGCATTTGTATGTGTTGATGATTTTTCTAGATTCTCATGGGTAAACTTTCTCAGAGAAAAATCAACACTTTTTATTCTTTCAAGTCCGGCTCACAAACCAGTACTCTGAGTTAATCATCGCGGAAAAAGCGGTCGTAAGAATCAGGAGGATCATGGCAAAGAATTTGAGAACTGCACTACGTAATTCTATGACAAACATGGAATAATCCATGAATTCTCAATGCCTAAAACACCTCAACAAAATGGGGTGATTGAGAGGAAGAATAGAACACTCTAAGAAATGACACGAGTCATGTTGAAGGCAAAAAATGTGCCAGTAAAATTATGGGCAGAAGTTCTAATGCATCCAAGCCAAGGATAAAAGACGGCTTTTGATGAAATATATTCCAGCATTTGAATTTTACTTTATATATCGTATATATCGATATATCGTAGAGATATTAGTGAATATTTTTATATATAAATATAAATTATTTAAAATTTATTGTTGTAAATTTTAAAAATTTGATAAAATAAGTAAGAATGCATATATTAAAGTTATTTTATAAATATAATGCATATAAATATAATCAAATATCAAATTATCAATAAATGAAAATATATTCATACTTAGATTTTAAATATATAAATATAAATTTTTTGAAAATAGGTCAAGAAATAAGTTATTTCCATTATATAAAAAATTATGTATATTATATAAAATACTCTTTAATATAAAATTAAAATACGAGGTTCCATTATTTTGATAAATGTAGAAATTTATAAGCATAAACATATTATATATAAATCTATAACCCTAGCTCAAGCATGTATGTGAGATGGTTGGGGTCTTTTTTAGCTTAACCAGAGGTCTCAAGTTTGAGCCTTGAGAATGCAGTTGTGTTATATGGTAGATCTTTACCGTCTTTGTGGTTTATCCTGGCTCGAATGGGGATTAGCCTAGGTGTTGTATGACTTAAAGGTGTCTTCCGTGTGTGCAAGGGGCCTGCTTAAGACACCTCATGACACCTCATGACCCGAATAAAATATATATATATATATATATATATATATATATATATATATATATATATATATATATATATATATATATTTGAATAAAATAAGTATATTTTAGATTTCATTAGACCTTTAGGATTTATATTTTTTCTTCTTATGGTTTTTTTTTAACTTTTTATTTTTTCCTTTTCTTCCCTTCTTTTCCTCTTCTTATCTGGCACCGGCGAGGATCTCCTTCTGTCCTTCCTCTTTTGAGCAGGATCTGCTTCCTCTTTCCTTTTCTTTTCTTCCCCTCTTCTCTTTCTATGGTCGGTGCACCCTTTCCCCTCTCTCACTTCTCTTTCCTTTTCCTTCCCCATCTCCCACTTTCCACTATGCCCGTCAGTTCGATCATCACATTACTTGTCAGCTGCTGGCCGACAGAGATTTCTTCCGATTTTGGTTAGCTTCGCTCTAGATTTTCCTACTAAAAGTGAGAATCGCACTTCATCTTCAACATATCTTCGCTTCTGTGTGGTTAGGCTCGTTATCAACTGACGATAAATCACATAATATCGTTGATATATGTTGATATTGCCGAAATTGATATTTCGTCGATAAATCGCCGATAATTCCAATATTTAAGCGATTTTTCCATCAAACGATAATCGTATAAATTTTTCTCAGATTCCGAGTTGATCGAATACCTATATATCCTAATTTTTTCATCCATGATCCTGCTACACACAAAACAGGGTGTACCTTCATCCAGGAACGACTATGACACCATACGAGATATGGAAGGGTAAGAAACCTAACTTGAAGTATTTTCATGAATTTGGGAATACATGTTTTGTGTTGAATGATAGGGAACACATGAGCAAATTTGAAGCCAGAAGTGATGAAGGGATTTTCCTAGGATACTCCCTAAATAGCCGAGCCTATAGAGTCTATAACAAACGTACTCAAACAATCATGGAGTCGGTAAATGTGATAGTTGATGATCAAGAATCAGACTCATAAAAAATAAGAGGAGAGAATGTAGAGGCATAACTCACCGAGAATAGAATGAATGGCAGTGTCACAACAGACAGTGGATCATCTATTCATGAAACTAGAATTGGTACAAAAGATGACCCATTATCTGATTTAGCACAGAAGTAAGCAATTAACTCACCCAGGATAGAACGAATGGCAAGGTCATTATTTTGTAAAGTGGATCATCTATTCATGAAACCAAGACTGCTAAAAAAGATGACCCATTATCCGATTTAGCATGAAGTAGCAATTGAGTCAGATCACTGCATGCATGTCTCAACTAGTGAACCTTCCAAGCAAGTGTAGAAAGACATGCAACTGCAAATATTATTGGGGACCTTGAAGCAAGAATTCAGACTCGAGGGAAACTGAAGATCAACTATAGAGAGATGATCATATATACATGCTACACGTCTTCTTTCAAACCCAAAAAATGTAAATGAAGCTTTGGCATATGAATATTGGTTGATATGCAAGAAGAGCTTGGCTAATTTACAAGGAACGAGGTATGGGATCTAGTACCCAGACCAAGAGAAGCAAATGTCATTGGGATAAAATGGATCTTCAAAAACAAATTCGATTAGAATGGAAACATAACCAGAAACAATGCCCATTGATAAGTGTGAATTTTGTTAACATTTTCAGTGTGTTTTTCACGTGTTTTATACAATGTTAATGCTAAATTCACACCATTATCGCTAGAGAATGGTATAATCCCTCTTTTGATTGTGTTTTGCAAAATTTGAGCGAAAACTGAGCAAAGTGATGAAGAAATGGCAGAAAAGAAGCAAAAAGGAAGTTGTCGCTGAGAGCCGTTGTGCTCATGGCGACGAACCATCCTTCGCCGCGACGAAGGTCGTGGTTCGCCTCGACGAAGGTTATGCGTTCATCATTTATTTAATTAGGAAGATCAAATAGGCACGAGCTACAGGTTCATCATGACGAAAGATGAAGTGATGAGAAACAGCGACAAACCACCCTTTCGTCTCAACGAACCGTTGAGGATAAAAGATGGAAACATTCCAAATTACGGCCCATCAATGACCTATGTTCCCAAGACTATAAATAGATATTTTCGAGACAAGATAAGGAGAGGAACAAACGTGAAAACTAACATTGACTCTTGGAAGCTTTTCTGATCCGAAGGAGGAAGACGAAGGATTCATCGATTTCAACAAAGAAGACTATTTCTTTCTTGATTTTCATGTTTTATCTAAGTTTTACGATGTTCCGCATTTTCATTATGTTCTAAATTTATAAACATTACGAAGTTTCACATCTAATTTAGAATTCCTTCTTCTCTATTATTTCACGTGATTGAACCTCATTAGATTCATACATGATTATATTTACATGGCACACTTATGGTCACTTCAATGTGGTGAGTGGTTTCATAGATTTGAGAAGGGAGAGAATTAGACATGTGAATCAACTTATTTAGTTTGCAGCGTAGAAACTACTCGTGAATTAGGGAGGCTTGAGCGAGGCCCTTGGGACTTAAAACACCCTAAAGGCCTAGGCTGAGCTGAGAAGCAAGAAACCTAATATTAGTTGGTAGGTTATTTGACCTCGAGAGAGGCTTGTAATTAAATTAGTCAAGAATCGCGTTGAAGAACTTTCCCACAAAACAATAGAATAGGATTTTGGTTCAGATATACATGGATTGTCTAATCAAGGTTTAAAACCTTAGAACTTCATTATCTTTTGGAACCCTTAACTTGCATGATCAAATTGCTAGCTTAAAATTCAGTATTTTAATTTAGATTTTGTTCATCACAATTGACTGTTTGGATATTGAAGAGGCATTTCAATTTTGGTACTTAGCATCCCGTTTCTCCCTGTAGATCGATCTTTGTACGCTCAGTACACTGTATTACTTAACAAGCATATACTTGCATGAATAGGCATTAATTAAGATCGATCTTTGTACTCTCAGTACACTGTATTACTTGACAAGCATATACTTGCGCGAATAGACATTAATTACACACCTTTTCACATATTTTAATTGCACATCAAGAAAAAATCCTATCAAGTTTTGGCACTTGCCGGGGATGAACGGTGTTTTATGTTAATATCAATACTAAGTGCTTCTTTAGTACTTCGAACATTTCTTTTACCTTTTATTTGGTGTTTTTGAGTTTTTTATTCGTTTTTGTTTTCTTTGTGTTTTCAGGTACCATTAGGTTGCATGTGAATATTAGATGTCGAGAATCTTATACCCTTGGATCTTGAAATTGAAGAGACTTTGAGAAAAATTTGGAAGGATAAGAGAGCAGCCACTCAAACAAAACAACAACCTATGGACAATATGAATGAGTTTAGAGATGAAGAAGTTGGTTCTAGAATGGGAGATGGTACGAACCCTGATATCGCCCACTTGGATAATGTTCTGAGACCCATCAGGACTATGTCATTCACTATCTACCATCAACCTGGTGATAAGAAGACCGACCATACAAGCTAACAATTTGAGCTCAACCATCACTCTCCAACTCTTTGCAAGGAGTTCAATTCATCGGATTCCCACATCGGACTCGAATGCCCACATCCTAAACTTCTTAGAAGTGTGTGATACAATGAAGTTCAATGGAGTGAGTGACGATGCCATCCACCTTCTGTTGTTTCCATTCTCTCTGCAAGATATGTGAAGCACAGCTACAACAAAGCCTCATATTCTATTACATCTTAGGACGAGTTAGTGGATACATTTTTAACTTGGTTCTCCCACTGGCTAAGGCAACGAAAATGAGAATTGATATTAATAACTTCGGCCAATTAGATTGAGAGACTTTTTATGAAGCTTGGGAGAGATACAAAGACCTGCTAAAGAAATGCCCTAATCATAACCTTCCTAAATAGGTGCAAGTGCATCATTTTTATAATGGTTTTGAGTATTCCTACAAGAACTCTCATTGATGCTTCGGCTGGAGGATCTATATTGGAAAAGAATAAAGTGGAAGCTTTTCAAATTCTTCGAGAATATAGCCTGAACAATCGTCACGGCCAATCGAGAGAGTAAAGACCAAAGAAACTAGCCAGGTGCATGAAGTTAGATGCTACATAACTCTATCCGCCCCAAATTGCTACGCTTTCTAAGCAACTGTGGATAACTCAACTACAAGGTTCTCAAGCATCAAAGAAAATCCTGGTGCAAGCTAGTCCTCTTCATGTGATAATTGTCATGACCTCATTCCACTATGGAATAACAAGCACCCATGGAGAGCTTAACAATCAGCTAGCACAATACTTTGCTAAATTCCGTCCCAATCAAAGCTTCAACCCTTATGCTCAAAATTACAATCCGGGTTGGAGAAATCACCCTAACTTTTCATGAAAGAATTCTAATACTAGAAATTCTATGGATCAAATGAAACCTCCTCCACCACCTTAGGAGAAGACGTCCATCTTAGACGAGAAACTGGAGCAGCTAGCGGATATGCAGATAGAGATGTGGAAGTCTCAACACCAATTCGAAAATGAGACAATAACTTCCTTAAA
The DNA here is from genome assembly GCA_016808115.1 of Tetrastigma voinierianum. Taxonomy (NCBI): domain Eukaryota; kingdom Viridiplantae; phylum Streptophyta; class Magnoliopsida; order Vitales; family Vitaceae; genus Tetrastigma; species Tetrastigma voinierianum. The sequence goes on along the minus strand of JAEQBH010007520.1, from coordinate 360,948 downwards.
CAATCAAGCAGCTCAACTCAGGAATTTGGAAGTGCAAATGGGTCAAATGGCTTCATTATTCAACAAGAGGCAACAAGGCAATCTTCCTAGTACCTCGAAAGTCAACTCGAGGAGAGATGGAAAAGAGCACTACAAGGCTATAAATCGTTAGGAGAAGATCAGAGAAACAACAATCCATGCTCAAGAAGACAAAGAAAATTCAGTCGAGGAGAATGATAAAGACATTGAAGCTTCTATGCAGGTGATAGGCATATTCGTGATGTGTATTAAGATTATGCAATAAAATATGTAAAATGAGCGCCTATTCTACGCAAGTATACGCTTGTCAAGTAATACAGTGTACGAGATGTACAAATATCGATCCATAGGGAAAATGGGGATGCTAAGTACCAAAATTAGAATACCTCTCTAATATCCAAAAGACCAATTGTAATATCAAAACAAAATTTAAACTAAACTAATGAAATCTAAATCTAACCAATGGAGTGTACAACTAAGGGATACCAAGAGATAATAGAAGTCTAGGGTATTTGGTGCAATTGGACAATTCTATTATATCTAGGCCAATATTCCATCCTATTGTCTCATGAGAATGCTTTCCAAGGCGATTCTTATCTAACTTAATTATAAGCCTCTCTTGAGGTCAAATAATCTACCAACTAACACTAGGTTTCTTTCTTCTCAGCTCAACCCCAAGCATTAGAGATGCATTAAGATCAAAGAACCACAAAGCCTCCTAATTATTGCTAATATCTCTATTATCCAATCAATTAGGTTGATTCATCTATATCTAATTCCTCACTCACTTCTCAAATCTTATAAGGAACCACTCACCATGTTGAATTTGATAAAAAATCAACATGTAATTAACAAAAAAGCATGAATAAATAGATAGACAATAGCCAAGAAAATCAATTAGATATAAGATCTAGTGTCCAAAATACAACAAAACCTTGGGGACTATGAATTGAACATAATAGAGGCATGGTACACTACAAATTTAGGATAAAACATGAGAAAAGAGAAAGAAGAAACTTTAGTGATCAAGATGATGGCGAGTCTTCAATTTTCTTCCCCAAATCCCTAGTTATTCTCCCAATCTTGAAGAACAGCTACTAATCCTCCTCTCTAGTCCCAAAGTGCGGACAAAGTCTGACTTCTTTGAACCCTAGCTGACTTCTACCTCATCTCAACAAGTCTTAAAAACCTCCTTAAATAGCCCTAGAAAAATGGGCCAAAATGGGCCCGAAAATGGAAAGAAAACTATGTTGGAGCGTTGCAAGGTCGAGATTGTTACTTACTGTCGCCACCTTGCCAATAGATAGCTTCCATAGTTGCAACAGGAAGTCCTTTACGGTCGTGACCTTATCGAGAGGTTGGCTCAAGACAGGCTTCTGATCGCAACCCAAGTCGCGACCTTGATCTTTTGTGGTCACGACCGTGGCTATTTAAGGTCATGACAGTGGGTCTTTTTTCAATACAACTTCTTCATTTCTCGCCTAATTGCTTGCTTTTATTTTCTATTTCTTCATTTCTACAAACACAAGTGTAGGGGGTTAGACATGAAAATAACTAAAGGAGTGCTAGTTAGCATCAAAATCATGATTTATGCTATATTTTGCCCTAAATAATACTTAACTTAAGGCACACCTAATAGCAGGATGAGAAGAATAATGTTGAAACTATGAGAAATGTTGAAAAGCCGTTGAAAAATTCACTTGAGTGCACACTCTACAGTGAAAGAATCTTCTATGGAAGAGAAGCCTATCAGAACATGCCCTTAAAAAACTAAGGAGAAGGCAGCTTTGATCAACAATTCAAAGAAGTTTTATGGAAATCTTCAAAAAGCTTCATATAAAAATTCCATTTGCCCACTCAACAAATGCCAAGGTATGTGAAATTTATGAAGATATCCTCACATCAGACCCTACCCTTAAAAACCGAGGAGAAGGTAGTCGATCAATTCTATAAGTTTATGGAAATCTTAAAAAACTTCATATAAACATTCCATTTGTCAAGCACTTGAACAAATGCCGGTATGTGAAATTTGGCGGAAAGATATCCTTGCTAAGAAGAGGGAAGTCGGGGATTATAAAACGCTTGCCCATTGAAAAGTATTATATCGTTAAAAGAATAATTTCTTAAACTTAAGGATCCGAGCAACTTTACAATTCCTTGCGCCATTGGGAGTGCACTCTTTGAGAAAGCTCTATGTGATTTTGGAGCTAGCATCAACCTTATGCCATTTTCAATCTTCAAGAAGTTGAATTTGGGAGAAGCATATCCAACCACAATTACCTTGCAAATGCATGTGCCCTCACTCATTCGTATGTATAATAAAGGATGTCCTAGTAAAAGTGGATAAATTTATCTTTCTGGCATATTTCATCATCTTAGACATGGAGGAAGATAAAGAAGTCCCAATCATCCTTGGAAGACCATTCTTAGCCACGGGGAGAGCCTTGACTGATGTATAAAAAGGAGAACTCAGACTGAGAGTCCAAGAATAAGAGGTCACATTCAGAGTCTTCAATGTCATAAAACATCCACATGATAATGACAGTTGTTTTAGAGTAGATATGATTGAGGCTATAGTGTCTAGCCAATTGGGCCATTCTGAACCATTGGAGACTAGCCTAACTCATGAAGACCCTGCCTCTTGTGATGATGATGTGGCCGAGAATAAGTGATCTCAGACGGACTTTTCAAGTTGAACAAAGAAATACTTTGAATCTCTAGGAGCTAGCCCGAGCTATTTGAAGCCATCTATTGAAAAGCCACCTAGTCTTGAAGAGAAACCACTTCCCGCCCACTTGATATATGCTTATCTTTAGGAAGCAGCCATACTATTGGTCATCATATTGTCTTCTCTTCCTCACACCGAGGGAGAAAGATTATTGAGAGTGCTTAGGGAGCATAAGGAAGCAATCAGATGGTCCTTAGATGATATTAAAGGAATTCGATCGTCCATGTGCATGCACATAGTCCTCCTTAAGGATGTGATAGTGTTTTTAGTGGAGTGTCAAATGACGCTTTAAATTCAACCACAGTTTGTTCAAAGGAAGTTCTAAAATGGTTAGATGTAGGTTATTTACCCCATTCCTTACAGCCATGGGTGAGTCCTATACAGGTGGTACCAAAGAAAGGGGTAACAACAATAGTGAAAAACGAAAACAATGAGCTTTTACCTACAATAATAGTCACAGGGTGGGGGATTTACATCGATTACATGAAGTTGAACATAGTGACCAGGAAAGATCATTTCCTGCTCCCATTTATTAATCATAAGGCCGATGATCAAGGGGAATGAATACTCTATTTCATGGATGTGGGTATTCGTGATATAACAAAATTGCAATTGTCTTGCAGGATCGCAGCACTTCATTTTCACCTTATCAAGATGGGCACCTTCGCCTTTTAGAAGGATGACATTCGGGCCCTCTTATAATGCAACCGAAACTTTCAAAGATGTGTATGATGGCCATATCTTCCTTCGATTACGGTGGAAAATCTATTGGAGGTATTTATCGATGATCTCTCTCGGTGAATTGGTTCTTCATGAATGCCTTGAAAATCAAGGTTGGTACTTAAAAGATGCATGGAGACCAATCTGCGGCTCAACTAGAGGAATGTCACTTCATGGTGAGAGAAGGCATAGTTCTGGGACATCGGATTTTTGTAAAGGGCATTGAAGTAGACAAGGCCAAGATTGAAATATCAAAGAATTACCACCCTACTGATGAAGGGTGTACATAGCTTTTGGTCATGCCTCTGATTCTATAGAAGATTTATCCGGATTTCTAAAATATCAAACTTTATCTACTCTTCATGCAAGAAATAATTTTTGATTTCGATGACGCTCAGGTGAATGCCTGAAATAAGAAATTGACTTAGCTCCTATCATTTCTGTACCAAATTGGGGACTTCCGTTGAGCTAATATGTGATGCAAGCGACTATGTAGTCGGTGCTGTTATGGGCTAGAGAAATAATAAAATTTTTCATGCTATTTACTATGCCATTAACATTAAAATGACGCTACAATTTCAATATGCTACCACAAAAAAAAAGAGCTATTAGCCATTGTGTTTGCCTTTGAGCTAAATTCATCTTATCTTATCGAACAAAGTCATAGCTTTCTACTAATCACTCCGCAATTAAATACCTATCGACCAAAAAATGATGCTAATCCTAGGCTTGTCAGTAGGGCCTCTTCTGCCAAGCATTTGATGTGGAAATCAAGGATAAGAAAGACGCTGAAAACCTTGTGGCCGATAATTTCTCACGATTGGAAATACCAAAATTGGTGCAAAGAAATCAATCTCAAATGGAAGATGCATTTCTCGACGAACAATACTAGCACTATTCCAGGCCGAAGCTTTTCCATGGTTTGCTAACATTGCCAACTATCTCACAAGCAGTATTATTTCCATGAATCATCACAAAGAAAAGAAGAGATTCTTTGCAAAGGTGAAGCACTACTTTTAGGATGATCCCAATCTTTTTAGGCACTGTGTGGATCAAATAATTCGGAAATACGTATTAGGAGGTGAAATGGAAGAAATTCTAAAACATCACATTCTCGAGTGTAAATATTTCAACGGACAATGACACCGCAAAGGTAATTTCATCCATTTATCGCCTTCTCCATTTAAGGATGCCAACCTATATGCCAAATCATGTGATCGATGTCAAAGAACAGTAAATATCGAGAAGAGAAACGAGATGCCCTCGACTACTATTTTAGAGGTAGAGCTCTTTGATGTGTGGGGGATTGATTTCATGGGACCCTTCCCATCGCTCTCAGGTACAAATACATACCGTCAGTTATAGATTTACAGCCTAAATGGTGAAAGCTATTCCAACCATTACCTATGATGCCAAGGTCGTGTTGAATTTCATCCGTTGGAATATATTTTCGAGGTTTGGAACCCCTAGAGTTATGATCGGTGATGAAGGCTATCATTTTTGTAACAAGTTGTTTGCCTCTCTTTTGTCCAAATATGGAGTTACGCACTGAGTGTCCCTTGCCTATTACCCTCAAAGCAAAGGGTAAGCAGGAGTGTCAAACCGAGAAATCAAGAAGATCTTGGAAAAGACGGTAAGTGTGACAAGAAAAGATTGGGCTAAGAGGATTGATATCACATGCATGTGGCATACGATTACCATTCAAACCTTCACGAATATGTCACCTCACAAGATATTTTATGGTAAGGCATGTCATCTCCCAGTTGAACTAGAGCATAAAGCTTATTGGGCAACCAAGATGCTGAATATGGATTTAGAAGCCGTTGGTGAGATAAGGTTGCTCCAGTTGAATGAGCTTAAAGAATTTAGGCAGAATGCCTATGAAAACTAGAGAATCTACAAAGAGAAGACCAAGGTGTGGCATGACAAACATATAGAGAAGAAAGAGTTCCAACTCGGACAGAAAATCCTCCTCTTTAATTCAAGGCTGATGTTATTTATGGGGAAGCTCAAATCAAGATGGTCAGGACCCTTTGTGATAACACAAGTTTTCCCATATGGTAGTGCAGAGTTGTCACTGAATCGGCGATTTGCTTTACTGATATTAATTTGAACAGAGAAAATCTATATCATTAATATCAAGTCGTCATATAGTTATAATGAGAGGAGCAATTTGTGATTTCAATCTGCTTTGAGAGATAACATTGAGATGCAACTTCGCTTCGAGTTAAGATTAAACTAGCACCATCGGGAGTCAAACCCAAGCTTTCGAGAATCCTTCTTTATGGTACTTTTCTTTTATTTTATTTATTTTCAGTTCACTTTTTGTATTACTTATGGATTCTTGGTACGTTTGATGTTTTTGTTTTAAGTATTTAGGTCCAATAGAGAACCTAAAAGAATTTAAGGTGCATGGAACTGAATATTGGAGCCTAAAATCGAACGAGAAAGTAAATCCATGTCGGTGTGGGCAATATGTAATGAACTTTGGGGAGCAAGGGTTTGCACCTTAGAAATTAGTAAATCTGTGTTGACTTTAGTCATCACGTTCGTCGCAATAAGCACACCTTTGTTGTGACCCATCGACTTAATCCTCAAAGAAAAGCAGAAACCATCGGGTTTGTTGTGACGAATCCAACTCCCACCTTTGCCTATTCAAGGTTCATGACTAACTAATTCCTTCGTCCCGACGAAACCTTCCTCCACTGTATCCTTCACCCATGCAGCCTGGTCACACAACTCATTTTCTTCTTCGTGACGGCGATTTATCAAACCAGTTAAAAAAAGTGGCACTAATTTCTTATTTCCTCATCTCCATTTTCCTCTCACAACACTTTCCTCCCCACATCCTTCTCCCTCCAACCTCTCTACACTTCAATAGCTTCCAAAAAGCAAGTTCTAAAGCTCAAGACTGCCCCTGAGTCCACTCATCACCAACCTACGCCCAACCGTAAGATCCCATCTATCACCATACAATGCGGAGCTTATCTATTACGACTCCCTCTACAATCGCACTATTGTGCCAAAGCATGGATTCACCACCTCCAATGCTTATTTATCGTACTAGATCCAGTGAAAGGGGTGGGAAAAGATCTATGAGCATCCTCCATGAGGCATCGCTCTAGTAGTCCGTGAGTTTTTCTCCAACTTCCCCATGTGGATGGATTTTTCGGCCTTATGTGCATGACAAGCGGGTTTTGTTAGAGCCACAACTACCATCGCAGAGCACACAGGCCCGACAAACGATGACAATGATGCTCTAGCAAGGCTCTCTATTTCAAAGCTCTAATTATGGCCGTTCCTTCGGTCTCTCTAATGGCCTGGGAACTATGGGAAGAAAACCCCAGATTGTAGCGAAGTCACCACTTTCCCAAGAGTCACACTAAAACCTGTCCCTAAAGCCTGGTTCTACTTCCTATGTGCTTCGTTGATGTTCATCACACGTATCCACGCCTAGAGGGACATGGTCATTATACTTTATGCCATCGTTTAGGACATCAAGTATGATGGGGTGGTGATCCGTAACTCGATTAGTGGAAATGTTGACCGTGTGCAATCGACGCTTTACACACCCTCACCATTATACCTCATGTGTGACAAGGTGTGTCTTATGTCAAATCTCAAGAGGAAACCTACCCAAGCTTCCATTGTAGGTGCCCAAGTCTAAGAACGGTTCCAAATGGCGAGGCCGATGAAGAAGAAGATCCAACTGATAGAGATGCGGAGGAAGAGTAGGAAGAGGATGAGTCAGCGGCAGAGTAGCCCCAAGGAGCCATAGATCTGTAGGTCCACAAATTGATCAGAGAATGGTACACTGTTTCTAACAAGGAGTACGAGGACTACTGAAAAGAAATTAGACGCTGCACCTGAACAACAAGAGGATCAAGATTCGGATCAAGGCATCGTCTGCAATGGTTTGAAAAATAGGGTCACCTGTGGCAGCGGGTATCACGGCGTATCCGCAGTCCGACGAGCACCACCTCGCCCTAACATCACTTCAGCTGCCCCTCCACGCCCACCTCCACTTTTCGAAGCCTCGCCTCGCCACCAGCCTACTCCTGAGTCAGTCTGACGACCTAGATCACGATGAGTCGTCGGGACGCCGAGGGAAGTTTTACCCTCTCGTTATTTCGTACTGTGTGGACAATGCTTTCGCTAAGTTCTGGGGTTCTCCTTATCGACTTTATTCGTCAAGTTATGGTGCCGTTTTACACTGACAATTCTCTTTCGGATACATCTACGGTTTGCTCGCTTCGACATGTTTATTTGCCGCTTGTTTTAGTTTTTTTGTCTATTTACAGTTCCGCACTTATGGGAGCAGGCACATTTATTTGGTATGCTTGGTTGATTGCTATATATTCTCGTTGATATATATTGATATGTTTATCCTGACTGCAAATGCTACTTCTAAATGCTTCGAGGTTTATCGAGTTGCCAATGCATGTACCATTCAAATCATGCAATGCTGCAGAACTTTATTCTTAAGAAATTTTTTTCAAAAATATCCAAAAATATTTTGATTTTGTTTTATGGGCTCGTTGAGACATAAGTGATGCCTATGATGATAACGATTGTGTTTTCCCTTTTATATGAAGAATATCAAAGATAGCAAAGCTTAAGGTCTAATGGGCTGACTCATGTGAAGGTAGCACTTAGATCATAAAGCCATTGTTAGCTTTTTCAAGCACAAGTCACAATAAACCTCTTTTGGCCAATCATGCCTGGTTTAGAGAATAATTAGGCTTAATATCATCATTTTTGATTCCAAGAACTTCTGTAACTCTGCTCCACTATCGCTTGAGGCGAAATCCTGTGAGTGTCACAACTGGGAAATGATATAAGTCAATCCTCGAATTTGGTTGAGCCTTTCTAGCCTCTTAATCGTGATCGATCCATAGTCTCCCAATTTGAGCCTTATATGCCAAATTTCATTCTTGAGAACCAAGATTAACCACCCAAAAACCCTTGTTTCTACTTACCTTTCATTCGATAACCCTTGTTTACCCTTAACATGTCACATGAAAAGCAACATTATAAGAGAATATGTGGTGTGAATAAGAAGTCTGAGAAAAGTAGTTGTGCTAATGGAGAAAATCAGCAGCCCAGGTGTGGAAAAACCAAAAGAAAGAGAAAAGAGCTAAAGAACTCAAGAGGGAGTGAGTTTAGCCTCGTAGCCTTCTTACCTTGAGCCATTAAGTTCGTAAGGGTGTTTAAACACCTAGTACCCCAAGACCAACTGGTCTAGGAGTTGCTGACTTAAAACTCGCTACATGGGGTAAGTAGAAAGCTTAAAGAAGCTGGACATTGCACCGTTCTGAGTCTTGACATTCTACAAGAAGAAACCTTCTTGGTGATCTTAGAAAAGGATGAAATCAAAAAAGTTTAGGGGAGAAGCAATATGCATAGAAAAATAATGAAAAAAGATGATGAGTTTGAAAGATTCAAGTGCAAAATACGGGCCAACAAGAGGGGATAAGATGCTTTGATACAGAAAAGTGTACATGTTTACTAAAACTAAAGCCTAAATGACCTACCATCTACCCTCTACCCAAGCCACAACGCCCACTAAACACCACCAATCCCAAGCTAACACATGTCACGGCTAAGCAAGCTTTATGGAGTCTTGATCACCTAAAACACGGATCATGCAAGTAGAGATCCTCCATTCCACTAAATTTTTCCTAACTCCAACTAAATTGCAATTGGTTGAATGAGGTGTGACTTCACACACACACGCAGAGAACTTTGACGGTGTATTCCTATGGTCACTCGATATGACTCGATAGAACTCTATCTTGAATTGTTCTTTGTGTAGTTGAAAAGCATAACCCCGAGGCAAACCGTCATAATTGTTAACTTTCAGTGCCCACCGCTTTTACTTGAACCTTTGATGGAAAGGAGAATTACATCTATGTCTTTGCTTGAGGACATGCAAAATACTAAGTTTGGGAGTGTTTGATAAGTGTGAATTTTATTAACATTTTCAGTGTGTTTTTCATGTGTTTTATACAACTTTAATGCTAAATTCACACTATTATCACTAAAGAATGGTCTAATCCCTCTTTTGATTATGTTTTGTAGATTTTGAGTAAAAACCAAGCAAAGTAATGAAGAAATGGCGCAAAAGGCAAAGGAAGGCCGGGTTGTATCAAGTCATTCATCGCTGATGAAGGTCACGCTCGTCGCAACGACCGGGAAGAGATCAACATGCACGAAGCACGGCTCGCCGCGGCTGAAGGATGAAGTGATAAGAAATAGATGCTATGGGTCGTCATGACGAACCACCCTTTCGTCGCAACGAACCGGTCATGACATTAAGATGAAACATTCCAAATTACGCCCATCAATGACCTATGTTCCCAAGACTATAAATAGAGATTTTCGAGACAAGATGAGGGTTCACACTTTGAGGGGTTCATACCTAGAGAAAATGAGAGGAACGAATGTGAAAACTAACATCGACTCTTGGAAGATTTTATGATCCGAAGGAGGAAGACGAAGGATTCATCGATTTTCAGCATTAAGGCTATTTCTTCTTTGATTTTCATGTTTGTAATGCCCTAAGTTTTAATGCATGTTTCGAATTTTCATTATGTTCTAAATTTATAAACCAGTGGTTTTGGCTGTACTTTTAGACATGAAGTTTCTATATCTAATTGCTGTAATTCCTTTCTTCTATTATTTCATGTGATTGAACCTCTATTGATTCATATTTGATTATATTTACATATTGATTTCTAGCCAACTTCAATGTGGTGAGTGGTTCTCTGACGAGATTTGAGAAGGGAGTACAGAATTAGACACATGTGAATCAATCTAATTAGCCTGGTAGTGTAGAAATCATCGGTAATTAGGAGATGTGTGAGGTTCTTGGGACTTAAAGCACCTTTAGTGCTTGGATTTGAGCTAAGAAGCAAGAAACCTAGTACTAGTTGGTAGGTTATTTGACCTTGAGAGAGGCTTGTAATTAAATTACTCAAGAATCGCCTCGAGAAGTTTCCTCATGAAATGAATAGAATACAGATTTTGGTTCAAATATACTTGACTGTCTAATTTCTGCGCCAAAACCCTAGAACTTCATTACTTTGGAAACCTCTTAACTTGCGTGGTCAAATTGCTAGCTTAAAATTCAGTATTTTAATTTTGATTTTGTTTAACCCATCACAATTGACCGTTTTGATATTAGATAGGCAATCTAATTTTGGTACTTAGCATCATGTTTCTCCCTATGGATCGATCTTTGTATGCTCAGTACACTGTATTACTTGACAAATGTACACTTACACAAATAGGCATTAATTACACACTTTTTCACATATTTTAATTGCACATCACACAAAAATTCTATCACATTTCTAGTAGCTCAAGGATATGCTCAAGTCGAAGGAATAGACTTTGATGAAACGTTTGCTCCAATTGCTCGTCTCGAGTCGATTCAGCTGCTGATGGCTCTTTCTTGTTCTTTCAACTTCAAACTATTCCAAATGGATGTCAAAAGTACTTTCCTAAATGGATATCTAAATAAGGAAGTATATGTTACTCAACCAAAAGGATTTGAAGATCTTATACGATTAGATTATGTTTTCTAACTGAAAAAGGCCCTCTATGGGTGGGCTTGGTCTCAAAAAGGTCTATAAAGTACTGTTAAAGTGAAGCATTTTAGAGGGGGAGCAGACTGTAAACCTTCTGTACTGTGTCCACTCGACTTGATTGGGTGGCTCAAATCTACGTAGATGACATAGTCTTTGGAGCTACGTCACAACAATTGGTTGACCACTTCGTATATCACATGAGTCCTAAGTTTGAGATGAGCCTTGTAGGAGAATTGACATACTTCCTAGGACTCTAAGTGAATCAGAAGAACAATGGAACCTTCATCTCCCATACTAAATATGTTAAAGCCTTAGTAAAAAAAATTGGAATGGAATCTACTGCCCATCGACGAACCCCCATCGACACACATGACAAGATCTCTATAGATGAAGAGGGAAAGGTTATGTATCAAACGCCATACCGGGCTACGATCGGTAGTCTTCTATATTACCGCCAACATACTAGATTTATGCTATAGTGTGGGCATTTGTGCAAGATATCAGGCAAACCTGAAAGAAAGCCACTTGTCTGTAGTTAAGAAAATCATCAAACACGCGAGCTGGACAATTGAGTTCGAATTGGCGGTATTCCCGTGGATCAATCCAAACTTTGAAGCGGCTATTATGATGCAGATCGAAATAAAATTCGGGATGATAGAAAAGCACTTCGTAGGATGCTTCTTCGAAATAACCTAGTCTCACATGGTTTAGTAAAAGCGCACTGTATTTCTCTCCACTGATGAAGTTAGTATATAGCCGCTGAAAGCAAATTGCTCACAAATTTATATGGATGAAAACGAGTTTAAAGACTATGGTGTTTTGCATAATGATGCATCACCAAGTATGACATTGCACTGCGACAACATCAATGCCATCAATATCTCCAAGAATCTAGTTCAACACTCTCGCACAAAACATATTGACATCGGTCATCACTTCATCAAAAGTTTGGTTGAAAACAGGGTGATCGAACTAAAACATATATCCATTAAGCATCAACTGGCTGACATCTTCACCAAAGGATTTGACGATTTGAGACTCTACGATCTTCCTTAGGGGTATGCGTCCTATGATATGGATAAGTGGCTCGTAAATCCGTTGGACTCTTGCTTAGTAGTTGTTTGTCGTTGTTGTTATTGTTTTGTTTTTTTTGAGATGATTATATTTGCTGTTTTTTAAAAGGAAGTTTAAGTAGTTTTATGTGTGAAAAGGAAAGATGGCCTTTCCAATATCCTCCTCGGTTTTCGGTGAAAGTGGGGCGTCTTTATGGAGAAGCCATATCTTCCCATATTCTTCTTGAAAATCTCCCCGTGCATCTTAAAGGACAGTGCTCATATCAACCAAATTCTTCACAACCAAATCCTTTTTCCTTTGACTGTCTTCGTGTCCTAACTCTTGTCTGCAGCACTCATGGTTCTCACTCGTTTTAGCCACAGTGGTTCTAGGAAGGTCCCGAGGCGTCCTCCATCGTCTTCCAGTCTGGGCAAATCGGTTGAAAACCCAATCTCTATTAATCCCATAGATTCCATCCATCTTGTTTTGATTCCATCCTCTGTCTTAATCCCCTTCACTTGCTCTGTTTCGCCAGCGTTTTCTTCAGTCAGGCCGAAGGCTCCTAAGGTTGAAACTGTGTCGACGGGTCCTTCGACTGTCATCTCTTACACTTCACCATCGAAACCCGTTGCTGCCCCTGTCGCTCCATCAAAGACCTTATCACCGCCCGTCTCTACCATTGACGGTGCTTCGCTTAATGTTTCTCCTGATCATCTGGCGTCTCCTTTTTTTCCAAGGCATCGGGTCCCTTTCTTAAGTTGAGTTTGCTATCGAAGTTTCGGCTTTGAGGTATGGTAGGAATTCGGATGTTCTTCCTTTTTGCACCCGTAAACGGAAATTTCGAGTCCGTTCATCCAGTTCCTCCAACTCTTCTTAGGGAAAATGACCTCTCTCGTCGCTCTTGGTTCGTCATTCACAGATTCCTCACAAGTCCCCAAGGTTTGCTTCGCGGTCTCATCCCTTTGTATCCACCTCCGGTCCGTCACAACAACCCCCTGTTTCGGATTCTCCGATAGCCACATCAGGTAATTCCTCATCTCGTCGCTTCGTCTCTGATTTTCATTCTAAACTATGGGATGTCGTGGTCAAGAGGGCGTTTATTGAAGAACGGGTTCTTCATCTGAATAACTTTGGCCCTACTGGTATCATTGAACTCTTGAAGGAAACCAACTTGCTTGCTTCTTTCAGTTCTCTAGGGCCGTTTGTATATTCTGGTTGACTTTGTTAATCTGACTATGGTAAGGGTGATGCTTGGCAGCCCTGATTTTCAAAGGTTCTTGTGTAAAGCGACTATCGCTTGACTTTTCACCCAGTAATATCAATCGGTTTCTAGTCTGGATCCCGTGACCAGCCTATTCTGATTTGCGGGAGGTGGTCTTGTGCTCACCCATGGCAAGCTCATCGTACCTTTAGTTTATGGATTTGATGATAACAAACCAAGGTTATTGGTTACTAATGGTTAAAATTGAGTTGAGTGATAGGTTAAAATTGATCAAGCATTAAATGAAGATATTCCAAGCTTAAGATGACAATGATGTAGTTGATCAAGCTTTTGGAAGTAAAGTTCACTCAAATCAAATAACCAATATGACAAGTAACCAAGACTCCAAGCTCAAGCATCAAGTGAAGACTTTTTTTAGCTTAGGAATCTATATAAGGTGAATGCATTGGTGCACTTTAGGATATCATCATTTATCATGCATCACTTGCAACTCAGTTTTCAAATCCATAAATTGCATATCTTGTGAAAACTCTAGTTCGAACATAAAATCTTAGGCCTTTATAATCCTAAAATGAGCTTAAATGAAACATCTAAGGTTTAGAAGTGTTTTAAAAAGAAAACATATGAATTTCAACATTGAAAGGATTAATCGGTCGAGGCAGTAGCCTCAACCGATCGACCATTGCGGGTTGATCGGGCTGGCAAACCGCTTGAGCCGTTAGGGTTTGACCGATTCATCGATCAAGGGCATACCTGATGAACTACCGACGGCTTGGGAATCTGAAGGAGTAGTGAAACTCAACTGATTGGATGCAGTAACTCAACTAAAAAGCATAAGAGCAAATGGTCGACCGGTTAGTGTGAAACGGTCGACCAATTAGACAACGGTAAAATTCCAACGGCTATATAACGACAATATATAGTGCACAACGACTAGTTTTTAAAGAAAACAGATGTGAGACATGTATATCCTCTTAACCATTTCTCTTGTTAATCAATTCTCAATCTAAGATTCTTGGTGCATTCATTTCAAGTGCATATTGTAGAGTGCATATTTGTAATAAATGATCAAAGTTTGAATTGTATTTGAAACATTCATGGAGAACTCGAGAGAGTGTTTCATTGTGCTTAAGTGAGAAAGCTTCAAGTGTGTATAGCTAGAAGGAATTATGAAGAGCCTATTGGGCTTCAAACTAAGTGGTAAAAGAAAGAAGCTCGAGATCGAGCTTGGAACCTTCAAGCCGTGTATAACTTGAAGGAGCTCATAGGTGCCCATCGAGCCAAAATCCAAGTAAAATAAAGAAGTTCTAAGTTGAGCTCGAACCTCTTCAAGTGTGTATAGCTTAAAGCATTTGTGAAGTGCCCATTGTGGTTTGCAATCCAAGTGTGTAAAAGAAAGAGGCCTGTGCCGGGAGCTGACACTCAGCGGAACCCTCACCGGTTAAAGGTTGAGGAGAAGTGGACGTAGGCAAGGGTGTGTCGAACCACTATAAATTCAAGTTTGCATTTCTTATCCCTATCTCTTTATTTATTGTTATTACATTAAGTTGAAGATTTCTTATTGTTTTGCGAAAAGTTTTTGAGAAAACCAATTCACACCCCCTTCTTAGTTAGATTACTAAGTCATATTAAACTTTTAGCCTTCTAAGGGCAATCTCCCATCAGTTGATTTGTCCATTCGCTATTCTATTCTCCATAAGATAGGCATTTATAATCGGGTTCTATAAATCGCGGGTCACTGCATCTGCGTCTCTTTGTTCCTAATCGCACAAAGTTTACCCTTCAACTTAGGTCGTATGATTCGACCACATCCTTCTCGTCATGCTGCCGAGTCCGGGGCCCACAAGCTCCTGGTCAAAACGACCATTATTTTCGCATTCCTCAACACCGCAAGACCCTTAATTATTTGCAACTTTGACTATTTCAATGGACCTACCAAAGCTATTCGGCTCAATTTCAAACTCTTCTAAGGAAAATATATATTTGATATATAGTAGGGTGTTTGGCCCTCCGAAATGTGCTCTTTACCTTCCGATGACATCATGTTTGCTTCTCCGCTGTTTATGTGTTTCAACCATCGCCACCCTGCACTCTCGCCGCTGATCGCTCGTCCTCCTATCATGGCTACGCTGACGAGCAGCCAGATAGCTTGCTTCGCGGTAATCATCCGCCTCCCTCGCTTATGTCCGCCCAGACATGCTGTCTATAGTCAGATTGATGTGTTTCATGCCATGTTTCTTCAAGAGTGATACTTCGCTCCTCGTCCGGCATTATCCCTACTCTTGCTTGCTCCTAAATGATGTTTTTTTGGCATTCCTATCAAAAAAAGTGAGAAACTTGTGCATGTGATATTTTTCAACAACAACTCTTTGTGTTGTTTTGGTTTGTCTTGTTTTGCTAGTCTTTTGTCAAGCCGGTAGATGTGCATCGACAAACACTTGACATTTTCTTGCTGTAGTTTTTTGCTAGGATTGACAATTGGCGGTATGGATAGTTACGCTTGCCGATGGATTGTCATACAAAGAGTCGTTATCGATTTCACAAGCTTCTTAAACATCCGCTTTGTTCGAAATTGCTACTTTAACTTATTTGAAGCAAAAAGAATGTCAAAGGGTGAGATTGTTGGAGATTTGAATTGGCATAAGTCTTTGCCCAAAAATAAATTGCGGCCTAAAATTATTGAAGTGTGGTTCAGTAATGGTAAGTTACAATGAGGTCTAACATGGTGTTTATAAGGTTCAGTCTCTCTCTACTACTTTCTTAGCAATGTGCAGTTAAGGAATATATTTAATGGATCGCCGTATATATCTACTGTGATGTTTAAGGAAGAAATCCAAGTGAATATTGTGTAAATCAAATCAAGGAGACTGGGTGGGATCTGATTCCTCTCCTCTAGGAAAGGAGATATTCTATAGTATCGAATATGGTATGTCTAAGATAGCTTGGAGAACAAGTCTAGAAATTCGTGATCACGGCGACATCGAGTGGCTAAGGCTTCATGTGTCTATAAGAAATAAGTCAAGTCTGATCATCAATCCACTCCGACCGACCATGAGGCACAACTAGATCGCCGGGAAGCTATCCATGCTTGGAGAGAAGCTTAATGCTGTATTGCTCTTTGCTTTATGATGGTGAGCGTGCATCTCGATACTTTATCAGGAAGAAGTTTGTCGGGCTTCAGGAGCTCAGATGATGTGCAAGGGGAAATAAGGAGTTTATCTCTATGTTTCACCATGAGAGAATTAAAGAGAGCATCTAGAGTGAGAAAGTGTGGTTTCTGCCTCACATAAAGTCCAACATATAACCATATAACCTAATTAATATATAGTGAAATCATTTACATCTAGGCTCAACCCTGCAAACGTAGGCAATTGCTAAACTGTGTAACCCATCTCTTGTCTCTGTGTATGTTTATACATTTTATGTATCACCTGTAGTCTATTTTCATTCTCTCATATCATAATTTCAGACATAAATGTTCCATCTATTGGATGAAACATAAACAAATGTTTTTTCAAAGAGAGTACTCCATTAAACTATTTGGAATGAAGGAGCAAAGAAACCATTAAACCTAGTTCATATGAATCTCGATCATGCCCTATGAATTCGCATGATTTTACCGAACTTTCCATCGGTTCCCATCCATGCCGGGTATGCTCCCCGTGAATTCATTCTCACTAAGGTCTACAACCACTAGACTATAGCAATTTTTCGCAGTAACCCGGGAACTTCACTAGAGATGGTTGTTGTGCAAAATGCAATGAATCAAGCCAAATTAGCAAACCCATGGAGCTTAGGTATATCCCTTCGATTATTATTTCATGAACACTATTAATTTTCCAATATATCCAACAACACCAAAGCTCTCCAGACATAAGATTTCAGACGCCTAGGAATTCAAAAAAAACTGGGATTTTCTTCTTTATTAGTTCTTCCTCGACACAACATGAGTAAAAGAGATCCACGGAATAAATTATTAGAGAGGTCTAGTTCTGTTACACTGGAAGAGATATGGGCGGTGGACCGGTGAAATTGTTTGACGCAAGATGCATATATGTAGAATGTAAACTTGGAATACTACCCATGATTTGGTTGTGAGATAAATCTACAGTACCATAATATTGTGTCCAAAACGAAGCTGGGATGACACCGAAGATTCCTGCATAGGACATGTTGAGATAATAAAAATTCTTTTGTGTTTGAAGCCATGTAGGAAATTGGGCCCCTACAAACAAGACCCTAGGTATAATCTTTTGAGTTGAAAAGATCTGTTGGAGCTAACTTGCATAGTTAACTGCAGGTTTGAAGATGCATCTAATTCTTCTAAACTTGTGAGATTGGCAAGGTGCTTTTCAGATCGAATGCCCTGGAACAAGTTTTTCCTAAAGTTTAGATAACCCAAGGATGAAATTCCTCCTAATGAAATATGAATCTTACCAGAATATGAGTTTCTAGCAACAAAAAGAGAGGACTAACTTTTTAATTGGCCAAGTCCATTGGGCAAATTACCCGTGTTGAAGGTTGCAGAATAGAGCATAGCAGAGAAAACTTATGGAAAAACTCTCAAAGATTTATTGAAGAAAAATCAATATTTAAACACACAGTAGAAGAATCTAGAAGAAGTCCATGAATTAGTTTCTTCTAATACATGAAGTCCATGTGAGTTAGTTGTATAACTGTCCATTGAAACTAGAGAATACTCTTTATACGAGTGAGCCTTGTTTGTTTGAACTATATCAGCATCTTCAATAGGCCCCCGCAAGCTGGACATGGGAACAACCATGGCAATCTTGTTACACAAATGCTAAAATCGTGCAAGAGCTAAGGCCTTTGTAAGTAGATCTACAGGTTGGGACTCTGTTGGGACATATCTTACTTCAAGCTTCTGATCAGCAACTAAACTACGAACAAAGTGCACATCCAACTAAATGTTTTTTTTTCTAGCATGAAAAACTAGATTGCAAGCCAAGGCTTTAGCTCCTAAGTTATCACTCCAAAGAATATGTGGCTGAGCAGGAAGGTGAATATTAATTTCAGCTAGCAAATTCTGAATCCAAACCAAATCTGTTGCTGCACTGGTAAGAGCTCTATACTCTGCTCTAGTGCTTGATTGAGCAACCACCTTTTGTTTTTGTGAACTCCATGTAATTAGATTACCTCCTAGAAAAACACAGATACCGCTGACTGATTTATGATCATCTAAATTACTCGCCCAGTCGGCATCACAGAATCCTTCTAAATTCAAGAGTTGAGCTGCTTTGAAGAGCAGACGATAGTTCAATGTACCTTTAATGTAGCGAAGGAATACGCGACATGCTCTAATGTGCAAAATAGAAGGAGCGAAAAAAGAAACTGACCTAACCTCATTTACAGGGGAATGCTATCTGGTCTCTGTAAGTGTTATACTGCAGGAGCACCTATCAGGTTTCGGATACGGAGGGATAAGCAAAACAAATATAATACTCATTTAAGGATAAACTTGTTGCTCAAGCAATATAGGGAAGTTGAATCATTAACAGCAGCTTAAGTATTTTTGTTTCCTTTGTGTAACAAACTTAGTATATTTACTGATTTAATGCAAACCTAAATGGAGGCGTTACCTCAAATCCTAAGAAATAATTGATTGAACCGAGAGTTTTGAGAGAAAATTTAGCATGAAGATCCTTGACACCTCCCAAGAGCATTGTGCTTGATTCTCTCTAGTTATTAGTATATCATCAAATATAACAGGAGTATCATTCCTACCAGCTTTTCCAAGTAAAAAGAGAGGTATCTAAACTGAATTTATAAATCCCTGAGTTGAGTAGTGCTCCTTTAAATTATCAAACCAAGCTCCTAGGTGCATATCACATAAATACAATGCTCATACCTACAGGCCACATATAAGTAGGGTTATAGTAGAATTAAATGTTTCTCTAAGCTGATTCATGAATACTTCTTACTTGAAGATCTCCCATCGAGAAAGGAAAAACATTATTAATGTCAACTTGTTGAATATCCCATCCTCTTGTCACAACTAGAGGGAAAATAATTCTTGGCTTAAGCGGAGGCCTTAACCATCGTGACTCAAAAGTCTCAATAAAATCTATTCCAGGCATTTGCTGAAATCCCTTTGCAACCAACCTTGCTTTATACTTCTCTAATGAGCCATCAGCCTTGAGTTTAGTTCTGAAAACCCACTTGCACTGAACAATGCGTAAAGTAGTAGAATGAGGTACCACCTTATAGGTCTGATTGCTTTTTCATTAAAGATTAGTACTCAGCTTCCATGGCCTTCTTCCAATGAGGAATGGTAAGAGCAATTGAAGCAATCGGGAGGTTCTGCAATATTAAGCAGATAAATTAATTTAGGCTTAAGACGCTACTTATCGGTCTGTATTGGATGACAGAGTTCATAGATGGAAAAGAACAAATAGGTATGTGGGAACTCAATACTTCTCATTTTTATTCAGTTTCATATTGACTTTGTAGTTTAGTTATTTAGATCTTCTTGAGTAGAGGTTGATTTAATGCTTTGCAGCTGAGTACTTATCATTGATATTCCTGGTTATGATGTTACTGGTCTTTCAACTCCGCTTATTTGGAAAGGTAAAGCTGAAATTCTCTTGTCTGCTTTGTAACATGCTTTGTTTGAATTTAGGAAGGAAACTTAGCATCATCTACCACCTGAGACCCCTTTTGATATTTTAAAGAACTCTAAAAAAAATGTTTCTAGACAAAACGACAAAGTATAGTATATGTATCTGACCTATTGACCTAAATAGCCGAGGTATTCTCCCTTTGTTTGTTTCCTTAAAGAATCCTGAGGTTAAATAGATTCTCAAATGGGTACCATGAGCGACAATATAAACCCAGAAACACAAAGGGGGTTCGACCAGAAGTGTGCCGGCCGCTCTCCACATTAAGTCGCGAAAAGTATGGAGTAAAAGAAAGGAATAGCTTTAAATCTGAGTTACATACTCCTTCCTCGGGAGTTTCTGTTTATACTTGAAATTTCTCCTTGTTCTTAGGAAAGAGACTGTGGATTCATGATAAAGATCTTTCTTTCCTTATCAAGGACTAGTTCTTCCTGATTAATGTTTTTAAGGCGTATGAGATTTGAACATTGGGAGATCCATAGATAAATATCCTACGAGTGATTTCTTCCTTTATATAGTCATCCATAACACCATTTCCTTATGCGATAGGTTGGTTTCGCCAGACTGATCCCGCACGGGTTCTAGGATCGCATCGCCCTACCTTGCCTCCCGCAGTGGTTTCACATAGTGGACCGCCTTAGGCCACTTCATGAGGCGGGTCAAGCGATGAACCTGGGCGGGCGGTGGGCCTACTGAGTAGTGGGTCTGGGCTAAAGGCAACGATACTCACATTGATCGTTACTAGATTCAGAGGCCATCCCATGTCGCTCACCTTTGCTTCGGGCTCCGAACTCATGCAACACCGTGTGACATTGTACACTCACCACCGACTACCGTAAGAAGCTGCTACAGCACAAGGAGCTTGAGTCCAGGGTTGATTAGGTCGCCTTTGCCGCCCCAGAGGACCTTGATCCCTCTTTCTTTATATATGGATATGAATAAATCCTTTCTAGATCTATTTGATTTTCTTAGGGTTTCTAGTATTCTCAGATTCCCCATTTCTGGATAATGACACAAGTTCAGTTTCAGAAAGCTGAGGAAGAAAGAAAATGAGGAAGTTGAGTGCTGTCTTGTTTTATTTGGCCTTTGGTTTGCTTTTGAATTGAGGAAAATAGTTGTTTAAGGTTTGATTGATTGTACTTCAGTCATTCTTAGTTTTTCCCGCTGTTTCTCACAGAAATTTGTAGGGTAAATAAAAAATCACTATGCATTGGGGAAGGAAGAAAAGCTAATGCTTCATCATATTCATGAATAAGCAGCATTTAGGCTCATTGACATTGATACTAATATTGATTCTTCAAATAATGGCTACTCGTTCTGCCTCTCTTTTTTCTATTTCTTTTCTTTCTTTTTTTTCCTTTTTCTGCTTATAAGCCTCACATTGATTGGGGCTGATGGCCTTGAAGCTATCGAGGCTAATCCTCAAATGTTCAGGGGTTTAATTAATAGTGGCCTAATAGGCTTTTACTATATATTTTGTAAAAAGGTTTGAAACCTTGGTATGGTGGTTTTTTGAGTTTTATGGTACAGATTTTCTAAGCATTTTATCTAGAGTTCATGCTAGGGAATAAACCTTTTCCAAATTATGTGATCAGTAGGCTTTTTCTCCTTAAAGTTGGCACTAACGTTTTCCTCATTTAAACAATTTTTAACACTGCAATTCTAATTGAATATGCAAATAAAATCAGCAATTATACCCAACACTTTAATGCTTAATTTATTGGTAACGTGTACTGCATGTAGACTTGAATATACAAAAAAAAAAAAAACATGAGAATGAGACGATAGAGCCATGAGGAACACAGTCATGGGAAGTTTCTTTGAAGCATTTCCAGACATATTCAAACATTGTTGTTATATTAACCATGGGAGAGAGAGAGAGAGAACAAAGAGAGATGGAAAAGAGCAAGGTACTGATCATAGGAAGAAGTATCTGGGGAAGAGATTGGTGAAGGCAAGTCTAGCTGAAGGCAATGAAACATACAAATCTTGGCATCTGCTCAAAAGCTCGATAATTACAATTTTCTCAATTGCATGCCTCATTGTGTCAATCCCAAAAGAACTTTTTTGAAATTAAACTTAAAAGGATAAGCTCCCAGTTAACAGTACAGTTTATTTGAATGGACTCAAATGGCTAAGGAGCTGAAGGAGACGAGAGGCAATAGCTATAAACAATCTTTTTGATGACTTAAAACTGTTTTTCCTGTTGTCTACGCCTGAATAACTTGGCTATATTTGCATTACTTCTCTTCCTTCTTTTAAGAGTGACAGTTGAGCGAGGCAAAATGGTGGATTGCTGGTGAGTCAGACTTACGGTTTTGCTTGTCTTGCAGGAGGAAAAATTGCCTTTGTCCTTGTAGTTTTGGATTTTTCTTGGCCATGCCACTACCTGAAGCTGCATGTTTTCAGATTTCCTGCCTTGCTCATCTGACTTTTTTTACCTCCCAGTTTTGTAGTTCTCCTCCACTGCTTTTGTTACTGAAAGAGACCTTTCCGCTCTGAGAGCTTATTTGTCTTCTTCCCTTCTTAGCTCCTGATCTTTTCTGCTACTTCAGTTTGTAATGGTATTTCTTCTCACTGGCCTTTTAAAGCCTAATCCAAGCTTGAGCTGCAACAACCATCTTATCAGCAACCTCTTCGGCTCGAAGTGTATGTCCAGTTAAGTACTCATATTCAAACTTTGAGATGTAGATTGAGGAATTCTGCTGAGATGCTGAAGCTCTGGCTCTCATAGTCATGAAACAATTCCGAATTCATGTCAGGTATGTTTTCTATACACTATGAATGATATGCCTCTTTGTCCAATTAAAGTTATTGTTTGTGCGCCGCATTTATTGGGTTATTTGATTGTTGATCAATTGTCTTTGGATCAATAGATAAGCCGTTCTCCAAATAATCTAGCAATTTGATGATAAAATGGTAGTGAGGAAAGCAATACAAATACTGGGATTTCATTCACTTTTAGAGTTCTAGGTATAATTGATGATTTTATTTGCATATTCAATTGGAATTGCAGTGCAAGTTCCTCACTAACTATATCTATCTAACGCCTCACCAGTTGAAAGAGGAATAGCAGCTTGAGCCTTTGTGACTGGCTTACTGCTGCTAGAAATGGTCTTGTGTAAACCTTGACAATGAAAGTGAATGGACACAAATATCAGAATCAACATTAAACTTCATGACAAGTAGTGATGAGAATATGACTCACCAAATGCAAGTGCTATTATTCCCTATTCTCTTGCAGATGCATCAGCCATAAGGGCAAGCCATGCATCAGGGTTTGTATTATTAATGTCTATAAGACCAAAAACTTGGTACATGACTTGTTTATAAGCATAACGGTTAGCTAACTCAAAATTTAGAGTTGCATTCATAACTGAACGAGGAAATAGCTGAAAGATAAAACAAATGTCTGTTAAAGCAACCTTGTTTGTCAGTTTCTCTTGTTTGATGATTGCCAAACATGCTAATTTTTATCATTTTTATCCTCTGAAACTTTGTCTTGTTTATGTGCTGATTTTTTTGAAGCACATTTCTGCCCATCAGCTTTATTTCATGCAATAGACCTGGAAGCATGTCTATTGTTCTCACCCACATTTTATGAGATTCAGTAGCAGGTGTTGTTCTGTTTGAATTTACTTCTCCGTATTCTCTGCTGCCTAATCATCATGCTTTCTTTATAGGATATTATTTATTCGTGAACAAAAATCAATTGAATCTTCTTTTTTATATCTATTTTCTTGAGATTCTGCAGATCTTTTAATGCTTTCTAGTCCATATGTTTTCAGGAGGCTGATGACAAACCTTGTGCAGCCTTGGAAGAATTAAAAAGTGGAAAGTTGCAGCCAGAGGAAATCTTATCACTTCCAATATTTGATAAGGTATTGGAATGAAATGTTTAAATGTGATTATCCCTTGAAGGAAATACATGCAGAGCATGAATCAAATTCCAGTGCTATAAAATTTCCTAATCTTAGGTCGTATCACTACAAGGAAATACTACCACCCACTTGGGACCTTAAACCATATATCCCAACAACAACAACAAACACAAGCATGCAACATATTACACAACACCTACTGACCTACCAACTACATTAACTTGGTAGTTTCTAAAAAGAGTTGAAGTATGTTGCTAGTTTGGTTAGCACTATTTTTAGTTCTAGTTTCCAAATATAGATTAGTTAATCTTGTTACTGCATAAAACATGCCCCATATTTCAAATCTTACCTGTTTTGGAATATATTTATTGTTGTTCAGCCTTGTAGCTAGTCTGCAATGAGTGTGATGAGAGAAAAGAACCAGGTTCAAGAAATGGCAGCCAGGAGGATTTGTCCCTTTGATCTAGACACCGGGCCGCACCGCCTGCGACAGTTTCTGTGACCCTTCATTATTCTATCAGTTTCACATATGGTTTTGATTTGATGCAGCAAAATCCGGACTCTCAGTATCAGAATTATTCAACACATCAACAAGATTTGGGAGGCAAACTAAAACTGGCCGCCTCAGGAGGTACTCTAGCTCAGGTCCTCTGAGAACAGGAAGGGGTAGACACTTCTGGCAGAGGATGAGAAGAAAATTCCGGTGGCAGCGTCAGCGTCAGCGAGCATGAAGTTATGTCCAGATTATGGCCAGGTTCCCATTAAACTATTCTGAAACTCCTCATCTAGAAAATCAAATTCATCCCAAGATTGTAAACCTCAAATTCATTAGTTGCTGACTCATGGCATGTTGTAAACACAGAGGTGCAGAGTTTGCAAATACTCTGAATTGGCAATCTACACTTAACTGAAGTTTTACATCTTATGGTGGCATTGCCTATATTTGTGGACATATCCCCGTAAAGTGTGTTTGAAATAGCAGCTCAAAAGCTTGAAGGTGTGTGGATACAGTTTAAGATTTCCAAAGGAGATGAAACTTTAAGTCTCTTCATATTTTGAAATAAATTTTGGTTCACATAAGCAATGCATCAAGTCTTGATAGTATTTCCTTGAAACATGCTTAGGTGTTTGGGCTAAGCTTCCTAAAAGTTGCCTGCTTCTCCATGTTGCATTGGAGTCCTCTTGATATACAAGAATTTTGCGTAGGAAAGGGTCATCATATGAACTGGTTGATCTTGTATATCTGGGCTTTTACCCAACCCTTAGCTTGAAACCTCTGTTCTCTCCGTCTGTGTGTTCTGCATTAGTTTTCCATCTTTGGATCTTTATTTATAGTAGTTTAAAAATGTCATCTGAATTGATAGAATTCATTAAGAGTACAATCCTTATAGTTTCTTTTGCAATTTTTCTGATCAATCTCAACACTATCTCAACACTCTATACCATATGGAGTTGGAGTTGCTGAAAGGTTTGCTTTGGAATCACATCCATTAGTATCCCAAGAGAGAAGAATCACATTGGAAAACAAGCTGCAGCCATGAGAAACCCTTCTCCGGCTTTTGGCGGGAATATGAAGGAAAGAATTTACAAGGGGGAAATGGCTGCTATGCCCAATAATTTTTAGCATTTATAAATATGATTAATGAAAAACAATATAGCATTTATAAATAATTTAGCGTTTATACGACCATATTAGTTATAATAGATACTTTGAAATAGTACAGTTGATTCCTAATCAGTTTGACCTGGTTTCTTTCAGGTATTAAGAGAACGATAAATTTGTTTTAAATGCAATCAACTAATAAAAATAAGATTGTGTTCGATCACTATTCAATCTTACTTCTGAACTGCAATGCAAAACTGCTCAAGCAACAAGTCTGATGAAATACCAGCTTCTATCATGAAAGGCTCTAAATTAATGGCGACCTTATAGTTGTGGGCAAGGAATAACCTTATCCATAGTTAACATTATAGTTGCGACCAAGGGATAGCCCCATGCATCCATAGTCACCCTTATAGTTGCAGTCAAGGAATAGCCCTATCAATAGTCATCCTTATAGTTGCGGCCAAGGGATAGCCTAATCCATAGTCACCCTTATAGTTGCAGTCACGGGATAGTTCCATCCATAGTCACCTTTATAGTTGCGGTTAAGGAATAGTTTCATCTATAATTATATCTTATTGTTTGCGACTAGAAAAAGACCCCAACCATAGTCATCACTTTTAGTTGTAGCTAACAAAGACCCCATCCATAGACCCTCATTATCTTTAGTAGGGGCCAAAACAAAAAATCACAACTATAACTTATAGTCATGCCCCCTATAGTCGCACCTTGTTACGACTCATTTACTTTGTATCTATATCATATAGTTATACTCAGGGTTTGAAATATCAAAAATATTGGCCGATATTTTGGGGATATATGAAAATTTCGTTATTGCAATTATAGACATTATAGTCCGTATTATTATCGACGATTTTGGATATTTCCGAACATCGCCACTACTATCGGTCAACCCTTGTAAAACCCAGAAAATGTGGTTGTTTGGGGCTTTGAACCCTACCCAAAAACATGAATACAACCCGCCTCTTCCACCAGACTAAGATTGCTTCCTTATATATAATGTCCAAAAATTTTATAAATTTCTGTTTGTTATTTATAAGATGTTTATAATCATTTATATAATACTCCAAATATAAAATATATATATAAATGTTGTATTCTATTTTTACGATATTATTGCGACTATCAAATTTCAAAAGTAACTCTAAATAAAAATATTTTATATAAATCAAATAGAAATAATTTATTTTATTAAATATTTTTTAATAAAAAATAATCTATTTAATAAGAAAATATAAATATAGTAAAAGAATTTAAAAAAAAATTCAAAAGCTAGTTGATATTATCATTTCATATACTTTTTAACTTAATTTGATATATAAATTAAAATATATTTTTTAAATTTTTGAATAATTGTGGCCATCAATTTATGTAAAAAATATATCCACCAATATATCTCCTATACATCCGTAAAATCCTAAGTAATCGATATATCGTTCATATTTTCATCCCACATCTTAGTTCTCCTTTTCGTCAGCCTAATAAAGGGCCCCAACTAAAAGGCCACTCCCTAGTAGTGTACAGGATTATGACAAATTAGGAATGATAGATTGACTTACATATTGTATAAGCTAACCCTCTTGTATGTATACACGATGAATCAATAGAAAATATAAGGAATTCATTCCTTCAATTCTTCTTTTCTTTGTTTCATGTCTTATAATATGTGTTAAATAGTAACATTAAGGCTATTAAGACTTTGGTGAGGACGACTTGATGC
The DNA here is from genome assembly GCA_016808115.1 of Tetrastigma voinierianum. Lineage (NCBI taxonomy): Eukaryota > Viridiplantae > Streptophyta > Magnoliopsida > Vitales > Vitaceae > Tetrastigma > Tetrastigma voinierianum. The sequence goes on along the minus strand of JAEQBH010007520.1, from coordinate 333,752 downwards.
TCTATGCCCTACTCAGTCATTTTCTAAATTTGGAAGGTCCTGAATGCTATTCAAGAACTTAAACCATGCTTCCGTAGTGCGTGACCATGAAGATGTCCTTTTCAGGTCTATGTGAAGCAGATTCCTTGTGAACATGCAATCAACACCCAATTTAATTATAATGCTTGAAACAGTATCGACAGAAGAAAGCAATAAAAGCTCTACTTATTTCCATCATCGGGATGTCTTTTACTCTACTGAAGTAAAAGACAACTTTGTGGAAAGTGAATGGAGTAATTTCAGAAAATAGTGTGTATTTCCAAGGTAGCTAGCTTCATGAAACAAGAGTGGAAGTCCGTTGAATCCATGTGCAAAGCTATATGGTTCTCATTAATAAGCAAAAATAGATATAGATATGAATATAAGACTAGATTTATTGCAAGATTGAATTTATGAGCAGTTGAAATAAATTAATACACCATTGAGGTAATGAATCTCACTACTTGTTTGGGGAAGTAGTTTGAAAATGCTGAATTCAATTTTGCCTGTGAAGTCAAACTCAGATACTTTTAATCTGTGGATCTTGGATTTTTCCTTGTTTGAGCAAAAGAAAATTCCATGATATGTCAGCAACAATGACAATAGAAAGGGTAAGTCAGAGGTAAGAGAGAGCGAGCTACAACCTCGTTTGGTTGCTTTTTTAAAATTTTAAACCAAGGAACCAGCTGGATTTGGTTCTGTCTAGGAAGAAAGAAAGTAGGAAAGAATGAAGTTTTTAGGCAATTATGCTCTGCCGTAGGGGTCTCCAAAAGCCCGAGGTCCGGAGGCCTGTCACAGCCCGGGCCTCGATCTCGGGACGGGTCAAGTCTGCATCTAAGCCTCCGTGGTCCATGAAAGAAAGCCCTGCTCACAAGCCCACACCAAGCCCATTGTTTCTAGACGTAAGACATGAGCCAAGGTTTCCATTTTAGGCCTCCTACCAGGAGGCTGTGCCTCGCTCAGCCCCATTTCTGTGGTCTTCCGCCAGCCCCGGCCCAAAAGCCCACCAAATGTGTCCGTCCCAAAAGCCCACCAAAAGTCCGCCCCACAAGCTCGCCTCTAAAGTTCTAGGCCTACAGCCCACCATAAGCTCGCCCTGCTTCCACTTTTAGTCCGCCCCGATAGGCCCACCCCCTATTCCTAAGGCGCATATTAAATAGAAATATATTATGAATCTCATTTATAATACGTATTTTGTTAAAATTTATTATATAAAGATAATTTAGTTATGCTTAAATTTAAGCAAGAGGGAAGTGGGGTTAAAATTTAAAAAAAAATGGCTTTAATTCGTAGTTAAAATATCCGATATATCTGAGCATTCCAAGAATGTTCGACAAGATATCGGCAATCGATAATTGTTTGAGGGAAAATCGCAAAAAATCGGTATTAGTCGGCGATATATATATCGCTGGACCGATATATCGTGGAAATAATATTAGTATGTGCAGAGACACACGCATGTTAGTTTAATTTTTCTATAAATATTCAAGAGATATATCTAGATATACTCTGGGATATATCAAAAGAATATAAATCATTTATATCTATGATATATCAAATGGTCATATTTGAAACTGACTTGATCCAACGGTTGGTGATTTATCCAAATAGCTTAAAAAGATCTAATTAATGATTTGTACAAAAATTAAATTCAATACCTATAATTAACTTATAACATTTTTTGACCTAATAACTATTATTTGACCAAAAAAAAATCTATATAAATACAGCTTCTAAAATCATTTCAATTGATCACAATTCTTTTTACCCATCCAAATTTCATTTCACTCCAATTTTTTTTCTTGTGACAGCAACTATAAGGATAGTTTCATATTTTAAATTAGTTAATTTAGTAATAATATATTAATAAATTAATATTTTATTAATAATGATGATTAAAATAAGAAGAAGAGTTTAACCAGCATGTTGATGACCCCAAATTTCCTATCCATCGAGAAGTTAAAAAGATGCAAGTTTAAAGATGATTATGCATGACATGTTTGATCCTATAAATTTATATTACTTCAACACCATGTCTTGGTATGAATATTGTCTTTACTGTCCTCCTCTACTTCTAAACTTGCAATTGAACCATATCGATCTTCATTTTGATTTGTATAATCCATATTCAGAATGCAATTTCAATTTATATATTTCAGATTATTAATTTATTTTTAAGAACACTTTGTAAAAACAATATATATTAATTTCAAAGTATTTTTGTTAATTATATAGTCGATATTCATGTAAAATATCCACCCTGATAGTATTCTGATAGGTAACCAGAAACCCAAATACCGATATATATCCTGGTCGAAACCGATATTTAGTCCCCGGGGTTTTAATTATTAGGTTTGTCAAGCTCCACCCGCCCCTGCGCCCATTGTAGCCCGCTCATCCTAGGGCCCCGCTGCTTAGTGCCGCCTAAGTCACGGCCTAAGCCCGTCCTCGGCCAGCTAAGCCCGCCACTCAGGCTGGCCCCTGGCCCCGCCACCTGGGGCCGCAGCCCGACCTCAAGCCCACAAACCAGCTTAGTATGTTGTCTGCGGTCGGGGCCGTTGTGCCTTAGCATGTCATACTCGCAAAGCTCACTGGCCGTTGACCAGACACAGCCTTACAGCCCACACCCGAACCAAGTCACAACACCTATGTTCCAGTGTACGCTTGGCCTGATCAGTTGAGCCCCTTGCATTAAGGTTAGATGGATCCCACTATTTCATAAAGAGTCCATTAAAAAGCCAAATTCAGCCCAAAGACATTTGTTTCATATACATTGTATAATTAGTATAAATATCTTATATATTATAACAAATCTCATATAGGTCCTTGCTACTAAATTTAGAGATAGTCATACTTTCATTATTATCGCTAAGTTCTTCTTCACAAAAGAAAAAATGAACAAAAATTTATTTTTAAGGAATGTCCTACCTTCTTAGGTTAAATAAATGATCATTTTTATATTAAAAATCAATTGAATCCTTAGTGTGTACTTAAGTCTGCACACTTTAGTTGAAAGCTCAGATAATTACTGGTGCTAGCTTATAAGTATCAAAATAAAACTATAGATCTCTAATACATTTAATAAGATAGAGGATTCTTTCATTATAAGAAATGTGTTAGGAGTAAAATGAACAAAAATATATTTTTTCATAAATTATAATTAAAATAGTTTATAAATTAATATGTATAAAGATTAAGAAAATGCATAGGACAGAATGTGAGATCAAACAATATTTATAAGGATGTCCTCCATCCTTCAGTGAAGGAAATAATCATTTAAATTTTTAAAAATCAATTGAAATCCTTGAAGAAAAGTAGACTTGTACATCACTTATTTACTTAGTTCATTTGCCTTGTACAATAGAAATATCTTGTACAGTGTACCAAATCTCGTATGGCTAATAAATGTGAGCATATGCACATGTTTTATTGTCATGATTTAGAAAAAAAATGAAATAATGAATTTAAAACCATTTTCTATCCATAATATGTGTGTTTCTATTATCATTGGCTTTAATATACATTTATATTTTTGGTTTATTCTAATTTGACTTTTGTAATTTGCTTAGGTTTATAAAAATTGGAGTGCAAAAATATAAAAAAATAGATCATATGAACATTATAAATATTCTAAAAATTATTATAAATAGGAAAAAATACAATATTTGATATAATTAAGACAATTTTATATTATAATTATTATTTATCATTATCATTGTTACATATAAATATGTTTGCAGTTAATACGTTAATTACACTAAAAAATATATAATTAAAAAGAAAAAATTGAATAAAATGAAAATTTAAAAATAAAGGCATTTTTATTAAGTAGATTTTCAAAATTTAAATTTTTGAGTTTCATAAAATTAATTCAATTAAACGTTAAAAAATAATTAAGAAAATTTCAGAATTATTTACTAAAATTAAATATCAAAATTTTATTTCTATTTTTCAAAATTGTAGGTTAGTAAAAATTTAAAATATCAAAGTGTAAAAATAAGATTATTAAATGAAAACTATAAATATTATAAATAAAAATTATTATGAAATTAATATTATTTAAAATATTAGTATTTATTTGAATATTTATTAAATTATTTATTGATATAGGCATATGTATTTATAGATTAAAAGTTAATTTTATTTTACTATATTATTTTCTTTGCATAAAATAAAACCTAATATAAATAAATAAAATAATAAAAGAATAAATTTAGAAAATAAAATTTTTTACTCATATACTTTTAAAAATAAATGAAAATAAGATATTTTTTATGAAATTAATTAAAATTATAAAACTAAATTCTATTTGAAAGATGGAAAAGTAAAATATAAAAAGAAAAAATGAGAAAAAATAAAGTGGCTGGTGCTGTGTGCGTGGGAAGGTGGGAGGTGGAGGGAGAGAAGGGGATGCAGCAAGTGGACGGAGGTGTGTGAACAGGGTAGTTTTGGTATTTTTAAATTTTATGTTTTTATTGTTAATTTTAAATGTTGTTAAGGGTTTTTGGCCCAATTTAGAGGCTTTTACGGACCTTTTGTTAAATAAAAGGGTAGTGTCAAACGGTCGGGCTGAAGTTGAACGTTACGTTAATCAAGCATTAGTGAAAATACGTGAAACCTCGAACACATGCACTGCTTATTGAACGCTGTTAAACTAAGCTGACTGCTTATCACCCGAACCCGTTTGTGTCACCCAAACCCGTTTAATCACGGCTAATCGTGCTCTACAATCGTGTCGTTGAATTCTGAGATAAAAACGAATACAACACCGTAACGATGCAGGGAACAAAGGTTAAATCCGATAAACTAAGCTAAGATGTTCTCACCCGAACACGACCCATATTAACGTGTTAAACCCAAGTTGACCCGCTTATCACCCGAACCCGTTTAGGAGTCTCACCCAAACCCGCTTAATCGTTAATCGCGGCCGATTGACCGGCCGCTATTGAAGCCTCAGACAGTGTGCTTATAAAATGGTGGTCCACATGGTGACTAAGTATAATTCTCCCTTTTTTAAGGGGCTTTTGCAATTACTTTAGTTCACAGATTTCTCGTATGCATTTATTAACATTAATGGCTTGAGATCTGTTTCCGATGGACAATAATTTTGTTAATTAGATGTGTTAGACTGAATTTGCTATCCCGATATTTATTTTTTTCCTTATCTTTGAGTAATGAAAACTTCATCTTAGAATTATTTGAACAACCAAAATTAGAAGTGACAATTATAAAGGGATAAGAATGTATGTTTAGGGACAAGCATCTAATTCTATCCCAATCCTGGGTCTCGATTTATTTTTTTCTATTCTAACCATATTTAAAAATTAAACCAATTGGGATGGGTCAAGGGAATGGGGGAAATTCTCGCACTGGTCCCGCTATATTTGATTTTATTTTTATATTTTTATATTTGTTTTTATTATTATATTAAACTTAATATATTTCATAAAAATAAAAACATTATGCACTTTATAAATTATTTATTAAAAATATTATAATAATGTTGATGTTTATATTAAAATATAAAATAAAATATTTTTAAAATATAATCGGGTAGACGGGGCGGGATAGGACGAACATAACAATACCCGGGCTTAAGAAAAAAACTTAATTACGCTTAAACGGAAAGAAAAGGAAAGGCAGTGCGTAGGCCAAGGCTTGGTGTGGTGTGGGGGCGGGCAGAAATAACACTTTCTATTTGTCATCCTTCTTTAGTCCTGACAAGAAAGTAGAACATGTTAATATATAATAAAAACTAATTAGGATTCTTAGAACTATATTAATTTATAATGATCCCACTTTACTTTGGATTTTCATATCATCAATTGGAAATAAGTATGCCTCTACCATGTTGAATACTAATGTACCCAAAACGGAACCAACGGCATACTCAGATAGAAGCACTTTATTTCCAGCCATTAATTCAATAAACATTTTCATTAGCATTTATAATCTCAACTTTTGTGCATCTGTAATAGAGAGCTGAGCCATCATTATAATGAAACTATGGAACCTAAAAAACTTATTTGGATGGAAGAAACTCATCATTCTTTTATTTATAGTACATGCACGAACAAGATTGCGAAATTTATTTACATTTACGAAACCATCCTGAAGTCTATACTTCATCTCATCCAGGAATTGAAAATAAGCATATCTCAAGCTCTTTTTGAATGCTAATGGAGCCAAAATATTTTAAAACCAACCACAAACCATAGCATACCCAAATACAACCATCTCATATAATCCATCCACTGTCCTCTTCACCATCATTTTCTGGGGTGTGGACCTTTCGGTTTCCGTGTTTACCCAACCGCATCAGTCAGGGGGCTCACAAAGCTCCGGGTTTCCCGCCTTAATAAAACTGAGGGGTTCTAGAGCCTTGTGGATTTGGGTGCCTGATGAATTTTATGAACATGGAGTTGTTTATTACGACAAAAATTTAAATGGCCCAAAAATGGAAATAGTTTGCCATACCTTGAATAACACCAGAGGTGTTGTTCATGGAGAGATCAAGCGACTCCAGTGATTTCATGTCCCCAATCTTCATAGGAATCTGTATGGTTATTAAAGAACGGGATTGGGAATCTCAAACCATGGAGACATGGCAGGTTCTTCTGGGATCCACCAGATAACTTGACTGCTTGAGGAGAGGGTCTATTCCAGCTACGAGGCCAAGATTATTCTCGTACTCGTATTCTAGTCCTTTCATAACCACCGTTGCTGTGTCCGTTAGTCCCCAAACAAAGTAATGGTCATTATGAAAAAGAAAGGGGGAAGTTGAATTTGATGGTTTGGTCATGCTGATGAAATGACCAAAACATCTGGGACTGGGAATGGTTCCGGAGAGTTTGTTGTTTCCCAAGTCCAGGATTTGAGGGGACTGAAGGTGGCAGAGTTCAAGCGGAATACTTCCATTAAACTTATTTGAATGAAGGACAAGAACCAATAAACCCGGTGTATATGTTTTGTCATCAACCCCTGGGAATATTTCAATGAACTTTCCAATGAAGTTCCCCACCCATTCTGGTATGCTACCAGATAACTCATTCTCACTAAGGTCTAGAACCTCTAGATTAGAGCAATTTATCATCGAAAGTGGAGTATCACCGGAGTGATGACGCTATTTGCGCAAGTGTGAACTAGCAAAATAAATCCATGTGGAGCTAGTTATACACCCCATTAGATTACACTGTTATCCAATTTAACCTCGTCAATCCTCAGCCATCAACAATTGGGAAGTTCTCTGACAAGAAGATTTCCAGAAACGTCTACGTCTCAGCTGATTTTCTCTTATTTCTTTGACACAACATGGAAGAGAGATCCACGGAATAAATTATTGAAGTCTAATCTTATTACCTGAATGGATTGGGCAGTGGATCAGTGAACTTATTTGAACAGAAACATATTGAATATCTATATGAAATCTTGGGGTCACTGCCGATGATTTTTTGGTTGTTGATATGATCTATCAGCATGTAGATGTGTCCAAAACCAGCTGGATGGCACGAATTCTGCATTGGGCATATAATCCGATAACTGTTTGAAACCATGTGGGGCCCTAGAAAACCGAACCCCAAGTCTAATCTTCAGATGAAAAGGAGTCCAATTAGACTGACTTGCAAGTTAACACCTTTGAGATGCATCCGGAAAATTCTTCTAAACTGGTCAGGTCTGTAGTGCTTTCGGACACATTACCTGCAGAAAACAAGTTTGTATCTGGGGTAAAGACTTATTGAGTCTTTATATATTATATATTAACTATAGAAGTAAATTACAAGAGAAGATAACATATAATTAGACTATTCCCTAAAATACAATTATACAATCCTACCAATACAAAATAAATATAATAACAATATGTAATCTAACATCCCTCAAACTCTTCATGTAGTGGTTTAAGAAACCATTACATGAGTTTGAAAGCTAAACTTCGAAAGTTAAATGGAAGAAATTGGTTTGAGTGAAGGAATGTCGACTAGCGATCACGAGGAGGCAGTTGAAGTGTGAGTGTACCCTGAAGCAGATGATGACGAATGAAGTGACAATCAATCCCAATATGTTTAGTATGTTCATGGAAGACATCATTATGAGCAATTTGAATAGCACTTTGATTATCACAGTGAAGTTTGGTTCTGCGATGGAGCGATCGACACCAAGATCTGTATTAACCAGCGTAACCAAAATAGGTTCATTTTGTAATAACATGGTGCTCCCATATTAACCGGTGTTGGAACAAACATGATTGTTTTGTTTCTTGCTTCTCAAAGACAAGAATCACGAGAAAGAAAACAATATCCTATAGTGATCAGTAATCAGGTGGGATCCACACCTAATACGCATACGAATATACTGTGAGTTAATGAAGAATGGGAAGAAAAATGATTCACCGCATCAAATATGGTGCCTTTGGATATCAGTCACGAGGGTCTTGACATAATGAGAGATCTGGGCGGAGTCATAAGCGACTATGAACCCATAGGAAATATCGGGCGATGGGGCTGAGAGATAGTTAAACTCCCCATTTCTGTTTATATGTAGATAGGCAGCATCAGTGTGATTGAATGAAGAATTGAGGTGATGAGTTATACTCATTAGGTGTGTAATGACTATCTTGCTCATATGTTGATCTTGCTCGAAGAATCATCAGTATACTTAGCTGATAAGAATATAACCTCAACTCATCTACACATATAGAAGCTTCTGACAATGATGAAGGTGAGATCTTTCTGTTTCAAATTGGCGACCAAGAAGAGTACTTTAGATCCTAAATACCACATATCATCTATGTAATGTAATCATATCTATCGACCTTAATAGGAGAATAGTAATACCATGACCGGATGTCTGGAAAGAGGTGTATCAAGAGCTCTTTGACAATGATGAGATGTTGGCCGAAGCTTTGTAAGCGATGCTGGGAGCTTGTTTAAGACAAAGTGACAGCGGCGTGGTTGAAATACTTTGTGAGACCACAGGAGATGAGTAACGGAGGAGAGAGGGGAGGAGGAGGAGGAGAGGAGAGAGGGGGCTTCGCATGTGCATAGACTTCCTGAGGTTCAGCATTAGAAATTTGACATCTATCGAAGAGTGATTGCATTTACATTTGCGAAGCGACGGTAAGAGTTGACGAGGAAGAAAGTGACCGCAGGAGCGAGAAGAATCCTCATAATCGATCTCATACTCTGGTAAAACCACGGCAGCAAGGTGAGCGCCTGGCGATCAGCGCTGCGGTGCCATCCGTGATCTTGATCTTATAAACCCATTTACAGCGATACTTGATTTTCGAAGAGATCAAGCTACAGATCATGTTCGGTCTTATACGGTGCATTAACTCTTCTTTCACTGAGCTTCTTTATCTGTAAAGGTTGGGGAAGCCTCATGGTTTGAGGTTCACAGAGAGGCAAGAAGCGAAAAATATTGTGAAAAGGTGAGAAGAAAAGTGGTTACCTGGCCAGAGCAGCGGAAGTGCGTAAAGTCGGGAAGGGACCGTAGGATCCACGGTTAAGAGTGTCGGGTGGGCCATGGAGTGATCGGTGCGAAGCTCATCGGATACGAGAAGGAACATCAGTAATAGAAGGGGGAGACTCAGACAAAGAGGTGGGAGACTTATCGGAAAAAGGTCGAGGAGGATGATATAGGAATAAGGAAGCTTGAGGAACATTTGTGTTCCAAAATATTAATGAAATCACCCGAAGGGCGCATTTGCTAATGGGATCATAACACCTATAACCTTTTTGACTAATTCCTTACCAGAAAACTAACTTACAAACAAAGAGCAAGGGCCAGAAGTTTTTGTTTCTTTAATGATCATGAAGAAGAGAATACAAAACGGAGACACATCCAGACTCTAAGTAGTCATGGAGGAGAAGAACGAACAACGAGATCATAAGGGTGTTTGATTCTGACAATGGGGAGAAGGACAGCTAATTGATGGTGTAAGCGGTAGTAAAGAGTAGCTTCCCCCAAAATTGAAGGATGCGAAGCGATAGTATTACTTGCAGAACAACATCAGATATATGGCAGTTCACGCTCTGAAGCCTTGCCATTTCTTTGAGAAGTGCCTGAAGGAATAGACAATCTCGTGTTCATGGAATAGAGGCAAAATTCATGAGCACTTTCATTCTTGGGCATTATCGGATCGATACTTTGATGGGTTAGAAAATTATAACACCAAATCATGTTTTTGGAAATTAATACGATATATTTGATAAAAGTTCAAAACAATTTTTGAAGAGAGATGAAATCAGTATATCGGAAAATCATCGTAAAAATAACAAAGTAACGTGACCCACCAGTGAGAAATGGGAGGGACCCATACATCGAATGAATAAAGTCAAGAGGAAGATCATGAAACATTGTTTATTAAATGGTAAGCCGGTTTGTTTACCATGCTGAGTGTGACGTCTGATCAAAACTCTTATTTGAAACCGAACCCTAGCAAACCCTTAGAAACTAGTGTGTTTAACCACAGAGATAGATGCATGACCAAGGCGAGAATGCCATAAAGCAAGAGAAAGAGAAGTGCTACGTTACGAGAGCGATAGACGAAACGAGGAGGGCGATAAATGAAGAAAGATGAGCTTAAACAACCTTGGAGCTTTGGGCGTCAGTGATCATCTGTTTGAGATCACACTTTAACCACACCGAGTAGAGGAAAAGGTTAGAAAGACCAATTTGTTGAGTTGCCCAGCCAGAAGAAGATTATGTATGAGTGGTTGAGAATCGGTAAGCAGTAAAATAAGAAGCAAAGTGGTGTAGAGATATTACGAATGAAGGCATTACATGGGAGAACCATTTGCGTTAATAAGCGGTGGGAGAGAGTAAAAGTGTGTGAAGGTACAACATCAAAGAGAAGAAGTCCTTATGATTGCAACAAGCGAGAATCAAAAGCCACATGGAAGGCATTAGTAGAAAGAGCTTGATGTGGATCTCATTGGAAGATGTGGAAGATGAACGATTAACCGTATCTGTGTAGATACGCTATGAGAGATGAGTAGGACCAGACTTGGAATGGGAGGTCATAGCCCGATAATTCGATGGGTCAAACGACGGTGTTATGAAGAATATCTTGGCGAGTGTAACGGGTTTCCATGAATGCCCTGTTTCTTACAGAAACTACAGATAAGAAGAGACTTCTTATTGTTATGTCGTTTAACATTATTCCTTTTGCCTTTGGAAACATGGTCTGAAATGTGTATATAATCTGAACAACCTTTTAATTTGGAGTAGCAGAGACAACAAACAGTACGGATGAAGTATTAAGGTTCGTCTAAGCGGGTCATTATCAACTAACCTTATATGAATAGCTTGTGGGCGTGGTAAAGGATCTTGATGGAGAATATGACTTCTAGCTTATTCAAACTCATCACGAAGCCCCATTAAAAACTGAAACAGTCATCCTTGTTCATGGTGAACATAAATAATTTAGTGTGATGAGGGTGGAGAGAGCTGGTTGGATGCAATTAATTGATCCAAATAGATTTTAATTTAGTTTGTGATATCTTGATGATTAAACCACACTAAGTTACCACCTTTGACTCAAATCGATAAAAAGTTCGGCGTGTGAGCTTTGAGATTTTAACACTGTACCGATCCGGCCTCTGGAAGTAACAAGTAAGTCCCAAACTATTTGCTTAATATCAATGTTGCCAAACTCATGTCAACAATTGATGGAATAGATGTGTGCGAGAAACAGTGATCATTGATTAACACTTTCGATCTCAATTTGAATGGCATAGGCAAAATCAGTTTCTTTGTCCACTTGTTTGTGAATAGGGCGATCCATGAACATAAAGCCACAACTTGGCCTTTGAGATTTTCGTATGGCTTGAGACCCTTTGAAGCGAAATTATGCCATTAAAAATAACATGAATCGAAGGACGAAGCAATCTCATCACGGCATAAAATTAGAATGAAAAGCGAAACGAATGGTGGAATCAAGATGTGAATAAGTTAAAATGCACACAGATATAAATTTTGGTCTGTCGATCGGCGGCGGCGTGGTAAAGTCAACAGGATGACGTGGCAAAGCCAACGGCTGACGTGGCGTAGTCAATGGGTGCATCGACTAACGCGCTTGACGCGGGCAACTGGCGTGGGTCAAGGGTTGGATTAATTGGTGTGTGGTCGCCCGATGCCGCGATGCGGCGTGTGAAGTGCGTGCGCCGCGATGGTTGGCCTTCACGGTGCGGCGTGGCGTGGATCTGCCTGCGCAGACGAGGGGAGGGGGCGTGATGCGCGTGACGGCTTTGGCTACGGTTGCGCGCATTGGTTGGCCGATCGTCTCGACCAAGTTATAGAGTGGCTGTAACTGGTTTGCACCAGAGCTTACGAAGGGAGGAAACAGGATCAGCTTATGGTTTGCACGAAAAAACAAGTTGTCTGCAGGTGGCAACGGTTGTGTTTGGAAAACAATACGGTGGTTGTAATACAGGCCAGTGAGAGCGTGGAAAAAAATGTGAGAGGAAGCATACTCTAATCTGTGAGAAAAAGAGACTTGAGTCTTTGTATATTATAAATGTAAATTAGTCTGAGAGGAGGCGCATATACTATTGGGCTATATAACCCTAGGAAAAATACAAATTACAATCCCCAGAAAAATACAAATAAATACCTTGATATAATAATAATATAACAGTATCAATAGAAAGAGAGGACAAACTTTTTAATCGGCCTAGTTCATTGGGCAAATGACCTGAAAGCCGGTTCGTTCCCAAGTCTAGATATTCTAGACTTCTACATTCTCCAAGAAAATCAGGAAAAGAACCAGAAAGTTGGTTTCCTCTCAGGGTTAAAAACTGTATACTTTCGTGGTCACCTTGTGCTGAGAAAAGTTCATGTTAAGTTGGAAACTACAAGATTTCTGAATCACTACGTACTTCTTATGATGATTCAAGATATGACGGAAGTGGGTTTCAACATCTCATTTGGAAGCTTAACTGGCTATGTTGTAACACAAAAACCACTTGGGATCCAAGATCGAGGTGTTCAAGGGTGGTTATGCGAAATAACCAATGAGGAAAAGAACCAACAACGTAATTATTGGAAAGATCTAGAAATATAAGAGAAGTCATGTTACTAAGACCAGACGGAATTTGACCATGAATTTGATTGTACTAGATCAAAGTAGCGAACTAAGATCAACAAACCAATCAAATGATGATAGAGATATTAAATCATTCCTTGAAAGATCAGAAAGATGAGTAGAGATGAGAAAGTGACATGTGGGGAGAGACTCAATAGCAGAAGCACACAAGAGAGAAGACAAAAGCAAGCAGCATAGACAAAGATGGAAGAAGCTTGTTTGTTTGTAGCCAATTTGATGCCTGCTTGAAGTTCACATTTGTCTCATGTCAGGTACTCTAGGAAAGGAGACCTGGGAAATCCATTCTAGATCCTCAACATTTTAAAGATTTATCCGGGTGATTATAAAGGAATTCCCCAATAACTCAGATGATACACGGATAGAATTTCAAGCTGATGAGGAATAACACCACAAAAGGTGCACTAGAGGTTATTAAGATATCTTAAATTTGAAGAGGGAACCGAAAAATTTTACAGAGATATTAATTGTTTCACAAGTCATTATATTAGATCAAATATTGAAGATGCTTCAGATCCCAACAAGAACTACTTATCTTGCCTGCCCCAATTTGATACCTTGATAGATATCCGTCGAAGGTTGAGCTTGAGAACATGTCCAGTTGTGTTGTGGCAAAGGACTCCTTCCCAATTACAACACTCCTCATGATCACTCACCCAAGAAGAGAGTCTAGATCTGTTCGAAGGATCATGAACACCTTTTGAAAAGCTCAAAAAACTCCTCTTTCTGGCTACTTCTCTTAAAGAGCCGCTGGATTATGTGTAATACACACAACAATCGAGTACAGGCTATAATGAAAAGAAAATAGAGCAAGGGAACCACCATACCTCTCACGTATAGCTCCATTAGGCTGGTTGATCTCAAAGCACACATTGTGAAAGCTGGTTTCATCGATTACTTAATATTTATAGTCAATAGTGACATGATCAACAAGACTATAGTTTTATTTTTGAAGAATTTCTATTTTGATAGCTCAATTGTTTTACTAAAAATAGGTGGTTGTCAATGTGGACTAGCTATGTGTGTGGTGAAGTCTTGTACTGAAGAAAATACATGGAATGACATAATTGATTAATATGTTTATTTTTATCGTTTTCCATGATCAATATGAAAATCAAAATTTTCCATTTTATTTGGCTAATATTTTTTTAGAAAGCAAATGTTTTATTAAAATTTTAGAAACTTATAACATCAATATCTAAAAAAAAACATTTCATACAAATGATGGCTAATAACATATATATTAGTTCCCTTGAATTTATCAAGCCATCCTAATTTCTAATCATAAGAGTTAAATATGAACTTCTTTAATTACTAAAACAACATATGAGTTATAAGAGACGAACAAAAGTAAAAATACTTATGTTTATTTTTTGGAACTACTAGAATAAATCCTATTAAAAAAAAATTTTTGATGAGAGACTATGATTTCAAATTTGGAGTTTCCAGTTGAAAAAGAAGATATTTTATTTTTTTAATTTTAAAGTACATTATTTTTCAACGATAAGTACCACTAAAATAGAATGAGATTTTAAATTTTTTAATTCAAAAAGGATTAAAAATGTTTGAATAAATTTTGAATATTATGAAATTTACTTTGACTTGAAGAACACAAGAAGTGTGCATGTCGCCTTTGTCGAAGATGCTTTGTACACAGCATGTGAGGCATGGACGAAAGTTCTACCATCTGTGCGTGCATGAAACACAAGCAGCGCGTGGATTGTTGTCCCACGTGAAATTTGTATTCCTTGGTTCACATTCAACTTTTTTTTTTTTTATCGGTAAAAGCAAATATTATAAAGGAAAGCTTTGAGTGCGGAAGTGAATGAGGAATGACCGAAGAATAGAAAGAAAACCAAAAAACTACCTACCAAACCATGTGAGAAAATCCAAAAGCAGGTTTGTGGTGTCATTCTTAACAAGTTGTACATTCAGTAAGTGGACATAGAAATTAATTTTAATCGGCTGAATTTTAAAGGTGTGTGTTGTTCTCGGCGACTGTTTACAGCACACGAGAGAGAGTCCAAAACGGGACACGGGGTGTTGCTCTCAAATCTTTTTAAAGCAACAATGGCGACGGCGCGGGGCTAAAGTGTGTTGGCCTTGGAAACACCAATAATACCACGATTGACAAAAGCAAGTTCCCTGACATTTTAACGCCTGCGGTGGATCGAAATGAATTACATGATCTCATCATCACACTCTCACACGAGGAAGCATACATTTGCAAAAGCCATTCCACGACGTTTGAGATTATCAAGTTATTGAGCAACCTTATGCGACTTCCCAGTAAAGATGCCAATTTTTGGAGAACGGCCCGGGTTCAGAATCATTAAAGAGACTGAGGCGGGAGATAAGTAACCTTTATGACTGTGGCCTGTGGCACCATGTACCATCTGCATTAAGGCTTGTATCTTTACCCAGTTGTGGCACGAAATTTTGTTCATGGAAATTTGGCAGGAATCTTACCATCTCTTGATCTCTACGATCATTGAGAGATCTTACCCAGAGGTTGGTGCCCGACCTCCCGGCCCGTCGGCCGCTCTCGGATGTCGGCGACTCTGCGCATGTTTGAGCAATTAAAGGCATGAGCTAACTACAGCCTCCCATTGCACCAAACATCTTTCGAGAGGTGATCAACCATGCCATCACTGAGGCGAAGGCAGAGTTAAGAAAAGCGAAACCACTCTTTTACGATCTCCTTCACAACTGGTTCCATAACCACTCTATGATCTTGCACGGGTGTGCAGCCTGAATGGTCGTATGATTACAACCAATGACCATCACTCAGAAAGCAATTCTATCATTGGCAAACCCAACCGGCTCCATTTGCTTAAAGCCATATTCATGGCTTCAGAAAAACTCTGTAATCCGATGCCTCCGTTAAACGCTCGATGCACCATGCCATTTGACAATTTTCTTGCTCATGTATTCGCTCCCGCAATTGCCTTTGAATCTTTGTCCCGGCACTCACTTTATGAGGCATACGAGAAGAGAGATAATAGATTGTGGTAAGGAATTTGGATGGAGTCTCTTTAAATAAGCGTGGCCGTCACTCCTTAGAAATATATTGGATCTTGAAAGCTGGCCTCTTTCGGGTCTCTCTTGATCGGTAATCCCATGCTCAGAGCCTTGTGTTTTGGCGGCCAGGAGTCCCAGTGAGGTGTTGTGGGGAGGATCCCACACATTTACTTGACTCACGACCAACTCCTCCCGTTGGCATCCACGCTCCCAGGTTGGAGACAGGTGCGCTCTTGTTTAAATTAATTTTCAGCCAAATGACGCTTCGAAACCACATCAACATCCGACTAAAGATACTGTCTGCTCATTGTTAACTGTGAGAAAAATCGAGTGTATCGTCGACAAGGAGGAACAGTACCATATCCTCCCCTCTCATTTGCAATCCTGCTACTGACAAGAATTCCCTTCCTTATGCGGTTTATTAAACGGTGAACTTCAGACTCGAATTGTAAATAGATATGGAGGAGGTGCCTGTCTGACCCGCAAGACTTGGAAGAAACCAGTACAGGATCCATTGAAGAGGCAAGAAAGAGTGTGGATGCACCGACGACCGCGATGATGAAACCATTCTATTATTCACTGGTATGGAACTCCGACTAATACTATATTAACAACTTTCTGATATCTGAAAACTACAGGACCATCCCCTTGTTCTTTCTTCTCATGCAGTTGGGTCCACTATGATTCATTGTGCGTGTCAATGTATTCATCGAAAGCCATGGAGTCTCTGGGCAAAGCATTTTGAACGAAATACCTTATCCAAGACCACCTCTGATGTTTGGCTGGGAACTTTAGACGGAATCTACCTTATAAATCATCTCCCAGCGAGGCTTGTGGCCTTAAATCCTTGTGAAGTCCTCTACGGTTTTTGTTTCTTGAATCAACACGAACGTTGCATTACGATTAACACAAATGCATACTGATCATTGAAGCTTTCAACTTGAAGAAACTAGGACCTCCTCTATTCACGAACTCCAATTTAAAGATCAGAAAAGCTGTGGAAATGTCTCATCTGGACACAGGGCCTTGTTACTATTAAGACCAGAAATAGCATCCCAAATTTCTTCCTCAGAGAAACTTTCCTCCAACCTCGCAGCTTCTTCCGCCCCGATCTCATTGATCTCTGAAATGTTTGGAAGGGAGGACTCGACCACCGGGATCAGGGAACATATTTTACGAAGAATTTGCCGGCTATAAACCATCTTTTATCTCAGCCTCCTTTTCTAGCTTACTCCCGTTGATGCTAATACTTTTTATGTGATTTCTTCTCCTATGGGCATTAGCCGTCATGTGGAAGAACCCCGTGTTCCTATCTCCTTCCTTTAGCCAGGTCTCTCTGGATTTTTGTCTCCAGGAGATCTCCTCCGCTACGGCCCACCTCTTGAAGTCAGCTCTCGCATTAACACGACCCTTGGTTCACATTCAACTTCCTTACCTAAAAAGAACAAACCATGATCTTACAAGATTAACCTATAAAAATCTAAAAACATCTCAAGATTATACGAATATACCTTTAATTTGGAAAAATAATAAAGAAAATAAAGGAACAAAATTAAATATTTGTTAAAACTCTATTCTCATTTATTTTCTCTGATTCTCTTAGGACTAATGTAAGGGTGCGTTTGGAGAACATACAGATTAGTTGATTTTTGTATATATAAATATACCATCGAAAAATTAGGTGTTAAAAAAATTTATAAATATGGCAGCTTTTGACATCCTATATAATCCATTTAGCATATAATAATAATTAAATGGATAAGCTTTATCAAAAGTTTATACGAAGCTTAAAACCAATTATTTTAATAACCAAAACTATAATTACGATAATTTATGCTTTTAAATGGAAAAATTACGAAAATGAAAATAGTAATTCAAAAATATATATATATATAAATGGGTGAATTTTTTGAAAGAAAAGTATGTAAAATAGTTTTTTTTATAAATATTGAAAATTAGAAAACAAATTCTGAGAAAAATTATTAAAAAATAAATTAAGATTACGAAAAAATTATGTAAAAATAGGAAAAATTACTTATTATCATAATTGAAAAATGAGAAAATATTTGTGATGGAGTGGAAGAATAGTGTGATGATGTGATTTTCTTGATTTAGAATTTGATGTGTAGATCCGCGGAGTGTTTACTCTGTATTTTGTTTTGAAACAGGAATTTTGTAGTGTTGGGCATTAATGGGTGCATTCTGTTTTTATTTGGAAATGTTTGTGATGATGGGGGAAGCACTAATGATGTTTTGATTTTTATTTGATGTTTATCTTTCTTTTTATTGTATTTGTTAATGAATAAAAAATATAGATAATATTTAGTAGATATATAATTTTTATTTATATTATGTAGGGTCGCATCATATGACTCTAAGGCCTGTAAGAGGCTTTGCGTCTTGGTACATCTTAACTATTATGAGTTCATGGTACATCACGTTCCAATTATATAAGCGTACGAATTTTAATGAAAAATCTAGAATATTTTAGTTTTATATGTGTCTCTCTTTTTGATGCATATAAAACAAATGTGAAGAGAAATAACGGTTCTATTAACTATTTTTTAATACTAGATAATACATTTGAATGATAAATGTTTTCGGTATATAGTGAATCTTTACTTTATTTTAGTTTTGCTCATGGTTTCATGATATATATAATATTAATTTTAGTTCTAGTTTTTTTTTTAATTTTTAAAATTATGATGTGTTTAATTATTGAATCTTTTTTTAATTTATAGTTAACATGATGGTCTTTTATTAATTTCACGTATGTATTGCTTGTATAATATTAAGCATATAAATAATCATGAGCTTTTAAAATATACATCAAACACAAATAGCAATGAATAAATTACTTATGACATAGTTCTAATATAATAGGTCTTTATAAAATAGAGATTGGCAAATCAAGTTATTTGCACAAACAGGGCCTAAAAATTTAAAGATATTTAAAATTTTGAGAAATTTTAATTATATTTAATTTAATTTTATATTTTTTATGATGAAACCAAATATAAGAAAATAATTTTTCTTAATGTCAGAGTTCAAGTATGGAGCATCAGTAATGAAAACCTTTGGCATGAGATTTTCAATTGAGTAAAGGTACTGTCTTCTGGTCAAGGGTGGGGATCCCTTTCTTCTTCGTTTACCTCTTACTTGAGAGCTTGTAAGACCTAATACCGAGTATACAGCGTATCAAGGTGATCGGCCAGGCAGGCAGCAATGATAGTTTAGAGGGAGAAAATAGACCCTACCATTCACAATTCGCCGGAGACTGCCCTTTGACACGAATAAATGAACTTTTTTGAAAGGTTTTACGTCCAAAAAAGGCTTCGTCAATTAGTAATACGAGAAGGAGGTATTAGGACTCCAACCTAATATTTGAACTTGTATTCTTCGATATCCTTTCTATTACCCTTCTATTAATTAGAATGTCCAGGAAAAATAAAAACATTGTACTTTCATTCTATCAAACTAGGATCAACTAAACTTTTTCATTTGCTAGTTGTTGTGATTGTGATGGATTATCTTCAGGCAAGGCCCGGGTGAGACTTTTTTTGAAAAAAATTAAAAAAAAAAATTAGGAGTTTGTTTGGTGTGAGGAGTATGACCCTAGCGTATCCAGACCGATCAGGGAGTCTTGAGGGCTTGCCTCACGGGTATGGACTTTACTATATATGCACTTTCCGGGTATTTTCGTAAAGTTAATATCTCGTTGATACATTAAATTTGACTTTGTGTCTCTCAAATTCATAATAAAGTTTTCTCCTTTGTCCGTGATTTTTTCCCGCAAGGGTTTCCACGTAAATCTGGTATTTTTTCTTTATTATGCCATTGTTCATAAGAGGGTGTGCGCCCAATTTTCCCACAGTATCCCACATCGATTTTGAATGGAAGACTTAAACCAAGGAACTAGTTGGAGCTGGTTTCATCTAGGAAGAAAGAAACTAGGAAAATATGAGGTTTTTTTAGAGCTTTTGCCAAAATTTATTTATTTCATATATTTCTATTTTCAATTACTGGCTTGATATATGAAGTTCAATGGATTCAAATCAATGAGCTTGGAAAGCTATATTCAATTCAGTGGATAAAACATTTCTCTTAGTTAGCTGTGTTAGTGTAGCTTCTATGAATGTTATTTATTTCTGGTATCTTTGAGTAATGAAAACTTCATGTTAATTTATCCTATAGCAACCAAAATTAACAGTCACAAAAGGAACACTAGAACTATATTTATTTAATACCACACGAAAACAAGGTCTTACATACTACCTTTCTATACAACCGTCTATAATTTGGTTTTCCTTATCATGTAATTTAAAATAACTATGCCACCACACCTTGTTGAATGCTACTCAGATGGAAGCATATTTATTTCCATCCCGTTCAGTGAACAGACCCCATCTGTTGCGAATGGATACAAATGGGATTAAAGCTTTGGTTAAGCTGTTTTCCCAGGACAATGCACCCCTGCTATATAATAATGTAAAGTCCCTCCTGACAGGTGTAGATATGACAGAGATTTCAGCTATTCAAACAAAGGATTAAAAATATGGGAAGCAAGAAACTCGTAAAAAGTGCTATTTATCATACAATGAAAACAAGATTGCCAAATTTATTTACATTTACAGAAACCATCCTAGTAGATAATATTTCATCTCATCCAAGAACTGAAAATAAGCATGTGTCCTAGCTCTGTTGAATGCTAATGGAGCCATAATGGCCCAAAAGCCTACCACGAAACCCCTCGGCGTACCCAAATAGAACCATTTGATGTGGTTCATCCATTGTCCTCTGTATCATCCTTGAAACCCATTAATTTTCCATAGAAAAGAAAAAAGTTAAGAGGAAATAAGTTGGAAAATAAAAATAGGTTTAGATTTAATAAATTAATTATAGTTTGGTAATCTAGTAACAGCTACAATTAATTACGATAGAAAGAAATGTATTAAGAAAGGGGCTGAGCTACACCTTTTGGTTTATGAAAAGATTAATTAAAGGCTTGAAAGAACTGTAAGGCTAGAATTAAGGAACTCTCGGGTGAGTTTCATCTTGGAGAAAACAAGAAGTAAAGAGTTAGGGGCATTATGCAACTACTCAAAATTTTAATTATGTCGCAGATTGCTGCTCTTACATTCACAATAGCATTATTAAGATCTGTTTGCAATGAATAACATGATTTCTCTAAATTACATGTGTTGGACTGGCATTTCTATGCATATATATTTCTTGGTATCTTGTCTTAATGAAAACTCCATATGAGATTTTCCTGAGAAACCAAATTTTGGATATGATGAGTTGATAAAACATGATCTTAGAACACTACAAGTACTTACAACCAAATCAGTACTTTGAATTTCATCATATCATCCAATAATATATTAAAAATAGGGCATGTCTCCGCATCTTAATTATATAACATTCTTGTTAGTGTGGTATAAGTTACTGTAAACTCAGACCACGGATAATAAGAGAAAACATGTACATATGGAAAAAACTCTAAAAGGTATATTTTCCAGCACTTTATTATGCATGAAGAAAACACGGATGTGAAATTTGTTTTACAAATCACAAACACCATCCTAGTATTTTATACTTCATCTCTTCCAGGAACCGAAAATAAGCATGTCTCCAAGCTCCTTTGAACGCTAATGGAGCCATAATGGCCCCGAAGCCCACCACGAAACCCCACGGAATACCCAAACAGAACCATTTTATGTCGATCCATCCATTGTCCTCTGTATCATCATTGTCTGGAATTGGAGATTTTGGTTTACCGTCTTCACCACAATCATCAGTCAGTGGAGCGCCACAAAGCTCTGGGTTTCCAATAAAATTGAAGGGACTAAAGCCTCGGAGTTGGGTGCCTGATGGAATTTCGCCAGACAAGTTGTTGTATGACAAATTCAAATGGCTCAGAAATGACATGGTTGCCATACCTTGAGGAATAACACCAGAGAGTCTGTTGATGGAGAGATCAAGAGACTCCAGTGATGTCATGTCCCCAATCCCGACGGGGTGTTCCCTTTCGAGATGGTTATGAGAGAGGTTCAAGAATCTCAAACCATGAAGTCTTGTGAGTTCTTCTGGGATCCCACCAGATAACTTATTGCTTGAGAGGTCTATTCCAGTTAGGAGGCCAAGATTATTCTCGTACTCGTACTCTAGTCCTTTCATAACCACTGTTGCTGTGTCCTTTGTTTGAAAACCAAAATTATGCCCATTATTGAAAGGAAAGAAGGTTGAATTTGATGGTTTGATCATGCTGCTGAAATTACCAAAGCATCTGGGAATGGTTCCGGAGAGATTGTTATTTCCCAAGTCCAGGATTTGAGAAAGGTGAGTGAGTTCAAGAGAATATACAAATACAGAACTTATTTGAATGAAGGAGAAGAACCATTAACCCCGGTGTATGTGTGGTCTCATCAAACCCTGGGAAAAATCTGATGAACTTTCCATTGAATTTCCCCATCCATGCTGGTATGCTCCCTGTGAATTCATTCTCACTAAGGTCTAGAACCGCAAGATTAGAGCAATTTTTCAATGAAACTGGAACATCACCCGACAGACGGTTGTTGCGCAAGTGCAATGAACTGAGCCAAATAAGAGAACTCATGGAGCTAGGTATTTCTCCCGTCAGATTATTATTTCCCAAATTTAACATCGCTAGTTCTCTCCAGTACATCCAACAATTGGGAAGTTCTCCGGATAAAAGATTTCCAGAGATGTCTAGATCCCCCATGAAATTTTCTTCTTTGGTTCTCCGACAGAGCATGGGTGAAAGAGATCCATAGAACATATTATTGGAGAGGTCTAGTTCTTCCATATCAGAAGATATTTGTGGCAGTGGACCAGTGAAATTGTTAGACCCAAGATCTACTGTTGAATATGAACGTGTCCAAAACCAAGCTGGGATGACACCAGAGATTCCTGCATTGGGCATGTATAGATAATCCAAATACTTCTGTGTTTGAAGCCATGCAGGAAATTGAGGCCCTAGAAGGCAAGATCCCAAGTCTAAACTTGAGAGTTGAAAAGGAGGAGTCCAGTTGGAGCTGACTTGCACAGTTAACAGGTTTGAAGATGCATCCAATTCTTCTAAACTTGTTAGATTGGCAGTGTGCTTTTCAGATAGAGTACCCTTGAAGAAGTTTTCCCTAATGTTTACATACCTTAGGGATGAAATTCCTCCTAATGAGATAGGAATCGGACCAGAAAGCCGATTCATTCCCAAGTTTAGATTTATTAGACTTTTACATTCTCCAAGAGTATTCGGTAAAGAACCAGAAAGTTGGTTTCCTCCCAGACTTAAAAACTCCAGACTTTTTCGAGGCCTATAATATGAAAAGTTGGAAAGTTGGAAACTACAAAGATTTCCAAGAGATCTCGGTACTTCTCCTTCAAGACTATTGAATGATAGATCGAGATATGTGATGGAAGTGAGGTTTCCAATATCATTTGGAAGCTTACCTTCAAACTTGTTGGATAAAAAGCCGAGGGATCCAAGATCAAGGTGTTCAAGGGTGGTTATGTGAAATAACCAATCGGGAAAAGAACCAACAAAGTAATTATTGGAGAGATCGAGAAATCTGAAGAAGTCGTATTGTGAAAATGGAGAAGCCTCTACACTTAATTTTGATAGATGCTAGGTTAAGAGTAGTGAGAGAGATAAGATCAGCAAACCAATCAAATGATGAAGTTGTTAAATCATTATATGAAAGATCAAGGCTGATTAAAGACGAGAAATTGACATGTGGGAGAGGGTCAATAGCAGGAAGCTCACAAGAAGACAAAAGCAGCACAGACAAAGAATGAAGCTTGTTCATTACCTGTAGCCAATTTGATGCCTTGCTTAAGTTCACATATGTCGTAATGGTACTCAGGAAGAGAAAACACGAAATCCATTCAAGATCTCTTGCATTTAAAGAAGAATTTGCTCCGATTTATAATGGGAATCTACCTAATGTCAAGATAATGCAACTTGGATAAATTTCCAAGTTGATGAGGCATAACACCACCAAAACCTGCTCTAGAGAGGTTAAGATATCTTAAATTGGAGAGGGAACCGAAGAATTTTGGGATGTTAATTCTTCTAAAAAGTCATTACGACAGAATCAATCTGTGAAGATGCTTCAGATCCAGCAAAGAACTACTTATCTCTGTACACCGAAACGTGATGCATTTTGTTGACTCCATCGAAGGTTGACTTGGTTTTTCATCAGGAGTTGTGCTGTGGCAAAGGACTCCTTCCCAATTACAACACTCTTCATGATCACTCACCCAAGAAGAGAGTCTATTTGAAGGATCATGGTCACCTCTTGGATTCAAAGAGGGAAGCCTGTTTCTTTGTCTTTTCTGCAAGAGCCTTTGGTTGACCCCAATAAACTATCGAACTTTGTGGCGCCATAATGAAAGAAGAAAGAAGGCGTAAAGAAACTAAACATCTCACCTTATATAAAAACTCCATTAAGCTAGTTGATTTCAAAGCGCACATTGTGAAAGGTTTCAACCATTATTTAATATTTATAGTCAATAGCAGGATGATCCATTGGACTATAGCATTGTTTTATTTTTTAAAATTTTATATATTGATAGGTCAATAGTTGTATTAAAAATAGTTGGTTGTGGATGTGGACTAGTTGTGTGTATTGGTCAAGTCTTGTACTAAAGAAAAGACATGAAATGACAAAATATTAGTAATTTCTCACGCATCATTTTCCCATCACATCAATATAAGAAATCTATTTTTCTATTTTTATTTAACTAGTATTTAAAAAAACTCTGTATTTTATTAAAATTTTAGGTATAACTCAATAATAATTAAAAAAAAAAAAACACATTTCAGACAAATGATGATGGCTGTACATACATATGGATTTATATGGAATTTATCAAGCCATGCTAATTTCTAAAATATGAGTTAAATATGAACTTCTTTGAGTACTAAATAAACTCCTTCACTGAAGAAAATTGAAACACACATTTATTTTTTGAATCTACTAAAATGAAATATAGTTTTTTTTAAATGACAGTGAAAATATAAGGACTTTAGTTTGGGATACTGGATTTTGAATTGAATAGAAGACGTTTACTATTAATTTTAATTTATATTATATTTTAATGATAATTAACAAGTCTATTTTTAATTCTAACCATGACAATAATTTTGATCAGGAAAAAGTATGAGACGTTAGTTTCTAGAGACCACTAAATCATGATGAAATTACCCCATATATACTATTAAAGTATATATAAATAAAATCCCTAAAGTAGAAATCCATGTAGCAACAGAAATATAATTTAATACCTATTCATACAAGTACCTATGATTATCATTGGCCTATCTTTTTTTTTTTTTTTTTGTATGTGAAATTTTTTAAAATATCAGAATTATTTGTGGTCCTAGACATGAGGCTTTAAACTGCATTCTATATATAAGTTGGTGAAACTATAAATATTTCAAATTAGTTATTATTATGGGAGGGACAGTTCAGCTCTAGTGTCTTCCCAGGCCTCAATCAATGAATGTGACTGAATATTTCATGAAGTGGGAATATATTGATTTTGAATTTTCTCATTTTTGTGTTTGCAATTATGTTTGGCCATGCTTGACTAGTAAAAACGCAAATGACAAAATCTTCTAGGTCTACTAGGCTAGCGAAGTCTGTAGTTTGCTAAGTTTATTAATAGAAGAATGGAGTTTCATTAATGAATATGCAAATTTATGACACATAAGTTTGTCTCTCCTTAGCAATTTCACCACGAAGTTCCTTGCCACAAATCAGTTTCAGCCTTTTAGGGTGATAACTATTATTTTCTTCCCATTAAATCAAAGAAGCCCATTTAAACAATTAAACTTGCTAGCATGCATTTTATAGATCTGTTTTCATCTTTCTTTCTATGAAATGAACATTTGGCAACAAGAAATTTTATATATAGATATTTTATACGGATCTTGCATGAAATTCAACTCCAACCAATCAATCAATTTATATGCTCGTATTTAGAAATTAAAAAAAGGAAAAGTTTAAACTCAAAAGGGAACATAAAAAGAGTATATAAAGAATGAATCATTTTTGCTTGGGTCATTCGGGGAGATGGAAATAGTGCCAAAATTTTAGCAAAAAAGAGCATGGCAGAGAAAGTGGGACACTATACTACATAGCTTTGTACATACAACACAAAATCACAGACTGGAACAAGAAAAAGTGTGGCCGTGACAAAATTTTCTATGAGAGAGGAAAAAATGGCATGGTTTGGCCATGCTTGACTAGCAAAAAATCAAATGACAAAATCTTATGGGTCTACTAGGCTTACGAAGTTTGCAGTTTACTAAGCTTATTAATAGAAGAATGGAGTTTCATTAATGAAAATGCAAATTTATGGCACACTAATTTGTCTCTCAGAGAAATTTTACTACATTGTTCCTTCCCACAAATTAGTTTCAGCCTTTTAGGGTGATAACTTCTTCTTTCAACTATTTAAATCAAAATGATGACACAGAATTTGTTTTCATATTTTATATGTGTTTTCATCTTTCCTTCCATAAAATGAACATTTGGCGACAAGAAATTTTACATATAGATATTTTTGTAAGAACCTTGCATGAAATTCAACACCAACCACTCTACCAATTTATATATTCACATCTGTAAAGAACTTCCTTCATACGTGCATCTAAGTAAATGACATCTACTCCTCCATTTGCATACAAAATAATCCAAATTATATATTTTAATTATTTGGGTGAACCTTCCATATAGTTGTGAACAAGCGAGTATTGATATGAGAAGAAAAATAATGAAAAGAAAAAGACGAAAGCTTCCTTCAGAATCTTATGCGCTGGATAACTTCTCAGGTATAAAAACAAAACTAGGAGGATTCAAATTCTTTATTTGATTGAAAATATATATTTTTTTAAAACAAGTTAAACGTGAATAGAATTATTTAAGAAAATTTATGTTTTAAAATTCTTTATCCTTTACATGGCTCAAAAGAAAGGGAAAATGATTAAGCTTGAATATCACATATTATTTTCTTTTTCTTTTTTTCATGTGTTATTTTTTATTTAGAAGCGGAAGTACAAAGTGCAATTGGTTTTGTTTTTGAGAAAATTATTATTTAAGAATAATTTTGAAAAGCGTAAATCACGCGTTTTATTGGTGTTCTGAAAACAGTTTTGTTATACGGGTTTATCATTTTTATGTTCTCAGGTGTTGACTGGACAAATGACGTAATTCTGTATTTTCATGTCACCATCATTTGGAGACGAAAAGCGTTTTTGGTGCCAAACAACCCTAATATTCCAGCTCTTGATCATTCCACACATTTAATTACTCTTGACTACTCCACACTTAATTATTCCATGGTTTTACCAAATTCCAAATCTTCTTTCATTGTCCTCCACACTTTTTTGATCCTAACTTTTTTTTCCAAACGACCAGATTGCATATGGAATATGGGAATCGTCCTCTACTTAGAAAATGCAATAAGACAGTTTGACATGTCTTTATGTTGGGGTCATCATAGAAGTAGTGGACTCCCTATTTTCCACCAAAATATATTTCTTCATACACATTTCAATGGAACTTCCCTTGTTACATCAATCAATGCTAATAGAAGCTTTTGCTTTTAAAAACCAATAGTTCCCTTCATGATAAGATGTCGAAATAAAATGTTGAATGTTGTCATCATTATCAAAATTATTCATCCCATCATGGCCAAAATGATCCCAACTAAAATGATTACCTTTAAACTAAAGTCTTTATCGATATTTTGAGAGCTTTTCAATTTTAGAGCACTTTTGTTAAATCGACAATATTTTAAAGAAAGTACTTTAAAAGATTTTCATGTATGAAAAGCTTGAGTTGAGGTCCAAGGTAGTAAACTAGGCTAAGAAAGACTGAGGACAAAGAACAGGGAATACTAAACTGATTGTGAGAAGCATACATGAGTCAGCAATTTGTCACAGCCTGATCATGAGTTGAGCTGGTGGAAAAAGATGTCTCTGCAATATTTCAGAAATGGAGATGAGCTACAAGCCCTTTTGGTTGCCAAGAAAATTGTGGAAATGAAGAAATAGAACTTCTAAACCAAGGAACCAGTTGGAGCTGATTTCATCTTGGAAGAAAGGAACTAGGAAAGTAGGAAACTTTTAGGAGCTTTTGCCAAAATTCATTTATTTCATAGATTTCTTCTCTTACATTTTCCTTCATTAGATGTCTTTGACTGATATTTCTGTCCAGATATTATAATTTTTCATACCTTTGGATAATGAAAACGTCAATTAGATTTATCTGACCAACCAAAATTAGAAGTCACTAAAGGAACACCTTGTTGAATGCTAATGGACCCAAAACAAACCCCGAATGGCATACTCAGATAGAAGCGCGCACTTTATTTCCATCCATTCAATTAACATATTTTCATTAGCATTGCGTGATATTTGGCATTAGCATTACATATATCCTCTGAGGAAGTGTAAGGTTTTAGTTGAGACCGGAGGTTTCGGCAAAAGTAAGACCAATCTCTGTGTAACAAATGTAGATCTGAAAAGAAAACAGTGATAGTTTGTTTTTATGAATTGATTGTTAATTGAAAAGTCAATAAACATTCTTCATATGGGATGTCCATATAGAGAATGAGGGTCTAGGAAATAGGAATTAGTGTTAGTGAGGGATCAGTTTGTTAATGTAGATGGGGTCATGTTTTGTTAAAAGTAAATTAAGAGGATTATTTGAGATTTATATTTGGTTTTATTTAAGCGTGTGATAAGGAATGGCAATCCATATAAGAATTTTTGCATTATGGTTACGGTTTGTTTCTTTTCACAAAGGGAACAAATTATATTTGAGCTTTGATTGAGACCTATCATTGGTATCAGAGCTCGGCGCTATCCACCAACAAGGAAGAATAAAAATACGGAGGCTGGCTTTGGAGACCTCGAAACAAATTGATCAGATAGGCGGTAGGTGATAAAACGACAAATTGAGATTTTGCTATTAGTCGAATGTCGGACAACCTGATTACAAGGCATGAGACTTCCTTAGGCGACCCAGCGCGCAGCGATACAGCCGTCGAATGGGCGGGATCGCTTGAGGAAGCGGTAGATGTTCGCCTATTGGCAAAAGCTTGAGTTCTAGGTATTACGGAGATGGTCCCAGCATAGTGGGTTTTACACGAGTAGGTGGTTTTGAATACCAAAATACCTCGAGGCTTCACTATAAAGTGTCTTTGGCATCCTTTCATTTGAAGCGAGGAGCAGACCAATGGTGGCAATAGTTCGTCGGGCCATGTCATGAGGAAGGAAGGTTGTCACTTGGTATTTGTCGAGAAGAATTATGGTCCTACGTTTGGTCTTCTAACGATTGTGAGAGGACTTTGATGACATTATCTAAAATTGAGCAAAAAGGCTCCCTACGAGATTATCAAGGAGTTTGAGAGGTTGGGCGATAAGGTTGAGTGGATGGACCAGCTCTTGTGGAATTTGCACATTTATGGCGGGATGGAGCAGGGTTGCGGAAAGGGATACGGATGAGCTGACCTAAAACATTGAAGGGGCACGTTAGTTTGGCTAGGATGAGAGGATGATCATTTGAGTGACGAAAGAGGCGCCCTTACGTGGCTCTGCACACTTGACATCATAAATTCGTCTCGACCAGGCGGCTCAGTTGCCCAGGAAGAGATGCGAGAAGCTTGGCAGAACTCAAGGCTTGTGCTTTAATTTACGATGAAATTCACTCAGGGACATAAATGCTGAGTCCTGGCTTGGTAGTGTTGGATGGTGGGCAAGGATCAGGAAATTGATGCGTGTGGAGATTGTAACATGTTGTGACTGGCCGCCGGGACAAGGTTTCTCTTGACGGAGATGTGTCAGAGTTTGTTTATGAATTAGTTATTAATTGAAAAAGTCAATAAAACAATTCTTTCATAAGGGGCGTGCATATAGAGATGAGGGTCCTAGGAAATAGGAATTGGTAGTGAGAGGGGATCACGTTTTGTTAGTAGTGGGGTCATGTTTGTTAGTAGAATTGAGGTTTATTTGGGATTTATTATTTGGTTTTTGACTTTAAACATATAGTGAGAATGAAAAGTATGAGATTTTGCATTAAAAGCAGGTTCACGGTTTGTTCTTTTCCACTAAAGAACAAAGTATATTTGAGCTTTATTTGGGTTTATCACCCGAGGAACGCTGACAAAGTGTGACCATGACTATAAGTTATAGTTGAAACTTCAGTTTTGACCCCTACAAAAGATGGTGCATAATTAATATGGGGGCATCTCTTGGCCTCAACTAGAAGGAACGCCTATGGATTGGGGCATCTCCTGGCCGTAACTAAAAGGAATGATTATGAATAGTGGCATCTCCTGGCAACTAAAAGGGCCGATTATGGATGGGACCATTTCCTAGACACAACTAAAAGGACGAATATGGATGAAGTCATTTCTTGGCCGCTACTATAAATTATGATAAAATGGGGATTTTTTGAACGGGGCTAGAAGTTTTATTGATTGGCCTTTTCTTTATTTGCTACTAAAGGTTTAATGTCCTTAACAATATTTCTTAAAAAATAGAATTCTAAAAACATTTTTCAAAGCTAACTGTTGAAAAATTTGAAGAAATTTTTATATAACTTATTAAGAATAACATACTGCATTTTCATCAGATAGCTTATGATGCTATGCATGGAAGCATGATATTTGACTATCACTTAAATCGAAAATTAAAATTTTGAGTTTATTTATTTAATACCATGTCAAAACTGGACTAACATGGAGTTAATGACAACATAGCAGAGTTGAATCCAAAATACCATGGATCCTATTGTATCTAAATTGAACCCAGAAACTATGAGCATATATGAGAATTTTGGAGCTACAGGTGGAATCAAATCTTAAAGGTGAGCTACCATGAGAGATAGGAAACTGCACAAACTTGGTCGAAATGGACCTTGTAGGGACCAAAACATTTCTGGAGATCTTCCTTCGTCATTGATTGAAAGCTGAAGAATCCAAACCATTGTTTATATTTGCTCTATTGTTGGGCCCCATCCCACAAGAGAGATTGTGCATTGACTTGAAGAATCTGTACTTATAGCAGAATTCCATCTGACAAATTGGGCGCTTGCAAAACTTCGAATTAGAGTATACTGTTATGGCAGGAGAACAACTCGGTAGGTACCATTCATCTGAACAGCTTGCAATGTTTGAAATGGGCTCTCTGGTTCTTGTGATAGAATAGCATGATGGTGAACTGCATTACCTTGTTAACACACCGAAGTTCTTGAATTTCCAATCTTAAGGGTCCTCTTCAAGTTGAGACCAACAGTTTTTGTTAGTTGTTCCAACAACTGAAATATTTCCGACTAGATTCATGATGTAATATAGATCCTTGAATGAATTTGAAGAAGTTGATAGTGGGGATTCAATCTGAACGCTATGCTAGGAAAACAGATTAACCAAAACAACTACCAACAAAAGGATTATTACAGTAGTGAAGCTATAAAATCATTCTAAATGAGGAGATTTGATTGAGAAAATAGGAAATAAATAGTGAAAACTTTAGAATCCACAATTCGAATAAACGGATGTCTCTGGATAGTTCATCCAGCTAAATTCATGCTAGTTAATATTATGAAATGGAAAAGAAGTAAAATACAATCTCTAGAATAGAAAGGCAAAACAAAGGCAATCTTCTGTAACATTATATGATGAGAACACTCAAAAATCATTTACATGGAACATGATATTGTTTGTAGTAACCAATTCCCAATAAATTTAAACAAATGTTCCAAGTCATTTAGTAACTTTTTACCCAGTATCTAAGGTTTTCAACTACTATGAGAAATATGATATGAGAATTTGGTTGGTTATGAGGCCTAAACAAATATTACAAACCTCCTGTACAATTTCAATGGACACCACCTGCAACATGTGAGGGAAGAATGGTGAAGAAATGGTTTTAATAATTGAATAATTCACCATCATCCAGTGTTTGTCCTTGCCACGTAGCTGCAATTTGGATGAAACTTATGTATTTGCCATAAACATCACACTCACTTTCATTTTGCTCTATATCAATTAACTTCCAGTCCTCCTTCAATCTTTTAAATCTCTGCATAGCATCATCATAAAACAGGTGATTCAGGACACTTTATGGGATTTTATATATGACCAACTTGAATTAAAGCTTCCCATGTGAGCTTAGCGAAAACTATTCCACTACTAGAGCTTCTAAACAATTAATGTTACCAATGT
This sequence comes from Tetrastigma voinierianum, assembly GCA_016808115.1. Lineage (NCBI taxonomy): Eukaryota > Viridiplantae > Streptophyta > Magnoliopsida > Vitales > Vitaceae > Tetrastigma > Tetrastigma voinierianum. The sequence continues at coordinate 301,351 of JAEQBH010007520.1, read as the reverse complement.
CTTAAGATCTACTGGTTAAAATTCATTAAACAAGAATGGTTTTGTATAAACTTGTACAAATACCCAATAAGTAACAAACAAACAATATACTAACAAAATGGCACATAAGGAAAGAAAGAGGGAACAAGAAAAGGAGCAAACAAAATAAAACTTTCAATTCATTCTACACTAATTAAGATATCTGAGGATGTATCTTGGGTGTACTTCTTTATTGTTAGCACCTAACATCTCAATCACTTTTGATGATTGTATTTCATGTCTTCTAGTGTTGTTCTTCAATTGCCTTAGCTTCTATTAAGGAGGAAGTGTGTATGCTAAATAAATATTAAAGGGGAGCTTGATGTCTCTATACAAGTTATTAAGACCAGGTAGAGTTCAATCAACAGGGAGTTGGAATATTTGAGGATCAAACCTATGTAAGCATTGTTTTTGTGGCTAGTTGCATAAACCAGGGTGCCATCAGAGATAACATAAAGCAATTATGAAAGAAAATACTGTGAATCACTAAATATATCTAAGTGGCAGTCCTATTTTATGATGGTGACGAATAACAATATAGTCATCCATGAAGTCCATTTATAAAGACTTCAAATCATGTAAGAAATAGAATAAATTGAACATTAATATGGTATATATATATATAACTATTGTCTTGTATGATATTATGTAGGCAACTGGAGTGATCTAGGAAGTCTAGCAAACAATAAACTATTATTGATTGAGCATATCTGGGATGAACAACTTAATCAACCTACAAGTTCATGAAATTCAAGTGAAATACTGGAAATTCATTCAGTTTCTGCATCACTAAGAGCTATCCTTATCTGTGTCTGGGGATAATATCCTTTTTGGTGCCCTAATGCACCCGGGTTTTAGGAGGCTGTGTCTCACAGTCAAACAATGGGGCTGTAGATCCAGTTATCAAGCTCTAAGAAAAGATCGAGTGCCGAAGTACCTGGATGTCAAAGCAAGGGATTCCTCATACTGATCTACATGTTCGAGAAATTGTCAAGAGGCAATCAGCCATGTTGGATTTGTGTCAAAAACCAGAGTTTCATCCTATGGTTCTTGAGGAAGCTTATGATAAGTGCCAAAAATATTTGTGCAGAATATGCCAAGACCTTTTATCCAGGTAACAACTTCACTTCTTTTCTTAGTTCTTTTGATCAGCCTGATATATGCCCTGTTTGGTTGCCCCAGTGCAGTTTTTGTATTAGGATTTGAACCCATATGTTTTATTTCAAAAGTAAAATCTAATTTTTGTTAATGTGAATCTCTCAGTCTCTGGATGAAACGCCCATAATGAAAGCCTCTCCCAGCCACATCAGGATGAAAATGCTCGAGGATGAACAGTTGGAAATTGTGTTTCCCATCCTTATCAAGGGTGCATGTCAAACACTTTCTAGGCATCAATCCCATGACACAATCGGCAGACACCTGGTCTCTTATATAAAGCAAAAATTAGAAGCTCATTTTCTAGAACTGCTTGTAATTTCCCTGAATTAGAACCACCCAGAATCAAATGCTCACACTGGGCGGAAGTGGATTATGGTCCCTTTCAAACTGCTAGTTTTTGTCTCTGTTATATATATATTTGGAATTGAGAGAAAAAAAAAAGGAACATATGGTTTAAAATTTTGCATTATTTTCTTTCCCTCCAATTTCTAATCAATTGAAATAAGATTTAGCAAGCAGGTGATACGCATAACATGGTCTACATCAAGAGCCAACACAAAATTGTGACAAAAAAAATGATATATGAAAAGTTTTAGGTGGTGTTTTTTTTTTTTACTTAATCACTTTTGAATATACTTTGAGGCTTGTTTGAATAGCTGTTGTTATGTAATAGTGATATTAGAAAGAAGTATTAAGATTTGTTTGTTTTAAACATTGAGTAAGAATGGCAATGAGCAGTTATTTTGGGTTCTGTCCTTTCGCTCTTAATGACCACGGTTTGGTTTTTAGCATGACTAATAAGTTTTTAACGGGTTTTTTGGTTTATTTTCTTAAATCAGGGGCAGTTAGGTATTATTACTCTACGTCGGTCCGATTATATTTTAAAAATAAATTTTTATTTTATTTTTATACTTTAATATAAATAATAATAATAATTATAATATTTTTAATAAATAATTTATAGATTCATAATATTTATTTACATGAGAAATATATTAATTTTAATATAAAAAAATAAAAAAGCAAATATAAAAAAATTAAAATTAAAAATAAAAGCAAAAATAAAAATGTAGCAGGCGGGTTTGGGAATTTTCTGCATCTGCTCATAGGTTAATTTTTAAATAAGACAGTTTGAGGGATTGAAAAGGAAGCAAAGCGTGAACGGAATGGGACAGCATCCGAAACGCCCTCCGTTTATAATACTACACAGTGGTGTGTATTCTTTGAAGAAGTTTGCTGTTATGGCCCGAATAATTACAGTTTTCTTCTTTATTTTGATGAAAAATGAGCTTTTAATAGAAAAAAGAAAACCAAATATATTTTTTATTTTAATATTCAGAACTTTTAAAAATTTTTTTAACAATATATCGTGAAAATTTTAAGAAACAAATAGTTTAATGTTGAAAGATATTTAGCTTTCAATGGTGAAGTGTAAACTTAATCTGCTTCTGTCTCTACGGCTGTTTCTTTGAAGATAAAACCGTCTTGTATTAGACCCAGCACTTATAAAAATCAAAGGGGAGAAGAAACATCCACAGTGTTCTGTAGGAATTACTCCCAATCACTCCCCCGTTTCAGAAGCTCATAAATGGTTCCAATTTCCAACTGTCTGCGGCCGGTAGATCCGCTTCCCCACATGGGAAAAATGATCCATCCTCCTGATCCATTTCCACATGCTATATCTGTCTATTCTAAGATTTCTACATGCAATTTCATAACAATTGCCCAGAGACTACTAATTCAAATAACAGATTCCCAACAATTTGGACACTGTCAAATAAGCACAGACCTGAGAAGCCCCAATACAATCAAACATAATTAACAAATATTGAAATCAAAGAAATACAAAAAAATGAGATTTAGCATTTCAGAATGAGGAGGAGGAGGAGGAGTGATTGAATAAAATGGATGGAATGAAACCTTGGGAAAGCGAGGAGCAGAGTATTTGAGACGTTTAGGGCATCTCTTGGCTGCCAAACTCTGAAAGGCATGGGGCCTCACACTATATCAATGGAGTGGGAACCAACACACATCAGGGAAATGATGGAAAGCTCAACATAGCGACTTCATCCAATTCCGCACTACAAAGCGGGAGAATTTTTTTTTTTAATTATATAATGGTTCATAGTTGCAGGAAGGCCCCACTCATGACTATTGGGTCACTTGTAGTTGCGGCTCAATACTAGCCATAGCTATAGTAATTTGTGGTTGATTAGAGTCGCTTTAGTGTGCTACTCAACCATTAAACTAAGCAACTATAGAGTGCTTATAGTTTGTAGATAAGCCTATCAAGTTATATGAAGTTAGGTTGTGGTTGTGAAACCAGCCTATCCATAATTATATAGAATGCAACGTAGTGGTGAAAACCTTTTTATTTGCGGTGTATAAGAAATTCGTTTTTAGTTGTATTTCCTCCTATACATGTATAAAGTCACTTGTAATTGTGGCTCAAATAAATATGAGACTAAAGATATAACTTGATTGTGAATTTTTTGGGCCCCAACTAAAGCCAAGTCTGCCTCTAAGTCCTTTTCTTGGTTTATATATAATCATGGTATATAGATATGTTGAAGGCTCAACAATTCAGTAAAGGATTGCAGATACCTTGGATACCACTTTATTTTAAATCATTCAATTATTATATTTCATTAGCATTGCATGATACTTGTCTTTGTGGCTCTGTGTTCAACAATATATATATAAATAACACCCTTAATCGAGTATGGATATGTGAAGACTCAACTAATTCAAAAGGTTAAAAAGACATGGATCAAAAACTCATCAAAGTTAACTGTTTATCTATACAGCTTGAAAACAAGACTGTAAGATTTATTTATTTACATTTACGAAACAAATCTGGTGGTTTATTATTCTGTCTCAATCCAGGACTAAGATAAATATCTCAAGCTCTGTTGAATGCTAATGGATTAAATGGCTGATCAACCACGAGATATATTGACGCACCTTTAAATAGAATATTTTTCATCCATCCATCCTGTCCTACCTTGTCACCATTGTCTGGAATTGAGTTTTTGGTTTACCATCTTACCCCACAATCATCATTCAAGTGGAGCTCTCTGTAAAGCTCTGGTTTCCAATAAAACTAAGAGGGACTAAAGACTCGGGGTTGGGTGCCTGAGTGGAATTTTGCCAAACAAGTTCTTGTATAAACTAGGAAGTCAATAAATAAAAATGAAATGGTTGCCAAACCTTGAGAGACTATTAGAAATTCTGTTCATGGAGAGATCAGAACTCAATGATGTCATGACTAATCTTCACAGGAATCTTCCTTGGAGATGGTTATGAGACAGGTTCAAGAATCGAAACCATGTAGGAATGTGACTAACTACAGGGTCCACCGGGACTATTGTTTTCTTAGAGGTCTATTCCAGTTAGGAGGCCTAGGGTGTTGTGGTACTCGTACTCTACTCCTTTCATTACCAGTGTGGCTGAGTCCATTGATCCAATAGCAAAAACATTTTCATTATGAATAGAAAAGGGGGAGGTTGATGGTTTGATCATACTGCTGAAATTACCAAAGCATCTGGGAATGGTTCCGGAGAGATTGTTGTTTCCCAAGTCCAGGATTTGGAGGGAGTGAAGGTGGCAGAGTTCAAGAGGAATACTTCCATTGAACTTATTTGAATGAAGGACAAGAACCATTAAACCTAGTTCATATATGATCTCTTGATCATGCCCTATGAATTCATACATTTTACCAAACGTTCCATTGAAGTTCCCCATCCATGCTTGTATGTTCCCAGTGAATTCATTTTCACTAAGGTCTACAACCATTAGACTAGAGCAATTTTCAGGAGTGTGCAACTGGGCATACCAGAGATGGTTGTTGTTACCGTGCAATGATCAAGCCACGTGAACCCATGGAGATAGGTATATATCCCCTCAGATTATTATTTCCCAACTTTAACACTGTTAATTCTCTCCAATACATCCAACAAATACGAAGCTCTCATGACAGAAGATTTCCTGAGACGTCTATGGACTGCAACGGATTTTCTTCTTTATTAGTTCTCCCTTGACACAACATGGATGAAAGAGATCCGGCGGAATAAATTATTGGAGAGGTCTAGTTCTGTTACACCAGAAGGGAGATGTTATAGTGTGGGTGAACCAGGTGGGGACGACACTGAATGCATATGTAAATTTAAACTTGGAATACTACCGATGATTTGTGGTTGCATGAATGAGGTCTACTGTTTGATAAGATCTGTGTGTCCAAAAACCAAGGCACCGGGATGACACCGGAGGAGCTTTACTGCATAGGACATGGCGAGATCAAACAAATTCTTTGCTGGTTCCCCCAGAGCTAATACAGGAAGTGGGGCCTATAAAGCAAAGACCCATGTACAATCTTTTGAGTTGAAAAGCTGGAGTTCCAGTTGGAGCTAACTTGCACAGTTAACTGCAGGTTTGAAGATATCGGAAGCTGTACCCAACTTGGGTGGAAAGAGGTGCTTCAGATGAATACCCTTGAAGAAGTTTTCCCTAATGTTTAGATGCCTTAGGGATGAAATTCCTCCCAATGAAATAGGAATCTTACCAGAAAATGAGTTTCTATCAACAGAAAGAAAGGACAGACTTTTTAATTATTAGTTCATTGTAGACCAAATTACCCACATGAAAGCCAATTCTCTCGAGTCTAAATCTTTTTAACGACATTTGTTCTCAAGAGTATCTTTGGGAAAGAAAGAACTTGAAAGTTTATTTCCTCTCAAATTTAAAAACTCTAGACTTTTACCTTGCCAACGATGTGAAAATTTTGAAACTTGGAAAGCATAAAGATTTCCTAGATATCTGAGTATTATGCAGATGCAATGATACTGAATACAGACTACTTTCTCAACAATAGAATGAGGCCCACTTGGCGGTATCGTGAAACGATCTCTGAGCCGACATGGTATTGAGCCAGCGGGAACAACTTGGACGGAAGAGTCTTAAAGTTAAATGAGAAAATGGGAATTAATTACTGTTTAAAATTTCTTCACAATGGCAGTGGGACTGAGTTCCCCAATTTGGCCGCCATCATGTTATGAGAAGAGTTATATGGATAACATCTCGAAAAGAGCCAAAATATGATGTATTTATCAGTGTTTCCTTTCAAAATCCACTTGTTATTTGGAAGATTAATCCTTGATAGGTAGAGCAGTTTTATCCCCTAAATTGAGATTTTATTCCTAAAATTAAGAGATTTTATTCCTAAAATTAAGGGTAAATTGGCAAACCACACCTTATAAATCAAGAAGATCTCCATCGAGGTAATTCAATTTTTTTTCCAATTGCGTGATCTCTCTGCACTCTTCTATACTGTGACAATTATTGGAGGGTGGTAGGCATCGACCGTCCCGGATCGCCTCTTTGCGAGATTCGTTACCTTTGTTGATGCGGAAGGTTGACGATGAGGTGCCACATTATGCTCTTCTCCTTCTGACCTTGTCTGATAGGTCAAGATCTGTGATGACTGGGGTTCAATAATATCATTTGGAGCTTACCTGAAACACGTGTGGATCTCTCTGTCAGAGGGTGTTCAGATTGGTCATGTTAGAAACTATAACCAATCTCTGGAGATGGGGAGAAGCAAAGTTATGTGTATGGAAGATCTAAATCTAAGAGAAGTCATTGTTCTGAAGATGTGAGATGGAATTTATCTGTGAATATTGCTAGATCTTAGATTGTAGTGAAGAGCTTCTGTGAGTCTAACAAACCAATCAAATGATGAAGATATAAAATAATTCTCTGGAAGGTCAAGAATGATGAAGATGAAATTGTTGACAGCATGCGGAGAGGATCAATAACAAGAAGCTCACAAGAAGACAAAAGCAACTAGATAAAAGAATGGGAAAGCTTGTTTCATTACCTGTAGTAATTTGATGCCTTGCCTAAGTTCACAGTATTGTCATGTCAAGAATTTATACTCTGGAAAACCACAAATCGATTCAGATCCTCTTTATTAAAGAAATTATGGGTCATAATAATAAGAACTCAATGTCAGATAAGGCAACTTATGGATAAATTTCAAGTTGATGAGAATCTTTCTACTAATACCATTATATGGTTAAGATATCTTAAAGTGGGAAGGGAACCAGAGAATTTTGGAATGTTAATGCTTCCAAAGTCATTATAGCTTAGATCCAAGTACTGAAGATGCTTCTGATCCAACAAAGAACTGCTTATATTGCCACCCAAAGGTAATGCAGTTGGATCATAAACATCTGATAGAAGGTTGAGTTGGAGAACATGTCCAGTTTTGTTGTGGCAAAGGACTCCTTCCCAATTACAACACTCTTCACCGACCCAAGAACATGTCCAGTTGTGTTGAAGCTCAAAAGGGTTTCTCCTTCTTCTTCTCTGCAAAGAGCCTTTGGACTATGCCCAATACAGAAATCGAACTTTGCAGCTAGAATGAAAGAAAGAATGAGAGTAAGGAACACCAAACCTGTACTTACCAAGATCTATTAAGCTACTTGATTTAAAGCACACAATGTTTATGAAATGTATGTGAATTATTTAATGACATAGTCAGTAACTTAGGATGATCCATAAGACTAAGTAATGTTTTATTTCTGAAAAAAATTCTATATTGATAGGTCAATAATTGTATTAAAAATAGGTGGTTGTGGATGTGGACTAGTTGTGAGGCAAAGTGGTGGATTACATCAAATTTTAAAAATATTGATTAAAAAAGCATGACTCCAAAACTATTGATTGAATTACCATAGTTTGTGATGACATGGAACCCATGTAGATCTAGTCTGTGGTGAACACGAGTTTAGTACAATTCAGAACTTGTCTGCCAAAAAGACAGGTTCGATGCAAATTTAGAACTGTGCATTTGACAGCGAGTTGTGTCTGAACGGGCGTCATTGCGAATACCGAGCATTTCAGATGGAAACTTTGGGGACCACATGCAAGTGAACTTCGTTTGTTGAAAAGACGAGTTCAATACAAATTAAGAACTCGTATGTTGAAAAGAAAAGTTCAGTGTAAATATGAGGCACAAATGCGTTAAAAAGCGAGTTTAGTGAAATTGAAGCTAGTATGTAGTGAGCATGCATTTATAGTACAATTTAGAACACGAGTTTAGTGCAAATTTGAAAGAAACCCGATTCTATACCAGATAAGAATGATCTTTGGGTAGTGCAGTTAGTACAATTAGGGAATTTCTAGTTTGCCAAAAAGCAGGGTTTGGTGCAATTTAGAGACACCTGGGTTTGTTGAAAGATGGGGTTCATACTCAAGAATTGGACATCATTTGAAATATAGAACTTGTGAAAACCCGGGTAAATTTGGAATTTTTTTTTTCGCAAGATGGTAAATTACCACGACAATATGGGTTGTAAACCCAGATTTGTCTAGATCTCGAATAAATGACCTCGCCTTTGGATTAAATGCTCACGAAATATAGTTTAAGTAATAGTGCGTTATTATGTTAATTTTGAATTGTAAATTTCACGTATTTTAGGATGAAACGGACCAAGGGCAAGTTGACACATGGCATGAAGAGCCATGTGCATGTGTCCACGTGGCACATGGGGGAAGGAAACAAGTGTCATGACACTTGTCATGAGAGCAAGTGGAGTGGTGACACATGAGAGCTGCTGTGACCACACCACTAAAGACAAAAAACTCAATGGGGTGGAAGAAAATCGATTCGATTGGAAGGAAAGAAAGGAAAAGGGAAGGAGAAGAAAAGAGAGGGAAAGGAAGGAGAGGAAAAGAAAGAAAAGGAAAAGAAAAGAAAGAAAGGAAGGAAAGTAGCGGGTTTCCTTGGGAGCTGACCTCCCAGGGTCGAATTCATGGTTGCAGTTTGTCTACGTAGCGCAAGCTGTGGGTCTCAGAGGCAGGAGGTTGCTTGACTCAAAGAGGTAAGAGTCTTCACTACTTTGGTTTATTTTCCACCTGAGGTTGTGTGGTTGTGTCTTTGCCCTAATTTCATTTAGCCAGTGAAATAGCAAATCTTTCTATATTTGTTCTACGATAGCGAATTTTAGGGCCCGATTTGGTGGGGCAGGGTCGGACTGGGGTCCCTTCATGTAAGTGTAGCTATCAATGAACTTGATATGAGCTTTAAATCACCTAAATTGAACCTTTACAACCAGTTATAGTCCACATTTCTACAGGAGACTACTACTAGTTGCACACAGGTTGTTTATTTGTCGTGTCTGGGATTTTTTGACTATTTTTGATGTCTTCTTTATTTGATTTTGGGACAATGTAACACCATGATGTACTACCCTAACGGTTTTATAACTATGTTTACAGGTGCATAATAAAGAAATAAAAGTATATTTATCAGAATGAAATAGGAAATAAAACTAAAATAAATAAGAGCAGATAATACAAAGTTGGGTAAATTAATAATTTACAATTAGGATAAAGGTCTTTTATTTAATAAGTTCATATGCCAAAAATAGGAATATGCATAAGACAAATTAAGAGTAATAGAGAGGTGGAGGATCTCAAAGAGTAATAAAGAAAGATATTAGAATATGAAATAAGGGAAAGAGAAAATTGTGGAAGAGACAAGTGGTTTGAAGGAAAGAGAAAGTTTCCTCCTTTATTTGGATGAATCGAGATGCTCAAAGGAGAAAAATTGAAATAAAAAGGGGATAAGATCGAATAAAGAGATAAGACCAAAAAAAATATCTCATTTGGTCTTTTGGGGAAAGAACAAAACGGATAAGAGAAAGAAAGGAGAGAAAGAAGAAAGAAAGAAGAGAAAATAAAAGATCGGGTATGGAGCCATGAATATTTATATGAAAGCCTTGGTATTTGTATGGAAAAGTATACGATTTTAATTGCACTAATTATGAAAACTATGTGTGTATATGGAAGTCTAGTTTTGGTCTGAAAGTTTAGATACATGGTTTAGAACCCTACATCTTGTGCATGGTTTGGGTTTGGAAACTCCCGAGCTCATTTCTAATAACAGGGTTGAGTTGAGAAGAGCTTAGGACTCTGATGTGTTTTGGGACAGTCGGTTTAATTTGAACCAAAGAAAATTTCCCTAATATAATGACATACGGTCATCTTAGCATTAGCCGGAACTTAGAACTGGTTTTTGGGTCATAAATAAAGAGAACTTGGTAGTGAGTCCTTCTAGTAAATTGTAGCCACATCAGTGAACTTGATATTAGGCTTTTGAATTTCTCAATTCGGACTCTACGTAGACAGTTATGAAGATGCTTTACTACGAATAGTCTAATGGGCTGAGAGAGGCAGCCCAGAGTCGAGGGCGACTGTAAGAGAGTCGAGGTTGCTTCCAGAAGGGTCAACTGTAAGTCAAGGCCCATGAAATCGGGCTGCTGTAGAGGTCGGTATCAGGGATCGGCTTTGTGGCCTGACCAGTGCTTCAGTGGTGGCGATGATCGTGTGACCTCCAACTTGGGAGAAGATCTCTCCTTCGATCCGAACTCAGTTTCGGGTGTTCTTGGACTCTATGGAAAGCCATTGAGTCAAGAAATTCATTCATACCTGTGGGGACAGTAGATTGTCAGACCGAGGGTGTCGAATGGGTTTACCAAGGTCAGGTCAGACTGTTCGGTTCGGTCTGGCTCGGATTATTACATGTAGTACTCGAGCTTGAAGGTCGTAACTTCTTACGTCGAACTCCGTTTGGTGTTCTTGAACTCTATAGAGAAAGCGATGAGGTCAAGAATCCATTCCATATGGCTGTGGGAGGATAGTAGGTGTTAGACGAGGTGTCGAGCCAGGGTTTACACCTGGGTCGGTCGGCTCGATCGAGTTAGTCGGCTGTTGGGTGTGACTCATTGCGACCTCGACTTGAGAAGGTCATAACTCTTTCGTCCGAACTCCGTTTCGGGTGTTATTGGACTCTATGGAAAGCTCATTGAGTCTAGAATCTAACCATATGATATTAAATGGCATTTGATATCCGCATATGAAAATATGATTATTGTACCAAGTGTAATAATGGCAGCTTGGGTAAAATCCAATTGGAATAAGCTTGTATGATAAGAGAAAAGGAATGGAGATATGAACAAAGAAATAACTTAATATATAAGATTTGATAAAGGGTATAGAAAAGAAAAGAAAATGATGAAGCTAGAACACGTATAATTGTATAATGCTAAGAATGGGATGTTAATGACAAGACATATATGATCGGTGCTTGGCCTTACACTTTAGTGCTACGGCGCTTCTGTGCGTGGGCGACGCGTCATACATGATCGATGCCGGCGCTCACGCTGATCTCTGCTGACACTTCTATTATGGGCGACGCATTAGCCATGTTGATCTTGGCACTCCCAGTAGTGTTTGACACTCTGACCACATCAGGGCGAGCGTCAATAAGCCGTCTTAAATCTTGTACCTTGATTATATATTGTCAAGTCCGTTTCATTCTTTATCTCAGGTCGAACAAGCGAATGTTTATATGTGTATTGTCTGAACTAAGAAAGATAAAAGATTAAATAGTTTGGACATGAAGGGAATTTAAATTTATCTCAAGAAAAGTCCATCAGTTGTTACTCATGGGAGATAGGACGGTCACGATAAGTACAAGTAAAACCTCTGAGTCTAGAAATGTATAGGTATATGTCTAGGATATGATGAGTACGATAAGTACATGAAGATATGAAGTTGACTTAAGATATGAATGTTATAAGTAGATGACATAGATATGAATATAAGAATGAGTAAATGCATATGAATAAAATATAGGAATATATATATGTATTATAAGAAATATGAGGCAAGTAATATGAGCTACAGGATATGAGAACGAATATGAATTAAGTAATGATGTGTATTTATTGTATGGCTTAATCATGTGATAACAATATGGAGTTTATTCATGCTTCCATGAGATATGCGAAAATGTAATAAAGCTGATTTACTGTTTCTAACCAAGTAGAGGGATAAAATGTGATAGAATAAATCTGCGACATATAAGGATTCTGCATTTATGATATTGAGGCCCAGTTTGGTCGATGGGAATGGATGATGGATTTTGGATCACGGTGGCCCAGAAGGATGCCATGCGCCTTTCTGGTACCCCATAGAATGATGGGCCTTATCTGATTCTGATGATACTTGGCGTCGGGCTAGATTTCTGTATCCACTTCTTTGGTATTGGGGCGCAGGAAAGAGAAAATAAGCGGCTCATATCTATCTTGGAAGCTTGAGTGTATATGAGGAAATAATTACGCCAAGGCGATTGCACGAAACAATACATGAATACGATTATGAAATTGACACATAGACCTGTTTGATTACACGACAGTGTTTATGATGACAATACATGATAACGATTATGATAGCGATTCTACATGAAAATGGGACATAACAAATGGTATAAATATATAACCATGAAAGTAATATATGTATAAAAATGTGACATGCACGAGGAATAGGATATGTAATATGAACCATTAGAAAATAATAGATCAAATGATAGAAGTACAGAATAAGAAATATATGATATGAATATATGATGATAGACATACCCTAAGTGAATAGATGGAACATGCTGTAACACCCAATTATACTAACAGTTTATAACAACATGTTTTTACTGGGTATAATAAACGCAAAATATATTTATTCGGAATAAAATAGAAGATAAAAACAAAAGTAGGAATATGCATAAGTTAAATTATGAATAATAAAGAGAGATTTGAGGCTATTGTAAGAATAATAAATTGGAGTTGTAAATATGAAAGTTGGAGGACCAAGTGAAATAAAAAAGGGGATAAAGATCAAATAAGGATAGACCCGAAAAATATCTCATTTTTAGTGCTTGGGAGAAAGAAACAGAAAAATACGGATGAGAGAAGAGAAAGAAAGGAAAGGAAGAAGAGAAGAAAGAAAGAAGAAGAAAGAAAGAACACGATGCACGGATACATGTTTTGATTGGTAATGGGACTATGTGAATATGAAGGAATGTAGAAAACTTGGGTTGTAATGGAACTATGATTTGTATAGAAAATGAACCATGAATATGTGTATGTAGACTGGAGTGTGGGCTGGGAGTGTATGAATACATGTATTTGGTGTATGGAAGTCTAGTTTTGGTCTGGAAGCCGGTATGGTTACATGTTTTGCAGAACCTATCTTTGTGTATGGTTTGGGTTTGGGAACTCCAAGCTCATTTCTTGTTAGGTTTAAAGTAAGAAGAGCTAAGGTTCTAAATATGTGTATGAGAAGGGTCTAGTCATAAAGTTGAACCTTAAAATTTCCCTATCGGCCGACCATACGCACAATTTCGATCTAGAACCGCTGCACAGAAATAAGGAGAATTGGCAAGTCCTTTCTCGTGAATTGTAGCCACATCAATGAACTTGATAGGGCTTTAAATTTCACTCAACTCCCAGACCAAGGCGGTCTTTTTTTTTACTCTGAACAGTTAAATGGGTGAGTGGTAGTCAAACAAAGGGTCGCCCACCAACAAAGGGTCGCTGGTCAGCGGGAATGGTCGCCCACCAACAAGGGTCGCCCACCAACAAGTGGTCGCCAATGCGGAACGCAGTCGCCCAACGCGCGGGTCACCACCAACAAAGGGTCGCCCACCACCGCATCGCCAAACAAAGCGTTCGCCAAACAAGATTACAAACAAGATCGCCAACAAAGATTGCCAAACAAAGGGGTCGCCCATCAAAGGGTCGCCCACCAATGGTCGCCAACAGCGGAATGCTGGTCGCCCAACAGCGGGTCGCCGTCGTTGACTACGCATGACCTCCACCCCTGGTTATCATAACCCTTCGCTTGAACTCCGATTTGAGTGTTCGACTCTATGAAAGCCCAGGCTTGAGTCAAGAATCCATCCATATGCATGAGGAAGATATTAGATGTCGATCAAGGTGTCGACCGACATACTTCGCAATCCTCTCGTCGCTTCGTGCCGCCTCGTCAAGATCGACGCGCATGACCTCCAACTTCTAAGGTCATAACTTCTTCCGCCCGAACTCCGATTCGAAAGTGTTCTGACTCTATGGAAAGCTCATTGAGTCAAGAATTCATCAATAGATAGCATGATAAGATTGGAACCTATTAGTTCCAATATCAGTAGGCAAAGATGTAACCATAGTTATTCATTTTATAATGCCTATTATGAATTCATAAATAGCTCAGAAGATACATGGTAAGCATATTTATTTATGCTATAATGAGATATGAAAATGCAAAGTTATGAATAATGATTGTATATTTATATATCACATATGATTACCGAATAACAATAATTATTCGAATAAGAGATATATACTAAATGTAAAATACATATTGATTGTCGCTAAACTGGTAGGGATAGATGACATGCCTATTAGGGGAAAACAAAGCATGTAAAGTATATATACATATTCCTACCATCGCCAGAGGTCACATTACAGATCCCGCTGACTGTGTGGTTCTCGAATGTCACCATAGCGCCCGAGTACTAATGGATGGTCACCTGCTCTACGCTGATGATACCTTCGTATCATATTACCGGCACTCATGGATGGTCATCAGATACGTGATGATAATTTTCGAGCATCATATTACCGGGCACTCATGGATGGTCATCAGCATACGCTGATGATACCTTCAGTATCATATTATCGGCACTATAAATGGTCACCGCCTTCATAGCGATGATACTCGATATCATATTATCGGCATAGTACATTGTCTCACACAATGACAACAAATAAGATTCGCCCTCATGGGATTTATAGTTTCCTCGTATCCACTCCTGTTGTCGAGGCATATGAAACATAAAAGAAAATGACGTATATGCAAAGAAGATAGAGAAATACATGATATGATATGAGAAGCATAGCACGTTTATGATGAGATGATACGCCATGCGCAATAAGAAGTAAAGTACAAGCGACATGAAAAGTATATGGAAGATGATAAGAAATGAAACTGTTATGATAAGTATATATATGAGAAACAGATAAGAATCAGAATCATATATGCAAGAGTATGCATTTGTATAGAAGTGTGGTGACCCTAATGTAGGTCGCTCATGTGTATTAATTCCCACTCAAGCTGCAGCTTAGCACGGTGTTCAATCCGTAGTACGTAAGAGGAAACCGCAGGACGTGACAACCACATCAAGAAATAAACACACAAATAATAGCGCCACCTGAATCTTAGGTCTATTTTGTATATGAAATTTTGTAACCAATGTAAATATTGTGAGATGTTGAACATTTCCATATTTGGAGCTTGTATTTATATTTTGTAATCCGTCACATGTAATGTAATACAAGTTAATTTGCTTAACATTATATGAATATGTAAGTGTAAGGGTTATAAGTTTAAAAAAAAAAAAAAAAAAAAAAAAAAAAAAAAAGAGGACTCATTTGACATCCTATGCCGAGTTGGGGCGTCACAGTTTAGTGGTATCAGAGCCTGCTAAATAGCGCTTTCTCGAAAATCCGTTTAAAGGCGCTTCTCGAACAGAGTATATATGATAGAAGCCTATAAGTTTAGTAATAATGTGGCCTGATGATGTCTGTGTTTTGTATATGGATCTTCCAAGAAGCCGAGAGTGTTAACCCAAGAGAACAAGGTTATCACTAACCTTCTGAAGTAATGTACCAATGAGCCCACGTAAGCCTCACGAGAATATCGCAAGACATGGCTCTGCTTCTTGATAGATTTGACCTTAAAGCTCCAATAGACAATCGTAAGAAGACATGGAGTAGAGGAATCTAATAAGTACATAAGAGCCGTATTTGGACTGGTTAGAAAAGCTAGAAAGGGTATTGTAAGAGAAAGATGTCTCCCGATCGGGAGAGCATTATGTGCGCCTCACTATCACAGGTGAGGCATACGCATTGGTGGAAACTAGTGCTCAAAAGTCCAAGGATTCTAAATCCCATGATCAGAGTTTCGTCCAAGAGTTCAGGCAAAGTATGTTACCGAAATGTATAGGGATTCCATGAAATACCAAATTTGAAGCAAAGGAGCTTATCTATATCGAATATGAAAAAGAATTTAGCTATCTTAGTAAAGTATGACTGGAATTGGTCCTCACCGAGGCATTTCTGGTAGCAATTTGAGGATGGATCGCATGATTCCATCAAGCGTTATTCGCACCTATGACTTCTCCAAACCGCCGATTTATCGTCCGTTACAATGAAAGTAGAGAAACTAGAAACGAAAAGAAAGAAAGATTTCAAAAGAAGAAGTTTTCTAAAGGAGCTGGCCTTCCTTTGAAAAAGAGCTTTCAGAGAATTCCAAACAATCAGAATATAGTTCCATTGGCTTAGAAGTGGGAAGACAAAGGTCCAGCCAGAGCACGTAGCTGGGCAGTGAGAGGTGCTTCGGCTAGACCCTAGAATTCTCTAAATGCCTCACAAGTATAGGCTGCATTTCCGGGGAGTTTGTGCGTGATAGTGACAGAGGGTGTTTCTGTGGAAGCCTCGAACATTTGAAAGCACAAAGGTTCAAGAGTTGGGGTGGGATAATAGAAGCTACCAAGGTGTTTTTGGCAGAGAAGATCACACACTTTCGATCACGATCGTAGGGTCGAGTGGGCCCATCTCAGTATAAAGGACATGTAGAAGGCTCGAGACAAGATCATCCTAGTTTACAAAGATCAAAGACGCAGCACATGTTATGAAGGCTCGCAGGATCACGTCTCCCGAGGTCATATCGGTATATTTTCTTATATGATATGAGATGCATGCATCGATTGATCCCGGATCTACCTATTCATATGTGCCGAGCATGTATTTGATAAAGTGCATCAAAGAATGGAGAAATTAGCATATGACATGCATGTACATGTAACTAGTCCACGGCACAACGTTAGTGTGAATAACATACATAGAAATTGTCCCATTGTTATACAAACAAAAGAGTTTCATCGATTTGATAACCTTACTTCATTCCTCGAGAATTTGACTTTGATTCTAGCATGGATCGGGTTGTCTACACCGAGCTATCGCTGATCGACAAAAAGACTCGGTAGTGCTGAAATGCTCTCACCAGACCGAGGTAGCCAGTACAAGGCATTGGATCAAGTGTACGTCTAATGTCATTCCATTATGCAAGCTAGAGAATTAAGTGAGGAAAGGATGAGACATTCTGCTTTGATGTCGGGACTCCAAGAGAGACAAGTCGATGCAGAAAAGATCCCAAGAGGTAAGGGAATTTCCAGATGGCTCCCAAGAGTTACTGTGTATTCCACATGAGGAGAGAGGTGGACTTAGCCTACAGAAATTGTACCTCGTGAAATGCCCCTAAGTGTCAGCACTGGCATGTGATGGCTCCAACTGAGTCAAAAGAGCTAAAGAGTCACCCCAGAAGAACTTTTGGATAAATAGGATTTATGTCCTGTCACAGGTCCCCTTCGTGCACCAAAGCAGTTTGTGAAAAGAAAGATGGCACTCACTCTGGATGTGCATTGATTATCGGCAGATTACTTAAGGGGTGACGTTGAAACAAGTATCCATTGCCGAGAATCAAGATTCGATCGCTGAAAGGAGCGTGTCTTTTCGAAGATGTAATTCGCGATCGTGGTATTACAACTTGAGGGTAAAAGAAGGAGATGTGCCGAAGACCGTGATTTAGAACCCCGACATGGTCATTATGAGTTTTTGGTCATGCCATTTGGGTTGACTAATGCACCGGGCAAGATTCATGGATTTGATGAATAGGTTTTTCCTCAATCATGTGGATCAATTTGTTGCGGGTTTTTATCGACGATAGCCCTAGCCAGATTCTAAGGATGCACAGAACATGAACAACACCCGAGAATAGTCTTAGAGACGTTAAGAGAAAAGTTAGTTATATGCTAAGCTCACAAATGTGATTTTTGGCAAAGGAAGTCTCATTCCTAGGCCATATTGTGTCTCCATTGAGGGTATAAGAGTCGATCCCGGCTAAGTATCAAGCAATTGTGGACTGGAAATCACCTCAAAATGTAACCAGGTGAGAAGTTTCCTCGGGTCTAGCTTCTGCTATTATAGAAGATTTGTGAGAGGCTTTCTTGCACATAGCTTCTCCGCTCACCAAAGTTACTCAGTGAAAGGAATAAAGTTTGAGGGACAGACAAATGTCGAATAGTTTTGAATGGGCTGAGGGATAGCCGGTCAGCATCTCGTGACGACGCTGTTCTTACCCGGAAAAGAGTATACCTTGTATAGTGATGCTTCATGCATTGGTTTAGGGATGCGTGTTGATGCAAGATGGGAAAGTGGTGGCTTATGCGGGCCCGCACAATTGAAGCCACATAAACAAAATTATCCCACTCATGACCTAGAGTTAGCCGTATGTAGTGTTTGGCTTTAAAATATGGCGACACTACTTATACTGGAAAAGTGTAGAATTTACACCGATCATAAGAGCCTCAAGTACTTGTTAACGCGGTAAAAGAGTTAAATTTGAGACAATGAGGTGGTTAGAGTTATTAAAGGATTATGACCGCATCATGTAATACCATCCTGAAAGGCTGTATATAGTGCCGATGCTTTAAGCCGAAAGACGCTGGTAGCAATGTCACCACAAGATGCTGATTGAGACTAGGAGATAATGGAGCTATGTTAGCTCAATTAGAAGCGCAACCCGCTTTTAAAAACAAATGATTATAGATGCGTTAAAATGATGAAGAGTTACGTAAAAATTTACAGATGGTTAGAGATGGTGACAAGACTGAGTTTTGGGAGAAAGTTGCTTCCTGAAGTTCAGATTTCCGAATAGATTATGTGTGCGATATGATAAAGAGCTAAAGCAAAAGTTGCTATTTGAGGCTCATAATACGGTATTTACAATGCATCCTGGAGGCACTAAGATGTACCAGGACCTAAAACAGTTTTATTGGTGGAAAGGAATGAAAAGAGATGTGACTGAATATGTGTCTAAGTGTTTGACGTATCACGAAGTCAAAGCCGAACACCAAGTGCCAACAAGTTTGTTAAATCCCCTCCACCTCAATGGAAGTGGGATAACATTACTACGGATTTTGTGTCGGGTTTTCCCCACACAACAAAACATGACTTCTGCCCGGGTGATAGTAGATAGACTCACAAAAAGTCGGCCCATTTTATACCAATGATCATCATTCATGGATCACTTACCGAAGTTATATGTAGATGAGATTGTGCGATTGCATGGTGTGCCGTTGTCTATTGTGTCGGATAGAGATCCACGATTTACATCAAGGTTCGAAGGAATTGGCGCCACTTTCTTTAGGCACTAAGTCGAATTTTAGTACAAAGATTCCATCCGCAAACAAGATGGACAATGAAGATTGATTCAGTGCTCGAAGATATGCTTCGAGGCTGTCATGGAATTCGAAGTTTGGATAGGTATATTCCATTGATGAATTTGGCCTATAACAATAGTTTTCAGTCACATTGTACGGCACCATATGAAGCTTTGTACGGGTCGGAATGTAGAACTCCCCGCGGTGTCGGGATTTAATTAAATGAGCAGAAATTGATAGGTCCAGACATAGTAAAAGATACAGAAGAGAAAGTACAAGACCGCAAGAGGTTAAAGGCTGCTTAGTGATGTACAAAGGTCGTATGCCAACTAAAGAGGAGAGATATTGAATATAGCGCGAGACAAGGTCTTTTTAGCGGTATCACCATGGAGGAAAATTCTGCCTGGTCGAAAGGCAAGTCGAGTCCAAGGTCCATAGTATCATATGAGATTTGGAACGTGATGGTCTGTGTTATCGGGATTGGCACCCTACGAGTCACAAATTACACGATGTGTTCCATGTGCCGATGCTCGAGATACCGCTCCTCGATGAGTCGCACATACCAGCAAAGCAAGAGATACAAGTACAAGAAGATTTGTCATATGATGAGGAGCCCAAAGACCATTCTGGCTCGAGGTGAAACAGTTGCTGAACAAACAAGTACCATTAGTGAAAGTTCCGCAACACCACGATGTATAGTTAAGCTAATGGGGAGCCGTATAACCATGGGAGCACAGATTCGCAACTCTTCTGAACAGTATGAATTTCGAGGACGAAATTCTTTCTAAGGGGGGGAGAGTTGTAACACCCCAAATTATACCCTAACAGTTTTATAACATGTTTTGGGTATAATAAACGCAAAGGTATATTTATTCAGAATAAAATAAAGATAAAAACAAAAGTGAATATGCATAAGTTAAATTATGAATAATAAAGAAGATTTGAGGCTATCAAGAATAATAAATTGATTTGTAAATAAGGAAGAGTTGGGAGGACCAAAGTGAAATAAAAAAAGGGATAATATCGTCATGATAAGACCAAAAGAAATATCTCATTTTTGGTCTTGGGAGAAAGGGAGAGCAAATACGGATAAGAGAGAAGAGAGAAGAAAGGAAGAAGAAGAAGAAGAAGAAGAAGAACACAGGTACGGATACATGTTTTGGTTTGTATGGAACCATGAATATGTGAATGTAAACTTGGGTTGTATGGAACTATGATTTGGTATAGAAAAGTATGGAACCATGAATATATATATGTAAACTAGGTGTGTATGGAACTGGGAATATTTGTATGAATACACATGTCTTGGGTTGTATGGAAGTCTAGTTTTATCTAGACAAGATGATACATGTTTTAGAACCTCTATCTTGTATGTTTGCTTGGGAACTCAAACTCATTTCTGTGGTTGGAGTTAAGAAGAGCTTCTTAAGGCTCCTAAATAAGGTGTAATGAGAAGGGTCTAGTTGCAGTTGAACCCAAAATTCCTATTGCTCGACCACATGCAGTAGCCGGATCTTTAGAACGAGTTTTTGGGGTCAGAAATAATGAGAGAATTTGCGTGCAAGTCCTTCAGAAATTGCAGCCACATCAATGAACTTGGATGTTAGGCTTTTCAATTTCTCAATTCGACTCCTCGTAGACCGCTATGGTCTTTTTACCTGAACGCTAAATGGGTAGCGTGGTGGTCAAACAAAGGGTCGCCCACCGCTGGTCGGGCCAATAAGGAATGCTGGTCGCCCACTAAACAAGTGGTCGCCCACCAACAAGTGGTCGCCAACAAAGGAATGCTGGTCGCCCAATGCTGGTCGCCCACCAACAAAGGGTCGCCCACCAATGCGATTGCCAACAAGGTTCGCCAAACAAGATTGGCCAAACAAGATTGCCAAACAAAGGTCGTCCACTAATGCTGGTCGCCCACCAACGCGGGTCGCCAATGCTGAACAAAGTGGTCACCATCAGCGGGTCGCCTCGCCAAAGTTGACTACGCATTTGACCTCCAACTGGTTGTCATAACTTCTTCGCTCAACTCCGATTTGAGTGTTTCGACTCGGGCGGAAAGCCCATTGAGTCAAGAATCCATCCATATGCATGAGGAAGATATTAGATGTCGACTGTTGTGTCGACCGAGCTCATTACTGCGTACCATTACCAGTCGCCTCGTCAAGACTGACTGCGCATGACCTCCAACTTCGGAAGGTCATAACTTCTTCGTCTGAACTCCGATTCGAGTGTTCTTGACTCTATGGAAAGCCCATTGAGTCAAGAATTCATCAATAGATAGTATGATAAGATTGGTGTTGAAAATCGCGCCCACGTCGCCTCATGCTTGTGCATGTTTCTCCATATTTAGCATTCCTCTTTTCCTTTTAACTTTCCCCACTAATGCAATATACCATCTATAAGGATTACCCAAATCCAAGAAGGTGGACCGTGGTTTAATTCACTTTCCTTGTAAGAGAAATTTTGTCCAGTGATATTGTCACTTTTCCTGCACTATCTCAAATCAGAACTATTTATTTCCCTATTTTCTTTCATTAAGCAAAATAAGAAGTGAGACTAGATTCCTCTAGAGTTTTTTGGTCAAATTCTTCATGGTATCGTGAGCAGTTTAATCCTCGCTCTCTTCTTCTCCATCTTCATTTATGCCTAAATACGGTCCAGCGCTTGAATGTATGCTACCAACTCATCCTCCTCTTCTCTTCCGATGGCGACCAATCTACCTCCTTTGACAACCGTCAAAAATCAAAGCGGGAAGACCTTGTGTGACTCACTGGGCAGTAAAGCCGGGTCACTCGAGAAACTTGTTGGAAGATTCATGGAAAACCAAAGAGATCGGGAAGCCACGCCAACCACTTGAGAAAGAAGTGACGAGGTAATCATGTACGTCGCGAACGATCGCACAAATCAAGCTACCTTTAACAAGGAGCAAATGGAGATGCTTCGTAAACTACTATCTTCTCTTATGTCAATACACAACCGCACATCTTCCAATCGTGTCATTGGTTCCGGGAACCTTGGCTCAAAGGTAATTCTTAAGCGCCTTTATTGTTGGTAAGAAACATAAAAACCCGATCGTGGACCCAAGAGCATCCGATCATATGATTCGGGAGACGCGACAATTTTGTACATATAGCCCATGTCCAAATAATTTAATGTCCGGTCAGCTAGATGGTTCACTTCAAAGGTTGGGTTTCAGATCGTCTGGCCAGGCTATCAAGGGATCTACTCTCAACCCGCTCCTTGTTCCTAACTCGATCAGAATCTGTCATCAATTAGTAAATCACCAAGAAAAGAGTGTATTACTAATTTTTCATCCACTCACCGTGAATTCGGATTTGATCTGGGAAGACGATTATAATGAGGAATGCTCGACTCTACATCCTTAAGGAGCACCACGATCCACAAGAACAACTCTCAAATGGTAATTGCGGTAATTTTCTACCATGTCAAAATAACGATAAGGTAATTATGTTTGCGGGCACTATCAAATTGGTCATCCTAATGTTATGTATCTCAAGCATTTATTTCATTATTTAATAAAATCCAAAATCCTTTCGAGGTGAAATCAAGCCAATTATCAAAGTAAGTTCGGTCTCATTTTCCCATTCAACCCTATAAAGCGCCTAGTCCATTCTCAATGATTCATAGCGATATTCGGGGTCCGGCCAAGAATAAAAAATGCAACCTAGATTCAGGTGGTTTGTCTCATTCATAGATGATCACACTAGATTAACGTGGGTATTCCCCAAGAAAGAAAACCAAATAAAAGTCAAATTTTCAAAATTTCAAAATATGATTCAATCTAATTCCAATCAAAATACAAATTAAAAGTCCTATAATGTTTCGATTACTTAACTCCATCAGAGAATATCTACAAAAAAGAAGGATAGTTCACTTAAGTTCATGTGTTGATACCCTACAACAAATGAATATTTCAAAGGAAAAAGAGCATTTATTGGGAGGTGGCTAGATCGCGTAATGTTTTCACGAATGTACCAAAATTCATTCGGGGAAGTCAGTTCTACTAAGCAAAATTTCACCATCAATAGGATGTCGCCTAGTGGCACTAAAATCTCCAAATGACCTTGTCAAACACTCCTTAAACTTTTCCGACCACTGCCTCATCCATCGGGTCCCACCAAAATTTTCGGTGTTCTGCTTTTTGTTCATATCAATCATCAACATAGAAGTAAACTTGATCCTAGGTCACCAAGTGCATCTTTCTCAGACTCAGAATAAAAAGGGTATAAGTGTTACTTCCCACACAAGAAAATTCCTACAGTCCAATGGATGTCATTTTGAAACCCAAATTCCTTACTATCCCAAAAATTGATATTCAGTGGGGAGAATTCAACCTCGTGAATATCGCTTAACCTGAGTCATCGGGAGCGAAATACCATCACCACTAAAATCAAGTTTCTATAGAGTCATGTAATCACTCGAGTTCATTGTTGACTTGTGGGATAATGAGGCCATCCAAGAGGAAATGGAGGAAGGAGCAATTTCTCAAAGAAACCCATGAGGTCGTTTTGCCCTAATCCAAGCAAAATTCCAGTAGCAATGCTCCTAACCTGTATGGTACCGTTGATTCGTAGTTAGAAAATGATATTCCATTTATAGCCAGGAAAGGAGCTTAGATCATGCACTCAAGATCCCATTGGAAATTTTATTTCTTATGATAAGCTATCACCTACGCTTCGTGCATTCACTTCTAACATCACAGATAAGTTCCTAGATATTCAGAAGCTTTCAAGTATCCTAAGTGGAAGGCCGCAGTCGATGAAGAAGTTCGGGCGCTGGCAAAGAATGGTACGTGGGAAATTACTGACCTCCCGAGAGGTAAGAAACCAGATGGGTGTAAGTGGATTTTCACAGTAAAGTACAAGGCATATGGTAATGGACAGTATAAGGTCTTGCTGGTCTTTAAAAAGGATTCAATCTAATCATATGGTATTGACTATCAAGAAACTTTCGCCCAATGTTGTTGCTCAACACCGTTTCAGGTACTTTATCCTTGGCACTAATCTCGATCGCCTTCACCAACTTGATGTGAAAATGCCTTCTCAATGGTGGACTTAGAGGAAGAAGTTTATACGGACATTCCCGGGCCGGGCTCGAGACTACATCGAATTTCAACAAGGCTCAGGCACCAAAACTCAGATGGTCTCGGGCAATCCCTAGCCTGGCTCGAACGGGTTCACTAAGGTAGTGAAAGGGTACTGATTCGCTCAATGTCAATCCGATCACACATTGTTTGTGAAACACTTCCCGTGAAGGGAAGACGGTCATTATCATCAGATATACCACATAATTTTGACCTCCGGTAATCAAGTGAAGAGAAAATTGACCTACTTAAAAAATTACTGACAAAAAAATTTGAGATCAGGGACCTTGGAAACCTCAAGTACTTTCTCGGAATGGAGATTGCTAGGTCAAAGAAAGGTATAGCAGTCTCACAACGCAAATACGTTCTGGACTTACTAAATGAAACAGGGATGCTAGGATGCAAGCCGGCAGAAACACCTATGGATTCAACTGTAAAACTCGAAGAAAGTGATGGAAGTCCTCCAGTTGATAAAGGAAGATATCAACGTCTTGTGGGGAAACTCATCTATCTTTTCTACAAGGCCGTACATCGGCTTTCGTTAGTATGGTGTCAATTCATGAATAATCCAACCGAAAAACACATGACTCGCTGCGGACTGTAATATCGAGGTACCCTCAAAATGACACTGAAAGGGTCTCTTCTTCCAAAGAACAAAGAAAGAGACGAGATTTTTTTCGCGCGACAAGGTGTTCGGATCGACGGATCAACTTCCTCGCTATTGTTCGCTTGTTTAGGAATTCCGTTACATTTATTAAGCAAGAAACAATCGCTGGTAGCCCGTAGCAAAGGTCGGTGCGTAATTCCGCAAGGCGGCACAAGGTATCTGGCGAGGAACTGGGCTTTAACAGTCAAGTTAGAAGAATTCACGTTCGTTGAAGCATCCCATAAGTATACCGCGACAAACCAAGCCGCCACCGCAGACGCTTAAGAATCCTGGGCCCATCATGATCGAACTAAGCACGTGGTATAGATCTGACACCCTTTATCAAGGGAAAAGATCGAAGAAGGGGTTTTTCAAAGTCACCAATTCCAACAAACTCCGTCAAACAAATCTGACATTCTCACGAAAGCTCTGCTCGAAAGAACCACGAAGATCCGACGAAAAACTTGGAATGATCAACATCTACAATACATTGAGGGGGAGGTTGGAAAATCAAGCCCACGCCGCCATGCTCGTACTGTTTCTCTCCATATTTAGTACCTTCTTTCTTCCTTTTTAACTCTTCCGAATTAATGCAATATACCATCTATATGATTACCCAACCAAAGAAGGTGGACCGTGGTTTAATTCCACTTTCCTTGTAAGAGAAATTTTGTCCGATAATGTCACTTTCCGAATTATTTCAAATCAGAAACTATTTATTTCCTCTATTTTCTTTCATTACAAAATAAGAAGTGAGACTAGATTCTGAAGCTGGGCCAAATTTTCACTGAACTCATTAGTTCCGTAAAACACGGAAAACAAGAGGCGCATACAGTAACCATAGTTATCTATTTTATAAATGCCTATTATTAATTCATAAATAGCTCGTACATACATGGTAAGCATATTTATTTACGATATAATGCAGAGCATTTAAAAACGAAAGCATGAATAAATGATTGTGATATTTATATATCATATATGATTACCGAATAACAATAATTATTCGAATAAGAGATGGCAATAAACAAAAATACATATTGATTGGGTTCGCTTGTAACTCCGGGGTAGAGGAGGTACACATGCCTATTGTGGAAAAAACAAATACAAGATACATATACGATATTCCTACCATCGCTAGGTCGGCACATAGATCCCGCGGATCAAAAATCTTTGAAGGGTCACCATAGCGCCTCAGCACAATGGATGGTCACCGTCATACAAGGATGATACCTTCTGCATCATATTACCGGGCACTCATGGATGGTCACTGGCATACAGTGATGATACCTTCGAGTATCATATTACCGGGCACTCATGGATGGTCACTGGCATACAGTGATGATACCTTCGAGTATCATATTACCGGGCACTCATTAATTGTCACTGCTTTGATGTTACGATAATACCTTTCGATATCATTACCGGGCATAGTACATTGTCTCACACAATGATAATAGCCGTATTCAGTTCTCATGGATTATAGTTTCCGTATCCAATTCTAAGGTTTATGCATACGAAACATAAAGAAAATGACAAGAGGCGTATGGAAGCGTATGGTATCACGATGATATGAGGAAGCATAAAGCACTCGCATGCGATGACGTGATAGCGCTATAAGAATAAGAAGTAAAGTACAAGGATACGAAAAGATAATAAGATGATAAGAAATGAACCTATATGATAAGATATATATGAGAAACGATAAGAATCAGAATCAAGAGTATGTGTTATATGCATTTGTATAGAAGTGTGGTGGACCCTATCAGAGGTCGCTCATGTGTATTAATTCCTCTATTGTTGCAAAGCTTAGCACGGGTGTTCAATCCGTAGTACAAAGAAGAGGAAACCAGAGGACACAAGATACAATCATAATATCAATAATAAAGGCCACACACAATAGGTGTCACCTGGAAGACCTTTAGGTCTATTTCAGATATGAATTCTGCAACCAATGTAAATATTGTAGATGTTGAACATTTCCATATTTTTTGGAGCTTGTATTTATATTTTGTAATCCGTCGCTGCGTAATGTAATACAAGTTAATTGTTTAACATTATATGAATATGTAAAGTGTAAGGTTATAAGTTTTAAAAAAAAAAAAAAAAAAAGAGCGACCACTGACATCCCATGCCGAGTCACGCTACATGCTACTTTAACACGATAAACGGCAAGTCATGTAAGTAACGATGTAGATAAGTAAAAGATGACAAAGCACAAGAATACAGTAAAAGTATAGATAGGAGATATGCCAAAGCCAAAGACAGAGAACATGTAACGGAAAAGATTGACATGTAATAGGAATGTAAAGATGATAAGTAATAAAAAGTTATATGAATATGTATAGATATATATGGCAGAGCTGTATATGTATAAGCTTGGTGATGTCACCATTGGTGGTTGTCCATGCTTATGTTCTCACTAAGCGTGAAAAGCTTAGCACGGGGTGTTCAATCCGCGGTAGGTACGTATGTATGACAAGGATAGGAGGAGCTGTGACATCTCACATCGGCAGAATAAGAGCGCTGTAGATATGTGCTCACCGCATCGTTTCCGCAATCCCTATGTTTGTATTAGATATGCATAATGTACAGGTTTGTATAAGTAAATTTGGACTCAAGATATGTGTATAGATTTTGATGACACCACTCCTGGGTGGTAGTTCTTTGTATATGTAAATGATTTTTGTTATTACGCGGTAAATTGTTCAGATACCCACAAAGTACAAGTTCGGGCCCGAGAAGAATATTCACGAGTCCTGCAGATATAGTCTCGCGCCCGGCTCGTTCGGATCCGCCATTCGGTTGGATCGGGAATCGGGTGTGACACTTAAATTTCGACTATGTCTGCAGACTGGTCCCGTGGTCGTGTGGGGGCCAAATGTGTGGCCCGAACACGGTATGTTTGTGCGGCTCGTGGATGGTCAGGGGAGGTGTGGATCTATTTCAGGGCACTTTATGCCATAATTAGTCTTGAGAACCAAGTTGTATTTGCTTGCTTTTTATTGATTTACTTGGTGATAGTTATTTATTGAATGTTGATATATGAGTTGAGATGAAATGTTGGAAATCATATGCTTTCGATATAGAGGATCGTAGTGGTTCCTCAATGACCGACGGAGAAACGAGATTCTCGTGGAGTTTCACTACTCGACGGTCAGACATCGAGGGGCACGAAGATGTACTAGGATCTTCGCCGCCAATACTATCGAGCGAGATGAAGAGACATGGGGACTTTGTTCGACGCATGTCCACGTGTCGCTAAGGCCGAAGCACCAAAGTCGCTATAGCGCTACTTCAACACAGGTGGCCGAGGAAGTGGAGCATCGCCAATACGATTTTATGACCCACTTGCCACCCACACCACGTGGACATGATGCGGTACTGGTGATAAAGGACTCGACTCAGCCAAGCCACATTTTCTAGTCGTGCGGATGACCTTCACATTGAAGAGATTCACCCATTGTACATTCGAGAGATAGTCCGCCACACGGAGTACCGTGATCCATAAGTCCGGAGCAACACCGAGGTTTACGACGCACTTTTAAGAGTTTCCAAAAGGCTACAAGACAATAACCGACCACGGGTACAACTTTCCACCCCATGAAACGTATGGTCACGTAGAGGACCATACAAGTGTTAAGACATGCTACGAGCATGCGCCCCGGATCATAAGGGTAGCCGGGAAGAGCATTTGCCCTTAGTGAATTCTCAAGCATAACAATGGGGCATCGGATCTAGTATACGATGGCACCATATGAGGTATTGTATGGGGAGGCCATGCAGATCACCTATATGGACCGAGGGAGAGAGATCCATCATCGGGTCCCGACCGGACAGAGACACCTCCGAGAAGGCGAAGCTTGATAATGGCAACGCCTTCTCACGCCAAAGCCGCCAGAAGAGCTAAGGTCGATGTACGACGCCGACCCTTAGAGTTCGGGGTTGAGATCACGCCTTCTCGAAGGTGATGCCTACCGCAGGAGGGTCGTGCCCGCAAGCGCGGAAGCTATAGCCGAGGTTCATCGCCCTTCGAGATACTCGAGAGTGGCAGTATCAGAGCGCACTGGCTTAGTTTTGATCACCACATGTCGTGTCCATGAGGTATTTCACGCTCCATGCTCGAGGTATACCTGCATCCAGCTCATGAGCGGATCGGGGAGAGATTGAGGTTGACACCTGACGACCTTCGATAGAGGGATTCGTGCATTATAGATACCGGATCGTGCTCTTGCGACGCAAGACCGCGAGGGCAGCTCGAGGGTGCCGCAAGACCGTGGCCGGAGGAGTCAACGGGGAGTGCGAAACACGGCGCGGTCACCTATCCCTTTATCGCTTAGGATGAAGGTACGTGGTTTAGTCGCTTAAATACTTAATGACTAGCTTACATGCATGGTATAGTGCACGCTGTATACGCATGTGAGTTTCATAGGATATCGGCCCGCACTCGGACGAAATCTCTTTTTAAGGAGGATACCGTAAGACTCTCGAGAAACCCAATTTTCTCAAAATGGCAAACGGTAATTTCGGCCAAACCAAAATTTATCTAGATCTCGAATGATCTAAACCCGACTTCACCATCTCGAATCGCCTTATGAAATCACACCGTCGACCTCACGACTTCGAGATAGTCGGAATTTCCCACGTTCTTCAAGGCATCGGTGTCTGGGGCGTCAGAAACCAACACGTAAAGACACGCGACGCAAAAAGTCACCCACTACACGCATCTACGCGATTACCACGCAATGTGATTAGTGAGAGGATGGAAATGAATGGCTTAGATTAAGCCATGTGTCAAATAGTGAGACTAAGGGACATGATGGGAATTAATGAAAAGTTAAATGAGTATAAGACGAGAAATGGGAATAATTTTCTCCAAATGCAGAGGAAACGCGGCAAAGAGGGTTGTTTGATCCATTTTTAGAGAGAGAGAGCCATTTCTGTATTTCCCGCCGCTCGGACCGGGGCTTCTGGCTGGGCCAAGAAGTAAAGTCGCTCGACGCGGCGAGGGCCACGCGTGACACTCAATTTGGTGGAGTTCGACAACCTTAAGAGGTAGGGATCTTTTCCTACTTTGTTTATTCTTTGGCCAAGGGCCATTTTATGATCGGGGATTTGCCAGCCTAGAAGGTCGCGGCATTCCGCCTCAAAAGCTTTGAACCGAAAGAAATCTCTAATTAGGGTTTGCGGAATAAAGGCGAACCCGAGGGTTTCAATCGCTCACATGATTTTTGGTGTGATTTTGTGTTGTTTGAGTGATTCAAAATGAATTGCTTGTATTTGCTAATTAGCCCATGAGCTAATTTTGGTGTTATTGATGTGAATTTAATAAATATGAATTGTGTGAATTAATTATGTCAATATATACGTTTTATATATTAAAGTATGAGTTGGGATTGACATAATGCATTCACATGCACTGCTAACTTAGAATATTAGGGAGTGAGTGCATGACATGAAAGAAAATAAAAGGAAAATATTGTGAAAAGAATTTCAACGGAAGATTTTCCTAGAAGCCTCGTGTTGGGAGATTGTCCAACAATTCACGCCTAGGCCCATGAATTGTTTCGGAGGGTTATCCAACAT
Organism: Tetrastigma voinierianum; assembly: GCA_016808115.1. Lineage (NCBI taxonomy): Eukaryota > Viridiplantae > Streptophyta > Magnoliopsida > Vitales > Vitaceae > Tetrastigma > Tetrastigma voinierianum. The sequence goes on along the minus strand of JAEQBH010007520.1, from coordinate 270,658 downwards.
ATTCGTCTCTGAGGGTTGTCCAATATTTTACCGAATCCTCTAAGAGCGTGTTTTCTCGAGAACAAAAAGCTTTTGTTTTGAAATCGTAATTTTACTCGCATTTGGCTTAGGTATGTGAGGAGTCTAGCGAGGACTCGAGACACTGGATTGGGTATGTAGACATTCAAGTAGGATCATGTATTCGCTTGAATGTGATTGGTTGCCATGACATGTGCACTTTAGGGTGGAGAGTAACCCATGGAAATTATTCTAATGGTTTTGCTCACTCTGCCGTAGGGATTACTATTTCTGTGTAATGTGGAGTGTACAGAGGACAACAATAATTAGAGGCCGCATTTTAGAAGAAAGTCGGGTTGTGGCTTTAGTATTCATTTTGTAGAACTTGTATTAAAATTGTAAATTTTGATATTTGTTTTGGTTAATAGTAATGTAATAACTTTTGAACTATTGGTATATAGTTGATGTAATTTTGTGAGTATTGATGCATGGGCCCAAGTGGCCATATTTACTGTCACGGACCCAGGCCATTGTTAATCGGCTGAACAAAGCCAGACTGTAAGTAGCCCCCGTACAAAGGAGACTCTGCCCGATTTTCTTGAGTGGTGTCAGGTTACCCGACATCCACGAGTATTCCGCAGTTGATTCGGCTATCAAATTCCGACCCCCGACCAGGCGCCACAAATGATCAAGCACTAAGGGCGATGCCAAGGGATGGGTAGAGAGATATAAATCAAGATTAGTGGCTAAGGGTTATAATTAACGAGAAGATATTGATTTTAAGTAAACTTTCTCTCCCGTGTCCATAAAAGACTCTCTCCACATTATTATGGCTATAATGACTCATTTTGATTTGGAGTTACATCAAATGGATGTAAGGACAACTTTCTTGAATGGAGACTTAGTTGAGGATGTTTACATGACTCAACCTACCTGCTTTGAGGAAGTTTGTAAGGAAAACATGGTTTGTAAGCTCTAGAAATTCATTTATGGTCTAAAGTGTGCTTCCGTGCAAATTCCAGATCTCAAGTTCATAAAGCTTCTGTCACCGTCAATGGTTTGTAAGGGAGAAACATCGCGGGATCAATGTACAGGCGGCGAAGGTCTGTGAGCAAATACATATTCTTGGTTTTATATGTTGATAATATTCTACTTGCAGCCAATGATGCTAACCTATTGGTTGAGAGAAAACAGTTATTGTTTAGCCATTTTGATATGAAGGATCTTGGGGAAGCATCTTATGTCTTAAGCATACAGATACTTCATGATAGACCTAGTGACATTTTGAGTTTGTCTCTACATACGTATATTGAATGCATTCCAAAAATGTTAAATATGCAATCATATTCTTATGGTAAGGATCCATTTGTAAAGGGTGACAAATTTTCTAAAGGCCAATGTTCTCAAAATGATATTGACAATAGGGTCGGCGTTCTTGACAATTTAACAAGACACAAACTCGACACTTGATTTTTTACTTGCTCGTAATGAAGATAATCGTGATTTAGTCAAATTGTTGATTCCATAACCCGCTTAATAAACGGGTTATACGTGTTAGTCCACATAACACGACTCGAATCTGCATTTACCCATTTAATTATTATGTTAATTAATATTTAACTTAGATTAACCCATTATATATATTATTTGTGTTAAATATTAATGAATTAGTTATAATTTATATTATTTTAAATTACTAAATTAATAAACGGGTTACACGTGTCTAATTGTGTTACGCGACATTAATCAATTCTGTTTGAATTTGTACCTGACCATATTATTCGTGGACGTGTTCGAGTTGGCAAATATTGTAGAAAACCTGTTATTGACATGACCCAAACATGACTTGTGAACACGAATTGCCACCTCTAATTGAGAGAGATCCGATGAAAGCAGTCCCTTATTCTTCAGTTGTGGGCAGCCTAATGTATGCTCAAGTATGCACACGCCCTGATATTGCTTTTGTTGTCGGTGTGTTGGGTAGATATTTGAGTGATCATAGTCAAAGCCACTAGAAGTTTGCAAGAGTTTTAGGTACTGTGGTACCATGGATCTCATGTTTGACATCGCATCCACACTCTCGAGGTGGTCAAGTTTTGACGTTCCGGTTACGCAGCCGCGGTGGATGATAAAAAGTCCACTTCTAGTTATATCTTTATGATGGCTAAAGGAGTTATTTTGTGGAAAAGTGTCAAGTAGACACTTACAACTTCTTCTACTATGGAGGTAGAGTATGTGGCGTGTTATGAGGCTACTTGTCATGCAATATGGTTGTGGAACTTCATTTTAGCTTTAAAGGTTGTTCACTGCATTTCTAGACCGCTGAAATTGTTCTATGATAATTCCACAGCCAGATCTTTCTCAGAACACTAGAGTACTTCTCATTTACACATTAATGTGAAGTTTTTTGTTAAAGAGGAAGGCGAGTCCTCATTTTGTTGAGTTACTATCACTTTAACATTTGCATAAATGTGCATCAAAGCAATCAAGGTTAATTATTGGTGTCAAGAACACGTCAACTCACATGAATTATATCAGATCCTGATTTAAAGGGAGTTTTTTTCATGCCGTATTTGTAAGGAAACTGCTGTTATCATTATACATTTGACGTTGTCTTACATTTTATGATTTTGGTGACATTTGATGATGAGTGACATAATGATGTTTTTTTCTCTCTATTGAATCAATACTTTTGTCATTGAAATGCTTCTATATTAGTAGCGTTTGGTTATGTATGATTTATGCATCCTCTCGATGTATTAATTGTATATGATTGATTATGGCTATGTAAGTCTCTTGTTAAAGCATTTGAGTTATGTTTTTGATTAGTAACGCTTGATTATGTACGATTTATGCATCATCTCGGCGTGTTAATGGTATATGATTGGTTATGGCTATGAGAAAACCTTTAAGTTATGATTATGTCGTCAAAGTGGGAGAATGTTAGATTAATTAATTAATTATGGACTAAGCATAATCATATTGTAATTTTGATTGTGTAATTGTGCATGTTAATTATGGGTCATTTATGAGATGGTTTAATATTAACTCGTTATGGACACACATGATTCTATCTTCTCCATTGCTTTGGTTTGGTAAGCTTATTGGACCAAAACCCAATTGTTCTTTTGTGCTTTATATATATATATATATATATATATATATATATATATAAGTAACAAGAACCCTAGAATTTGATAAAGGTTTGGTAGAACACGCTTTGGGGAGAAGGAAATAATCATCTTCAATCCTATCTTTTCTTTGATTTCATCCCTTATAGATTTTGGAGACAAATGGGGGTCAATAATTCCGGATCCATGCTAGGTATGTTTTCTACACACTACGAATCAATATGCTTCTTTATTCAATAAAGTTATTATTTTGTAATGCATTTGTTGAGTTTTTTTATTATTGATCAATTGTTTTTAAGCTCAATAAATACTTTTGATTTTACGAAATAATTTAACACTTCTTTCTCTGGCACCGCAGATGACATCTGAAGTTTCCTCACTCAAACTAAACTTGATGGTGGTAGTTGCTAAAGACAGAATTATTTAAAATGAGTTGTAGTAGGAAGTAAGGCCTTGGACTATTTACTTAAAATGATACCTGGAGAAAAGAAATCTGCCAAAAGCCTGACCTTAATGTGTATTTTATGGTTCAAAACTTTCATATTCTGAATTATATGATTTCTTTTTCTTTTTGTCCACTCACCTTTCTAAATTATTACTCATCTCAAAGAAACTTTCAGAGTCAGAGTCCTTGCCATTCTTAATCCTTTAATCTGGCATTATGATAAATTTCCTTCTTTGACAAGCAAGTGTTCCGAATAAGATCCTTTTGGTGATAAAATGATTATATAAATTGCGAAGGTTTGGACTATGATATAATTAAAAGGTTTGAAGTGTTCTTAATGCTTTTCCAGAGCTGAACTGCAAGCCATGGTAATCACACACTTCATGTAGTTGACACCTGTAGTAAGGTGACCATGAATATGACCTTTTCAGGTCTATATAACGCAGACTCCTAGTGAATTATTTGACAAATGTCACCTTGTTTACTTGCATGCTCTGATGTGTGTATACATTTTTATATGTAATACGGACAGTTGATTAACTTAAGAAATGGAGCTGATATAGACGGAAGACTAAAGAACTCAACAATGAATTGATCAGAAGCAGACAGCAATTAGTCAATTTTAATGAATAGTCTGAGTTATTAACAAAAAGAAAAACACATCTCAGACTGCAATAATCAATCAATATAACGCTGAGGTATGATTCGAATTTTAAAGAGCACAAAGCAGTGCCTTAGTAATCCATTTATTCCATCATAGGATGTCTTTCACTCTACTGAAAGTAAAAGACAGCTTTGTGGAAAGTGAAGGGAGTAAATTGCAGTGAAGTATTTGGGCAGCAGCTTCATGAGACAAGATGTGTCCAAATTGAAGCCATGTGCAAAAGGTATATAGTTTTTATTAATAAGCCACAAATAGATAATAAATGGTGAATAAAATACTAGATGACAAGATACGTGAGCATTTGAAACAAATATGAACTGTGGGGTAGTGAATTTCATTATAATTTTGGAAGTAGTTTGAAAATGCTGAATCCACCACCCTCTGAAGTCAAATTCAGATAACTGTGGATCTTGGATTTTTCCTTGTTTGAGCAAAAGAAAATTTTCATTAAATATCAGAACAGCAACAATGACAAAAGAAAGCCGTCTATTAGGAAAGGAGACGAGCAACAACCCTGTTTGGTTGCCAAGAAAATTGAGGAAAGGAAGAAAATATAAGTTTTAAACCAAGGAACCAGTTGGAGCTGGTTTCATCCAGGAAGAAAGAAACTAGGAAAGTAGGAAGTTTTTAGGAGCTTCTGTCAAAATTTATTTATTTCACAGATTTCTACTTTTACATTTACAATGGGTTGGGATCTGTTTCCAATGGATAACATTTCTCTTAATTAGATGTGTTAGACTGAATTTTCCATACAGATATTTATTTATTTATTTATTCATATCTTTGAGTGATGAAAACTTCAAGTTAATTTATTTGAGCAACCAAATTAAAAGTCAGAAAAGGCACATTAGAACTATATTTATTTATAATACCACACGCAAAGAAGGTCTTAGAATTATATTTATTTACAACGGTCCCTATAATTTGAAAACATGTATATGAAAGAAACTCATAGAAGTGCTATCTATGATACATGGAAAACACGGTTGCCAAATTTATTTACATCACAGATACCATCCTAGTAGTTTATACTTCATCTCATCCAGGAACCGAAAATAAGCATGTCTCCAAGCTCTTTTGAATGCTAATGGAGCCATAATGGCCCAAAAGCCAACCACGAAACCCCATGGCATACCCAAATAGAACCATTTCATATCGATCCATCCGCTGTCCTCTCCATCATCATTGTCCGGAATTAGACCTCTTTGTTTGCCATCTTCACCAAAATCACCAGTCAGTGGGGCTCCATAAAGCTCCGGGTTGCCAATAAAACTGAGGGGACTGAAGCCTTGGATTTGGGTGCCTGATGGAATTTTGCCAGACAAGTTGTTGTATGACAAATTTAAATAGCTCAAGAATGAAATGTTTGCCAAACCTTGAGGAATAACACCAGAAAGTCTGTTGATGGAGAGATCAAGAGACTCTAGTGATTTCATGTCCCCAATCTTCACAGGAATCTTCCCTTGGAGATGGTTATGAGACAGGTTCAAGAATATCAAACCATGAAGACCTGTGATTTCTTCTGGGATCGCACTAGATAACTTATTGCTTGAGAGGTCTATTCCAGCTAGGAGACCAAGACTTTCTACGTATTCTGCTCCTTTCATTGCCAGCGTTGCTGTGTCGATTGATCCCAAAGAAAAAGAATTATCATTATGAAAAAGAAAGGGGGAGGTTGAATTCGACTGTTTGACCATGCGGCTGAAATTACCAAAGCATCTAGGAATGGATCCGGAGAGATTGTTGTTTCCCAAGTCCAGGATTTGAAGGGTGTCAAGGTGGCAGAGTTCAAGAGGAATACTTCCATTGAACTTATTTGAATGAAGGACAAGAACCATTAAACCCGGTGTATATACGATCTGCTCATGCACTGAGAACATTTTAATGAACTTTCCACTGAAGTTCCCCATCCATGCTGGTATGCTGCCAGTAAATTCATTCTCACTGAGGTCTAGAACCATTAGACTAGAGCAATTTTTCAAGGAAACTGGAACATCACCGAACAGATGATTGTTTCGCAGGTGCAATGAACCGAGCCAAAATAGAGAACCCATGGAGTTAGGTATATGTCCCGTTAGATTATTATTTCTCAAATCTAACGTCGTCAATCCTGTCCAATACATCCAACAATTGGGAAGTTCTCCGGATAGAAGATTTCCAGAGATGTCTAGATCCTCCAATAAATTTACTTCTTTATCAGTTCTCCGTTGACACAACATGGGTGAAAGAGATCCACTGAATAAATTATTGGAGAGGATTAGTTCTGTTACATCAGAAGAGATTTGAGGCAGTGGTCCAGTGAAATTGCACTACAAGAAATATGAGGTATAGTAACATAGTTTTAGTAGGGGTTATCATATTTTCTACTAAACCATTATAGCCACGTTTATTGAATTGATGGCCAAAAGAAATTTTTATCAATCTTTAACCATGAAATTAATTGACCCCTATCATATACGTTCCTTTAGTCGCATAAAAAATAAATCCCCTACTATACATTGGCCCAATTTGCATGTGGTCCTCCATGGTTTTAATATATCAATTTACTTAAATTGATATGTCTCGTTTGAGACTTTTCTTTAGATAAATAAACTATTTTGAAAAAATGTGGAATAGCTTTGTGGCAAAATAATTGAGATTTAATATTTTTAAAATTGTTATTCCACTTAAATTTGATTATTTTCAGATTTTATTTGATAATTTATATTATCTTACAAATATATTTCACTAAAATATCAAAAGTATTAGAATAAAATTTATAAAAATAATATTTCATTTTTAAAATTGATATTAGAAGATTTTTTAGCAAGTGTCAAAAATTCCTCAAGACTAAAAATGTATATAGACAATATAATTAATGCAGGTGATGGAATTTTGGGTGACTTTTAGCCTGCAAATTAATCGACCGTGACTATACTTACTATAGTGAAGAAATGTCACTACATTGTTCCTCTCAAGTAGCCTAATTATATATATATATATATAATGTCCAAGAGCAAGGCCGACACTCCAACTTTACATTTTCAAATTTCGTGATGGGTGTGGAAGTTGTGAATATTTGATTGTCGTGACCACAAAATTGGGTCCCACATCTTGTAGTTAAAAAACAAAAAGAAATATAATAATAAGTAATGCCGCTTTCTCCGATGCGCTCACCTGGTGACTGGAGGACCGAATCCAACCCGCCAAATAGAAAATCTGTATACCATTGTAAAACCCTTGCTTTTATGATTTCATTGTTTATCTGTGCGACCCTACACACGAAATGGAGTCGAAAAATCCGGGGGGAATCATTCTACATTTGAAAAATCGCAGTTTAATCAAACTCGACTTTCGCCGACACTCGCTCATCGCCCCCGCTTCCGGGGCTGATTCATCGCATGAAAGAGTCGAAAAGTTCATCATTTCTCGAGAAAGTTTATTTTCCTTCTAGGTAATTTCTTCCTTTCATCCGATTCCATTATTCATGAGATTGAAGGAATCGAACATTGTTGATCCACCTTTATTTTGTTCACAAACTTGCTCGACATCGGGAATTTAAGGCTTCAAAGTATGAATCCAAATCATAAACCATTGTTTTTATGCTTTTAATCATGAAGCTTTGACATTCTTTAGATTAGCATATTAGTGATAAAAGCTGAGTCAATTCAAAAGCATCCACTGTGACATTGAGTATTATTCAAAAAGCATAGCTGTTTCAGACGTGGTAGTGTTATTGTTGTTTTCTTGAATGGCTTCTATGATATGTTGTTTGCAGCACTACATCTGAAGTTGTATTCATGAATAATTTTACCTCCCATTTCTACATTCATGAATTACGAACAATTGGACTCTGTAACCTAATCATAAATGCTTCAGTATTTTTTTTTTCAATAAGTATGGATGCTGAGCTCGATTACAAGCACTCAACTTATCCTATGAGACTCGATGTTAACAAAACAAAAGGATAGATCTGTTATTTTATTTGTTATTTTTTTCTTCTTTCTTGGAGGTTGTTTCAAATCTGTTCTCCTTTGTACACATTCTAAATGCAGCCAAAGATGCAAGAGATAGATCTCCTGTTATGGTCAACCTTACACTTACACATTGTTGTTGAAACTTGAAAGAGAGCAAATAGATTTTGGTTTTTATAATTGAGAAGATTGATATACTGCGATACCCCAGAAAAAGGGGGAAGTAGGGAGGATTAGAGACACTTGAGACAAAAGTTTAGAATATATCAACCAATTACTTTTTATCAGTACCACAGCAGTAGGAAGGTAAACAAGAGGAACTTTACCGCAGCAATTGCAGTCACTGCCGAGGCAAGTAGGTACGCGTAGAAGGGAATCTTAAAACTCTTTTCTGATGCATTCTTCATTCCTTCATCCCGATCCCAAGGAGGCGGTTCGCTTGAATCTGGTTTAGCCCAGGAGGGAATTGTTTTTGGGATTTGTTTGGTTTTGGCAGAGCCTTCAGTTGTGGCTTTCAATACAGAAAACTTGGGTGAGATAAATTTCTCTTTGGTGACCATGATGGTTTAGGTTTCTCTTTCTGCTGACTGATATCCAGTATTTTATGGCCAACACCTGAAATAATTTGGGTGCCATGGATTCTCTTCGAACTATGGATTAAATTTGTGTCGCATAGACACAAAATAAAGCTGCAGCCATAACTACCTCTTTGTTTACTCAACCCTTCTGATTTCTTCAATTCAATAAGCAAGATACAATATTTTAGTGCATCATGTGTCTTAACATAAAGGACCCTAGATAGAAAGAAAGATTACTAAAAGAGGCTGTTATATTTGTTCGGGAGTAGACAAACCAATCCATTGCTTGTGAAAAGGCGTCATGTAGAGACAGAATACTACTCAGAGTCAAGAATATTGAACTTGTACAACAATGAACAAATCAATAGTATTCCTCTATGATACAAATGCAAAAGCTTCTCTAGAAGATATATTTCAGCACTCTAGTATGCCCCACTATCAGCATAATCCAAAATAGCAGTAAGGAGCAGCAACCTGACTACTGATAATGGCATCAATACTTACTGATCCTAAAAACAATAGGCAACAATCTGAATATCATGAACTGGAGCATCAAAACTTCACTTGAAATCAGTCAATGAACTGGATGCAGGATCTAGGCTTCTTATTCTTTCCTTGACATAAAAACTGATAGTTGAAGAAGAAGTTCTGTTTAAATTTAAGGCATGACTTTCTTATTTAGAAATTATGTATTTTGGTTTGCCAGGATTCAAGTTGGTTCCTCCTGCACTTGTCGGTGGTGATTTTACTTTATTTTTCCATAGGGGTTCACGGAGCTGGGAGTTGCTGGTTGTGTTGGCATGTAGATGGGGAGACATTGTGTATGTCACACAATATCTCCATTACTTTTAAAATACTATATCATGTCGAGTTTGAGTACTTTTGGAATATCAAAATATGAGCCTATTTTACCATGCCCTTTATAGAGTAGTCTAGGTTAGGCAAACAGTAAAACTTAAATGTAGTTTACCCTTAAATGTAGATCAAGATAAGGGAAACCATTGACAGGCAATTTAAGTGAAAATAATCTGATTATTAGAAAGTTGAAAATTCCCCAACCTTCTATCACTTGTATGATTGAATCTATGCCTCCAAAACTAAATGCTTACAGGAGTCATATTTTTTAGATGACAAGGAGAAAATGGCAGTCAAGCAAGAAAATTAATTTGTATTACTCCTACTGCTAAGTGTTCGTTCTATATGTTGTTTTTGTTTTCTTTTTTAATGCCAAAAACAGGCGGCATGGAAAGAATGCCAACAAACAGCAAGTTGTCACATTTATAACTAGAAAAAACTACTGAATTCAGGATGAATTGCATATGATATTGAAATATAACCATCCCCTACAAACTAGTGTCATCCAATAAAAAAGAATGATATTATTCTGTTTGCTGACCATTCTCCCTAATCATTTCTATATCATATATCAATACAGTTTTCTCTTCCCCCACACACTGCCTTACCCTCTTTTTCTTCCTTTCTGATATGGATTCAAGATTTTTTTGACCCAATCTTGTTGGACTGCCTAGATATTTTAATGCCCCTTGCCTTATCATGCATGTAAAATATTTGATACACTTGAATAATGTTATTTTAAACTAGTCATACCTCCTAGATTACCAAGGATGCTTCCATTTCAGTATTTGGCATGCCAATGGATTACCAAGGATTTACAATTGATATAAGCAGAAACTTGAGGAAAGTTTGGGTGTGGGGATGACAACAGTACAAGATTTGAGAAAATGATGAATTTGATATAAGTAGTAGTAGTAGTAGTAGTAGTTTTAGTAGTACTCTTTTATCACTATAGCAAGCTGTCTTTGAGTGGGTATGTGATATGATATCAACATCAGATACAAACGCTGTCTGCTCAAAATTTGTTAAAACCATTTTGGAATATGTATTAGGAATGGAGGGCATGAGGAGTAAATAAAGAGGAGAGTAGGGGTAGAAAGGGGAGGAAAGTGGGGGGGCGAAAGAAAACCGACATGGAGGTGGTGTGAGAATGAAGGAAGGCTAAAAGAAGGGTCTGTCTCAGTCTACTTTGTATAAAGCCATCACTGTGTTTGCTTTTTCTGCTTTCAGTAATACCTACCTTTCTACAGTGAATTTCCCACTTAGCCCCACGTGTGATCCATAACTTATATTAATTTATTATTAAATCCAACCTACTCTTAAGAAAAAACATATATATATATATTATTTTAAGTGAATTGATATCTCTATCTAACAACCTTAAAACAAGGGTTTGGTTTTTGTTGTTTTTGTCTGATGTTTTTTTTATGTGAGGATGATTATAAAGCATATTCGATTAGATAAAAGCATTCAATTAAATTATAGTCATCAATATACTATAAAAATTGAGTTATATGTATTATAATTATCATAGGACTATTAAATATGTAAGACTTAAGTCTATTTATTATTCTATTAATCTAGATATTATATCATCTTTTAGAGTGTTGAATTTGATTTCATGTTTCTATCGAATGTATTATTAGTTTGAATCAATAAAATTATACTCCTTTAAAAAATATATATATATCAACCGTAATGAAATATGGATTGATAAATAAGGGTTTTATAAACTAATGAAATGGATGATTCTTTAGGTAGCTCAATTGGTATAAGGTTTGGGGTTTAACCAAATGGTCATCGATTCTACTTCTTTTAGGGGCTGAGGTTTAGTAGGTCATTAATTTTAGGACCTGTGGATTAGCTCTAGGTACGCTGCAAGCTAAATTGAACATCCATGATTATAAAAAAATAATAATAAACAAATGAAATTGATGTATAAAATAATAATAATAAACAAATGTAGTAGTAGTTTTTCATGAATTTGGCTAACTACATTTGTTTTTGTTTTTGTTTTTTATATTTGCCCATTTGATTAGACTTGCTTTTTCCTAGAGTTCATGGGAACACCTAATGTTTAAAGGAGAATAGTGAGGAAAATTTGCCCTTTATGATTTAGAGGGTTCAAGGAAAGGGAAGGGGAAAGCTCGAAATTAACTCGAAAAGTGGAAAGTTGTTTTCAACATTTGCCCATTCAACTCCTATAATATGAAATTCTGCTACTCAAAAATGGATGTTTGTTCGAAGAGACTGTCAAGTTGCCACCATGAATTTTAATTTTTAATATGCCTTAGCAAGAAAGGCTTCTATATATATATATATGGGTTTTTTTTTCATTTTTATGATTGACTGATATAAACCTCTTTTGCATGATCAGGCATGCATGAAAACTTAGACTTCTCGCTCAAGTATCCTCAGAGATAAATATCTTCTTATCACATACTAAAGACATTTAAGTTATATAGTGCGACTAAGATTTATTCGTTTACAAATGATACTTGAATTGTCCGATTGATTAATATAGGAAAACATAATATCTATAAAAGTTTATTCTTAGATGCTCAATTCATTTGTAAGTGATTGAGCCATTCCTTTGTTTCTCTGGTACATATTTGGACAAGGTCAAATTACGCCTTGTCCTTTCGTACTTGGAGAACTAAGGGGAAATGTCATTCGAAATTTTTACTAAAATGAAATGAAGCATATTAGGTCTAACTCATGTAGATTGTATTTCTATATGGATAGGGAACCACCACCTAAATTAAGAAGAGATGTTAGAACGCATACAAAGATACATTATAATTCGACATTGTCAAATTTCATGAAGTTGAAGGAAATTAAAGCTAAAATGCCAATAAACAAGTTATGGATGCAAAGTCGAGGGTGAGCCAAGAACACGATAATGGGGCTAGAGTTCTTGACTTTGCTTTCGCAATGCTCCGAAGTGACAAGCTACCATGTCCTGTGTGTTCGCAGAACAACCGTCTAATGCGCATTAGATATGTTATGCATAATCATTTGCAAAACCATGGATAGTTAGGAAACTGCGTCCGCTGGGTGATGCATGGTGAATATGAGTTTAATGAGTCAACATATGATGACAGAGTTTGAAGATTCACTCATGACGATGCATGCATGGATTCATGATGCATTTCTAAATGCCAAAACTAGTAATGTGTTAGAGGAAATGAAATTTCGCTTTATCAGGATCGCCTCAAGAACTAAATGATGAAGCAATCGAAATTTTGCAAATTTTTTGAAGGATGCGAGAAGGAATTATATCCTGGATAAATAAATTCACGAAGTTACTTTTGTGATAAGGTTAATTCACATTAAGGTCTCAATGGATGGAGCAATAAGTCATTCACGTATGTTATTAGAACTAAGGAGGTACTCCCACGTGATAATTTTCCAGAAATTTCTAGAAGCAAAAATACTTCGTGATCTCGGGCTTGGATTATAGAAAGATAGATGCATGCCCACAAAATTGCATGTCGCTTACCAAAGAGAATGCAATACGGAGAAACGTATCTATCGTAGTACCTCTAGATGGAAGCACGTCGAGTTTAACTCAAAGACTGTTCAGAACATGTTTCAAGGAGAAGAAAATTTACCAAGGTTTTACGACACTTTCCTCTAATACCAAGGTTTCAAAGGTTGTTTTTATGTCATCAAAACTAGCTCTACATGAAGTGGCATGCACAAGGTCGCACTACTAATGGCTTGATGAGACATCCAGCTTGACTCTTTATCTTGAAAAAGATTTGATTCTTAACCTACATTTGCATCGAGCATCGTAATGTTAGGCTAGGGTTAGCTTGTGATGGTTTCCTAATCCATTTAGCAATATGCCTATCGCCCATAGCACATGGCCGCTGTTTCATCCCGCATAACTTACCACCATGGATGTGTATGAAGCAATCATTTTTCATGTTATCGCTGCCATTCCCCGGCCCAACTCGCTCCCGGAAATGACATTGATATATATTTACAACCCTTAATAGACAGTTGCAGAATTAGTGGGAGCATGGAGTTACTACATATGATGTTGCGAGTAAACAAAATTTTCATGCATGTCGGCTATATTATGGACACTAGCGACTTTCCGCATATGCAAACCTTCAGTGATGGAGTACGGCGGTCAATTTGCTTGTCCTTCTTGCAATAAAGAAACTTGCTCATATTGACTACAACATGGGAGGAAATTTTGTTATATGGGCCATCGTCGCTTTCTTCCATCAAATCACAAATTAGATGTGATAAAAGGTCTTTAATGGTGAAGAGGAATTGAGATTACCACCTACACAATTACTGGGGTTGATAAATGGGAGCAATTAGAACATCTAGAACCAACCATTCAGGGAAGTCACAAAAAAGAAAACGGAAAATACTACACACAAGACAATCAAGAAAAGAGCATATTTTTTCAATTACCATATTGGAAAACACTCATGTTACGGGCCATAATTTAGATGTCATGCATATTGAAGAATGTGTGCAGGATAGTGATAATCGGGACATTGTTGAACATTGAAGTTGCAAAACTAAGACAACTCTAAATAGTCGCCTAGATTTACAAGCTACGGGTATTAGAAGCCAACTTCACCCAATAGACAAAGGGAACAAAGTTGTTTTGGGCCTTTAGCATGCTATTCATTGACTTTGGATGAGAGGATAGAATTTGCAAGCTTCTAAAATCGCCAAGGTCCCCGATGATATTCTTCAAATATAGCCTGACAAAAGTAACCCAACGAAAGGAAGATATATGGTCTAAAGTCGCATGATTGCCATGTTCTCGATGCAACAACTTCTTTCCTCTTACTATTCGTGGGGTTTCAGATAAGAATGTATCAAGAGCTACTATCGAAGCAGCAACTTTTTCAAACAATTGTGCTCAAAAGTATTATCAATAAATCACTTACAACGGTTTGAGAATGATATCATCGTCACACTATGTAAATCCAGAGAATATTTCTCCATCGCTTTTTTGACATTATGATGCATCTACCGTGCATCTAGCAAATGAGGCAAAGATTGCCGACCTGCGGCAATATCGTTGGATGCACCTATCGAACGGTATTGTTATGATTCCCATACTCCCATTTTACATAATTTCATAATATGTTCAATGTATTAACATGTTTTATTGATATGCATTTGGTTGATAATAGGTACTACGCACTTTAAAGTCACAAAGGTAATAAGACTATCTGTAAGGTTCTATCGCTTAAGGCTACTTTGCGTATAAATGCCAACATTTTTGTTCTAGATACTTGAATGATGTGGAAACAAAATATAATCGTAGACCGATAGAAACTTTGTTGGATTTGACCGACATAAAAGATGAAGGGTTGATAATCTTCAAGTGCACTGACGATCATTGGGAATGCATACATGTCGCGGAACTTCTAGTTCGTAAGAGGGCATGCCAAGCACATTTATATGTGCTAACAAATTGTGATGATGTCATTCCATTCATTAAGTAAGAAATTTATTTAAATTTTAATAGAAACTCTAGTTAAAATCCTTAACTGATGTTTCTTTGATTCATAGGGAGCATAAGCAAATCATTAGGTCTAGGCCTCGTATATCTACTCGAGATGTAGATTTGATTCATAATAAGGAATTTAAGTGAAGTGGCTCAAAGACGTGTAAGTATATTTCTATTAAGTCAATTGTTTTATACTATGAGTATATTGAATCTCAATCATATTATCACATTGTAGGCTTTCGCATAATCAGATCAAGGAGGGTCGTATATCGTAACACCTTCCTCGCGTTATCACGCGGGTCCAAAATACATGTGTTACATGCTTCAAAAGGGATTACATTATTAATGGATTTAGATTCACACTATGAATCGTGATAAATAAAAGAAAGACGCAAAATAGTGGGGTTGTTGTAGTTTGCAATCGCTTGGCATGGTAAGCTGCCGAGATATGAATCCAATTACAAAAGGATGTCCCCTATTATGGTGTCCTTACCGAAGTTGCTCAATTACACTACCTTGGTGGAAATAGGTCATTTATTCTAAGTGTGATCGGGTGGGATGTTATAAATGTTGGAAGAGGAATAAAAAGGGATGAGTATGGCTACATCTCGTTAATTTTACACCTAATGTTATACACCGATGAACCTTTTCAGGTTTCGCATCTCAAGCTAAACAAGCGTTCTATGTCAAGGACTCAAATGAATTTGAATAAGATCGTCACATGCATACACAACCACCTAGATTCAGATCAAACGAGTAGTGGAAATATCTAATGATTCGTAACCATTTCAACAAATTGAATCATAAGGATGACCACTTACCTATCTCTCATTTGGTTGATGAAGATATGATCGTGTGGAATAGAAATGATGTCTTAGAGACATCATCCTAAAAATAATGTAATCAAATGAAAAAGCAAGAGAAAGAAGAATGATGATTAATTTTTCTCTTTATATCGATGGGAAGAAAGAATTGTAATTAACCGATTTTTCTTTACTAATAGAGTTTTCTTATCGATACCCCAATTCTTTGCTTTTCCTTACTTTGCCGATAGTAGAATTGATTTAACTTTTTTCATCAATCGTCATATTATACTTTTATATATTTTGACAATCTTATGGTAATAGACCATGTCTCATCGTCGTGGCAAGCTTAAATAAGTGATTGCACCCATATTTTCAACCATGGGCAACAACACATACTCACTCAGGCATATTTCTAACTCATTTACTCCAAATTTCGTAGCTCCGGAAAGTCAAGTGTTTCTGGTATGATAACGACTTTAAAATCATAACTTTATCTACATGCTCATATAATTTATTTAGTAATATTTTTGTAATTTTTATATTTGAATAGGGTTATCTTTGCGCCAAACGAGGAAACGAGGTCCCACACGTAATATTGGTTTACTAGCATTGAGGCCTGGAGAGAGGATACCAGTTTCATTCAATGAGTATGGTCAAGTGGTGAATGAAATAAAAGGACGCCGCCTAAAAGTTACTTGGGACTTTGTGCGTGAATCAACACAATGTGCCTCTACTGTGTTAATGGTTGAAATCATATAGTTGATGACAAAGAAAGATATGGGCCCTTGTTTTGGTATGTTTTTTGTTCATATAAATTTGAAGTGAAAATATTTTTTTGTTGTCTGGTTTCTTGACAATTATTTGAATTTTTCTGCTTGTGAAAAGTTTGATGTTGAGGAGGATCGAAAAGATAATATACTCTCCTTAGCCGGAGATAAATATAGAAGCTACAGGAGCAAAATGAAAGCAACTTACTATGAACTCTTGGGCTACAAATGATGAGCGGTTAAGGCATAAGCCACTACTTGTTTCTGATGCTGATTGGAGATGGCTTGTCCAATTTTGGAGTTCAGAAGAGGCACAAGTAAGATTTAACATAACATTTTTTTTAATGATCATACATTTACTTTTATTTAATTTACATTTGTATTTGTGTCTAATACAGGTCATCTCTAAAAGAAATAAGGAAAACAGAGCTAAACAGAAGATTAATCACACATCGTGGTCTAGTGTTTGCACAACTCGTTATGAATGTTAGTGCATCATTTTTAATACAATGTTATTTTAATGAATTTATTATTTATTATTTATTTATTTTATTAATTTACTTATATAGGCGATTGAGTGGAGTGATGGTACACAACTTAATAGGATAGATATGTCTAAGCTCACTCATACACGCAAGGATGGAACTCCCATGATGATGCATCTCGTGGATATTATGGTGAATATTTAATTATTTTCATAACAATTATCGCAAAATATAATGACATACTTATATGTTAATCTAAGAGTGATTTTCCTTAATTATCCCTTTAGGCTAAGTTTGATGATGTTTTGGCAAATCAACAATCAAATGAATTTCTATCATTTACTTCATTATCGATAGCATGTACACGCGATGGGCCCAGAAGACATGGTCGGTACGGGTTTGATTTGGTGCGACTTTCCGGTGGTATTTGAGCCACGCCAAAAAAGAGGCCAATGCAGCCCTTGCATTAAAGCCAAGGAAACATGAGAGATCACCCATTTTAAACAACGGAAGAACAAATGCAACAACAAATTCCGACTCTCAACAAGAGCAACTAAGGCACAACAAGGACAATCGGAAGACCAACAAGGACAGCTACATCAACAAGAACAAATGGAGATGATGCAACAACACATGCAACGTATGCGCATAATGATGAATCGGGATGTAAGCCAATAAGGAAAGGGCCAACTAGGCCCTCTCAAGAAGTTGATTGATGTCCACTTTGGACATAAGCGGATGTTATTTGCGGTAAAGAAAGTGGATTTTGGATTTTTTAGAATTTTTTATTTTGATTTTGATGTCACTCCCCAAGACGTTCATGGTTTAGTTTTTCTGAATTCTGTATAAATACATGTTCGTTAATGGACAAGAAACCAGCACCTTGTGGAAATGGAAGGTGATGGGTTAAATTATTCTGGGCCAGGCATGGAATCAAGAAATTAGTGATTTTATGTTTCAACCGATAATTTCTTTTTGTATTTTGAATTTTTGCGATAGGCCTAATCTGGGGTGAATTCGGTGAGTCCCAAAGATGGATGAACATGGAATTTTGTCAATGTCACACGCCGTCAATGCCACCGTCACACGCCGGGAATGTTCGTGCTCGGGAATGAAAATCAAGGCACGGTGTTTTCCGTATTGTTAAATTTTGTGGACTGCTAGGCTTTCTTAGGTGGTGCGTTGGATTGATCTTGCTTTACAACCGGTGAGGAGCCAAGCAGAATCTAAAAATATCAATCTGTTTTCGCTAGCCCACACTTCGAACTATATTGACATCCTATCGTTGAGAGGTCCAAAAAGGGATAAAGAAATGGATGATATCCTAAAGAGCCTCCCGGTTAAAAAAATCCTAGAGCATTTCCTTCCTGCCATACACAATCCACATCAAAGCTGCACAAATGGTTCGCCATAGAACATTGCTTCTAATGGATCTTCCCATCCCTTTATATGAGATGGTCATCATATCACATATACTCCTAGGAGGAATCTTGTTCAGATGAATCAATGAAATAGTCTTATGCAATGCCCCAAAGTTCTAATAACCAAGCAAAGCGGACTTCTCATAAGTGGAGACTCTTATTTCCAAACAAAATCAATAATAGGCAACTTAATCGGACCAACATGATTGGACAAGAATAAAAGAATGACATTGCTGTAAATAAACCTGAAGAAGACGAAGATCAAACTCTCCCTTCTAGAACAAATGAAGATAATGCAAACAAGAAAGTGAGGACATGTGTCTTTCTGCTGTCTCCTATCCCAAAAAAGAGGGCATAAGAGCTCTAATTAATTGTTTCATATTGCTCTATAATACTTAACTTTCTTATAAGTTTTGCATCTATCTTCGCCGTTGTATTGCGTGAACTTTATTATTTTGAAGTCGGAGAAACAAATTGTGCCCTAGTGAAATTGGTTACTTGTGAGAGGTGGAGGGGCATTTTTAAATTGTGAAGTTCCCTATTTTTGTTTTCTCATGATTTTGCCTTTCTCATGATATTCATCTCAGAATAAAGATTATTTCATAGAATATCGCCTCTTGAGGCCTGCTCAAGTGGTAAAAGGGTGATGGGGTTATATTGAGATCCCAAAGTTCAAATCTTAATGTGGACCTAAAAGAAAAAACATTTACCTATAAAAAACATTAAACATGGCTTGTTAGTAATTATGTTTATCCATGTCAGGTACACCCTGACTCAGTCATCCTTTCTGAAAGAAAATAGAGTAGTATTATACACTTTTTGGTAGTAACATACTCACATATAGTAAAATGAATAGCTATCCTGAACATA
Organism: Tetrastigma voinierianum; assembly: GCA_016808115.1. NCBI lineage: Eukaryota > Viridiplantae > Streptophyta > Magnoliopsida > Vitales > Vitaceae > Tetrastigma > Tetrastigma voinierianum. Next base: position 251,195 of record JAEQBH010007520.1, on the reverse strand, counting down.
TGATTTGTTTCTATCTTACTAATAATATGACCTGTTTTTACCCCAGCCCTATCTGTCCCTATAGAACCAGACAAATTAGAGAGACAGACAAGAATATGTTCTATTATGATTCAAGGACATGATCGATAGCACTGGAAAATGCTACTCACGAGGTTTCAATGGTAACCTCAGTTGTGTTATTGAGGTTTTCATTTTGTCCTTGAGACCAAACCTAAACTGTAATCATCAGCTTTCTTCACTTAAATTTTGCTGGGGAATTTAGTTATTGTGGATCTGTATCTCTCTTTGTTTGCCCTATGCTTCTTCCATAATGACTTGTTTCCCTTGTTCTCGAGCAATTATTTTGACCTTCTTTTCTTTGACATGATCTGACTACACATCTTTTTAACTGTTTATTAGGGATGTGCAGAAAAAGCTTAATTACAAAACGAAAAGAGAAGCAATCATCAAAAAAGAGGAAAGAAGAGCACAAAAAGGTACCAAGTGGAGTCAAGAATTATTGCTGCTTTAGAAACCAATTTGTGCTTATATTAGAGTAACATTGTGAAGTTCTGCTATCTAGAAGTTGACATACAGTCTACTTTCAGGGAAACAGTAAGTAGTAGCGATGAAGAAACAGATAATGAACATAAACGAAGCAAAGAGAGAAGAAAAGGTCGGTGCCACCTGTAATCTAATCTATTCTTTGTTATTTATTTTTCGAGACCTAATATTCGTTTGCATGATGGTCGGTCCACTCTCATGTTGCATTTGAGCATTGGTTGAACTTGAGGGAATCTTCAGATGTTGAATTTCTGTTCATTGAAAATTCATCTCGAGCTTTATCTTTTACTAAGCTGCTTTGAGGGTAATCAACTATACAAATCATTAGGCGAACTTGTGGAATTACTAACTTTTCTAAAAATTTTACTTAATCTCTGCATAACACCATATCCAATGTCAACCTAGAGCTCCATAACCGTGATGGGACACATAAACAAACAAACTGCAAAACTACGACCTGCTAAGTAACCAAAGCTCTTGATTACCAATTTTCTTAGATGTTTAAGCTGTTAAGATTTGAACCCACTTACATATTCAATAAAATGTGAAATATATAAGATGGTCATGAGTCAACAATGCATCATGATATTAAATGTTTCACACACCCTAGTTTTCATTGGAGTAGAAATCCACGAGAGCTCTCGCATGCCCCTGCTTTGCTTTAGATCAGTGTAAAACTGTCTTCACTTGAGGCTTCCCATATTCTGCTCATCTGCATTTTTAATGGAAGTTTTCAATCTCAACCATGGGCTGTGTTTCTGGGTTCTTTGCAGGAAAGAAGGCCGACCTCGGCTCGTGATCATAAGGTTGGCGATGATGAAACTTTTGATGAGTTCACTTGAGGTATGTTTCCATAAATTTGAGCTGAATAACTGCTGTTTACCCTCCTAAACAGCAAGTACTATTATATTTGTTATGCATTGAAGTACTGTTTTACCCTCCATAAGTTCCTTGTGAATTGAAAGGTATTCAATGAAGTACTGTTTAATGGGCTAGGGCTTGTATAGATGAATTCTCTAGAGAGTCATGCATGTAATCAGAAGATTCCTTGAATAGATTTGTTATGCATGTTGTTGTATGGGGCTTGCTCAATGAATTTCTAGTACTATTATATTAATATAAGTGTTTTTTTGTGTTTTTTGGCTTATCTTGCCTGATGGGTTAGTCACTAGGAATCACGGGGGAACATCTATTCAAGACTAGTTGAGGCTGACGGTGTTTGGCATTGTAAAGGTGAGTAATTTGCCTTTTTTAACCATTAAACATCGTGGTGTTGATTTCATATGGCTTCTTAATCTGTTATTGATTTTTTAAAGCTAAGTGAAATATGCGAGATATAGCGAGAATATGTCGAGTAGGTATTAATTGTAAATGTGCTTATGATTTCGATAAAGTGTCACGAATGACCGAGTTTTTCTTAAAAAACTTTCTTATACTTTTTTCAATTTACCTAAAGATTCATCACTTAGAGTCAAATAACCACAGGCAGTTTGAGTAGCAGGCAATGATGTTGAGATGTGGGCTTCTTGCAGTAAGATTTTGGAACAGGTTGCTAGAGGTTGTGTTATAATCACAGATAAGCATATGCTAGTTTGGTTCTTTCACTAGGCAATATATCAGCTAGCTAAGCAGAAAACATGATTTGCTTAGTGTTGAGATTTGGATATAAGTCGGAATCTGAGTTGCATCTTTACCAATTGTGCTAAGTATTGATGTCTGTTTTTTATATTGCTATTCTACTTCATTGAATATTATTAGATAAATTTTAATAAAGAATGATTTAAAAACCGATAGCGGTATTGTGAAAAGAAACGATATAATAAATGATGAAATGAACATAATGAACATAGCATAATTTTTTTATAGCGGAGTATGTCGATGGAGTATTTTTGAGATACGCATTAAGGATGCGATGCGTATCGCAGGCAGGTTATCGAGATTTTTGTAGTGTTCAATTTAGTTACCAACTGTTATGTGAATGATGTCTTCTTAACGTTGTTTAGATGATTTATTGTGTTTGCTTGTCAGTTTATATTACAATGTTGACTTAATATTTATTTGTACAGGATATTTACTGGAGATGAGCACCCTTTCCACGACCGGCCTCTTGAACCTTATGTGATGCCACCCCGACAAGTGCGAGAAATGCGACCTCGTGACAGTGTATATAACCTGTGTAATTTGGGGCATAAAGTAAAGAATGTGTGTAATTTGGCGATTAATGATGGGGCATAAAGGGAGATAGGCAACTGTCATTTGAGGATTTTTTTTCCTAAAAAGGAAAGCTAGTTTTAGGGGAGATGTTTTTTGGGAATCATGGAGAGCTAAGACCTATTTTTTGGAGTGAAAAGAAGATCCATTGTTGTTTCTTTAGAGAACAACTATATGAACAATGCCCTTCATCTCCATTAATTCGTCTTGTTATTGATTTACTACTGCCTTTTTTTCTTTCCTTTTAATTCGTAAACTAGTGTTGCATGTATGGTTGTTGGATGTTGAGAATTACAGAATATATATATATATATATATATATATATATTCTATAATTGTCCACATTCGTAAAACTCGTTCTTTGTTTCGACTTAAATAAATCAAAGCCCAAGCTCAGTACATTAAATACTGTCATTTTCATTAAAATGACTAAAATAAAATAAATAAATAAATAAAAATAATTTTTGCTCATTTAAATATGCAGTAAGTAGAATGGATGTAAATATTACATCATTTAATCCGCATGGCGCGGTCGGAGCTCAATTGTGACTACAACATCCTATGGCGCGACGGGCAAAACCATTATCGTGCTAACAGAACATGCTATGGCGTGGTCGGAGAAGAAAACCAGGCTATAGAACATCCCTATGGTCGCGACCGAGAAAAAAACCCGACTATAGCATAGAACATCCTGGCGCGGTCGGAGAAAACCCAGGCTATAGAACATCCTATGGTCGCGACCGAATAAAACCCATTATAACCTATGTGTGGTACTGTCGTGCACCCAGCAGCGGTCCACTTTGTTTGCGGCTATAGGCTATGCATTTGCATTATTTACCTTTGGTAGGGTCGATAATGGCGAGCCATAGACCCCCACTTCTGCTTGCGCGGTGATTGATTAAGTGGTTGGTGTCAAATTTCATTCAAGCTCCAAGTTTCCTTCTTATTGCCAAATTTTTTGCATGGATAGAAAGATGAAAATACATGTATAAGATGCATGCTACAAGTTTAAATGGGCTTCTTTGATTTAGTGGGAAGAAATTATCACCCTAAAAAGGTTGAAACTATTTTTTGCAAGGGACAAGTAATAAAAATGCACAACGAGAGAGAGAAGTTTATGTCATAAATTGCATTTTTATTAGTAAAATTGCATTCCTCTATTAATAAACCTAGCAATTTGTAGACTTCGCAAGCCTAGTAGACCTAGACGATTGTCATTTGCCTTTTCGTTAGTCAAGCATAATATTTTGAAAATCAGACTAATCATTAAATTGAAAAAGTTATCAATTCATAGTTCAATATTGGTCGATTGATGGTTGAGCTAACGTTTGAAGCGTAGCAATAAATATATAAATTATGTTTTTAAAAAATTTAAAATATATAATTGAATATTTATAAGATTATTTATTTATTTTTATATAGTTGCATTAATATTTTAAGTTTTTTGAAACATAGCATGTATAATATTTAAATATAAATTTTTATTGAAAATAAAAAAGAATATCATTATATATTTATATTTATGTTTATATCCAGTTTTATATTTATACTTTGAAATATGATATGTAAAAACTTTTGTCAGAATTTTATAAATGTTTCATTATAGCACAGTGGTATTGATCCTGAAGTGAGAGGGTATGGTCATGGGTTTCGACCCACCATGCATGCAATTTGCATTTTTTCATTTTAAACTTCTGTTGGTTGTCGCATCAAACGAGTAGAAAGATAAGGCGTTTAGTTAGCGAAAATTTTATTCATCACGAAATTGAGAATATGAAAATTTTGATGTATTACAATCTTTAGTTTTCGTTTTTCGGAAAATGCGTTTCGTCTTGAATTTGAAAGTTTGAAAATACGTTTTAATTTTTATTTTGTTGGTTGAATTTGGTTGAATTTAATTTGAAAGCGAGGAAAACGAACTTTACGCGTTTTGATTCAGTATATAAAATGTTGAAAATAGTGGTCGTTCTTTGTTTCAAAGAATTGTTTCGTGCTGATAAGTAGCTAGCGCGTTTCGCTTTGTTTTTCGAAAAGTTTGAATAAGAACGAAATTTTACCTCTTAACGAGCTGAAGTCTTTATAAGCGTGTTGTACTTTGATAGATAATTGGGCTAAGCGGGCCGAGCTCAGTACCATATTATCAATTCAGTTGCATTTCTTTCCTAAGAATTTTGTAAAGAAATGAAGGTAGAGTTGGATTTTTCGGTTCACTAGGAATTGCCCGGTTCAAGAGCGGTACAATGTAATCCGATTTTTAAAACATTAATCAAACATGGCTAGACCTAATTCCAAACACAAAAGAGGATAAGATTGTATTGCCATTTTTTCTTCCCTTTATGGAAAATTTTGTTAGGTCACACTCATCACTTGAAGGTCAAGCATGGCACCAGAGTTAAGGGCAATAATTCAATTTGGAAATATTTAAGCCTCACGAACTTGGATAAGATGGGACCAAGCTCATGCTTCTAGGACCGCAAATCATTTTTGATGTTTGCAAAATTTTGTCATTTGCCTTTCTGCTAGTTAAGCATGGCCTCCTTCATGGAATATTTTGTCACGGTCACACTCATTACTTAAGGGTCAAGCACGACACCAGAGTTAAGAGTAATAATTCAATTTGGAAATATTTAAGCCTCAAGAACTTGGATAAGATGGGACCAAGCTCATGCTTCTAGGACCGCAAATCATTTTTGATGTTTGCAAAATTTTGTCATTTGCCTTTCTGCTAGTCAAGCATGGCCTCCTTCGTGGAATATTTTGTCACGGTCACACTCATTACTTAAGGGTCCAAGCGACACCAGAGTTAAGAGTAATAATTCAATTTGGAAATATTTAAGCCTCAAGAACTTGGATAAGATGGGACCAAGCTCATGCTTCTAGGACCACAAATCATTTTTGAATTTGATGTTTCAAAATTTTGCCATTGTTTTTATAGAGAATCCAATCGAGGAAGGAAAATATGTCCCCTTCAAATCTCATAAATCTTATATCATTAAGTTAAAATGCCCCTTCACTTCTATTTCTAGTTCTGTATTTGTAAGTTTTAAAATGATTTTATTTATATTTGATTTTTTTTATGGCTATGTTTTGTTCATGGAGATTTTGAGGGAAAATCAAAAGAAAGAAAATAGGAAGGAAAAATAAAAGAAAAAAAATGAAGGAAAATAAAGTAAAATTAAATTTATTATAATATTTTTGTTCTTTTCCTCAAATCGATTTTATTTGTTTAAAACCTTCAATATAAGTTAAATCTTTTAAAATAATTAAATTTCTAATAATTTTATTTATATATAATTTTCTTTAGAAAAATTTATTAGACAATCAGCAAATAAGAAAATTATTTTCATGCGTTTTTTCTTTCGTAATATTTTGAGAGCGAAGCATACGCGTTTTTAAATACATTAAACTTGGATTCTGATATTTGTAGTATTTTGCTCTTACAAATGCTCGAGCACTGGTCGCACTAATACTTAGCCCAACCCTTTAACCAGCAGTGATGTCGTTAACCCAAATTTTTTATTAGATAGCCAAATATAAGAGAAAATCGTTTTTTTAGCGTTTTTTATTTTTCGTATCTTTTAGAAACCAAATACAACTGGCGTTTTGACCCCTCAACTTATTTCACGGTCCACTTATTGTGTATAACATCTTGTACATTAAATTTGTATTTTAGGCTTCATGGATTAATTCTGCTTTTATATATTAATTTTTACACTTTAATAGAATATATATGATAATTTCATCATGATTTAGTGATCTATAGAAATTAACATCTCATACTTTCTCCTAAGTTAATGTCATGGCAAGAGTTCAAAAATAGGTTTATTACTTATCATAAAATAATGTGAGTTAAAATTAAAAATATAGTAGAATATCTTTTTATTCAACTTGAAACTCCAAATTAAAAACCTAGTTATTTCTTCATCGGTTTTTTTTTTTTTTAAACAAAACTAAACAAAAATTATTTGCTCTATTAATTTCAAGAAATAAGTATGAGTATTTTTAATTTTGTTTGTCTTTATAATTAATATGCTATTTTAGTAATTAAAAAGTTTATATTTGTTCGTATCTGTTTCGGAGTTGATAGAAGGTGTTAAAATTTAAAAAATGGCCCAGGGAGGAAGGGTCTGAATTTCGAGTTGGTAAGACGATTTCTTCACGTTATAATAAAGTGTTTAATTATCAAAAAAAAAAAGTTTATATTTAACTCATAATTAGAAATTAGCCTGGCTTGACACATTCAAGGGGACTAATATATATGTTATTAGCCATCATTTGTATGAAATGTGTCTTTTTAGTTATTGATATTATAAATTTCTAGAATTTAAAAAAAAAGTTTAGTTTCTAAAAAAATACTGGTTAAATAAAATAGAAAAAAAAATGATTTTCATATCGATCATGGAAAACGATAAAAATAAAAATAGTAATAAATGATGTCACTTCATGTAATTTCTTTAGTACGAGACTTTGATTATTCACACAGCTAGTCCACATCCACAAGGGCCACAACCACCCATTTTTAATACAATTATTGACATATCAAAAAACAAAATTTTAAAAAATAAGTCTTCTGGATCATCCCACTACTGCCTATAAATATTAAAGAGAATGTGTGCTTTAAAATCAAGGAGCCTAATGGAGCTGTACATGAAAGGTATGGTGGTTCCCTTACTCTATGTTCTTTTCAATATTATAGCTACCAAGTTCGATTGTTGTATTGGGCATAGTCCAAAGGCTCTTTGCAGAAAAGAAGAAAGAGAAGCCCTTTTGAGCTTCAAAAGAGGTATCTATGATCCTTCAAACAGACTCTCTTCTTGGACAAATGAAGAGTGTTGTAATTGGAAAGGGGTTCATTGCCACAACACAACGGGACATGTTCTCAAGCTCAACCTCCAATGGGATCTTAATCAAGATCAAGGTTTTCTAGGTGGTGAGATAAGTAGTTCCTTGTTAGACTTGAAGCATCTTCATCACTTGGATTTGAGCTATAACAAATTTGGAGGACTTCATATTCCAAAGTTCTTTGGTTCCCTTTCAAATTTAAGATATCTTGACCTCTCTCATGCAGGTTTTAGTGGTGTTATTCCTGATGAGCTTGGAAATTTGTCCAAGTTACATTATCTTGACATTGAAGAATCTCATCCTGATTTGAATGCTAAGGATCTTGAATGGATTTCTGGTCTTACCTCCCTAAAGTTCCTTGACATGACAAGTGTGGACCTAAGCAAAGCTTCAAATTGGCTGCAGGTAATGAATAAGCTTCATTCTGTCTGTGCTGCTTTTGTGTTCTTGTGAGCTTCCTGCTATTGGCCCTCTCCCACATGTCAGTTTCTCATCTCTACTCACTCTCGACCTTTCATTCAATGATTTAAGTTCTTCATCATTTGATTGGTTTGCTGATCTTAGCTCTCTCACTGCTCTTAATTTAGAATACAGCCAGATTCATGGTGTGATTCCATCAAGTCTTCGTAACTTGACTTCTCTTGGATTTCTAGATATTTGCGGTAACAACTTTGCTCCTCCTATTCCTAATTGGTTATACCATATAACTGCCCTTGAATACCTCGATCTTGGATCCCTCGGTTTTGAATCTAACAATTTTCATGGTATTGGAAATCTCACTTCTCTCATACATCTTGACCTATCATACAATGCTCTTGATCAAGTGGAGATTTTTAGAGCTCTAGGAAATCTTTGTAGTTTCCAACTCTCAAAATTTTCATATTATAGGCTGGGAAAAAGTCTAATGTTTTTTAGTGTGAGAGGAAATCAACTTTCCGGTTCTTTTCCAGACAGTATTCTTGAAGAATGTAGATCTTTAGTACATCTAGACTTCTCAGAGAATCGACTTTCCGGTCAGATTCCGCTCTCCTTAGGGGGAATTTCATCTTTGCATTATCTAAACATTGGGAATAACTTCTTCAAGGGTATTATGTCTGAAAAGCACTTTGCAAATCTAACAAGTTTGGAAGAATTATATGCAACTCCAAACCTGTTTGCTTGGCAAGTCAGCTCCAACTGGACTCCCCCTTTCCAACTCAGAAAATTGTGCTTGGAGGATTGCTTTATCGGGCCTCAATTTCCTGCATGGCTTCAAACACAAAAGTATTTGGAAGAACTACGCTTGCAAAATACAGGAATCTCAAGTGCCATCCCAGCTTGGTTTTGGACTACATCTTGTGATGTAGTAGATCTATCTCAAAACCAAATCATCGGTGTTATTCCACGTATACATTATTCTTCACGTGTGTATCTTGGGTCAAACAACACTACAAGAAGTGGGGTCTATGGCCGCGGTCATTGACCCCAGCTAAAGGGGGTAAATAATGCAGCCATAGCCTATAAATGCAACGTGCCGATCGCGGCTGGGCGCCACGCATCATTACATGTTATAGTCTGGCTTTATTCCACCGCGACCATAGGGATGTTCCGCATTTGCCTTTCCCGACCGCGGCCATGTGATTGCCCTGGGCGCATAATGGTATTTTTTCCACGCTTACCATAAGGATGTTCTATACCGTATTTTCTCCCGACCGCGCAGACGTCACAATGCATATCGTGCTTTCTGGTTTCCTACGCATGATAGACGCCGCCAGAATTTCGTATTGGAAACCTGATCATACTAGGGATTAAATGAGCAGAATATTTACATCCATTCGGCCTACAGAATATTTAAATGAGCAAAATTATTTTTATTTATTTATTTATTTTATTTTAGTCATTTTAATGAAAATGACAGACAGACAGCTTGAGCTTGGGCTTTGATTTATTTAAGCTGAAACAAAGAATGAGTTTTGGCTGAATGTGATTAAATTATAGAATATAGTATATATATATATATATATATATATATATATTCTGTAATTCTCAACATCCAACAACCATACATGCAACACTAGTTTACGAATTAAAAGGAAAGAAAAAAAGGCAGTAGTAAATCAATAACAAGACGAATTAATGGAGATGAAGGGCATTGTTCATATAGTTGTTCTCTAAAGAAACAACAATGGATCTTCACTCCAAAATAGGTCTTGGGCCTCCATGATTCCCAAAAACATCTCCCAAACTAAATTTCTTCCTTTTAAAAAAATCCTCAAAATGATAATGCCTATCTCCCTTTATGCCCCAATACACTGTCAAATTACACACATTCTTTACTTTACGCCCACCACATACAAAGTTATACATCGGCCACGAGGTCGGATTTCTCAGACTTGTCGGGGTGGCATCACATAAGGTTCAAGAGGCCATCGAGAAAGGGTGCTCATCTTCTAAAGTGAATATCTTTATTACTAATAAATGTAGAATCAGCATTAGCGCAATATAAGCTGGCGCAAACACAATAAATCATCTACAAACAACGTGAAAAGAACATCATTCACATAACAGCGAGCGGGAGTGAACACCATCTGGGATAACAGCTATACGGCTGGCTATCCGCATGCCCAAACTCAAAATACGCTTATAAAATTATGCTCCTGTCTTATATTCATTTCCCTGCATTTTACATAATGATTTAATGCTGCTATTATCTTTAAATCATTCTTTAATAAAATTTATCTAATAATATTCAATGAAGTAGAAGAATAACGATATAAGCAGAACATCAACTTGCTGCAGTAATAAGGCTGCAACTTTCGAGCTCAGGCTTTCCTGTCAAATCTCCCAGCACTAAGCAAATCATGTTTTTACTGCTTGCAAGCGACTATATTGCACAGTGAAAAGAACCAAACTTGCTGTAACATCTGTGATGCCTAGCCTGGCCTCTAGCAACTTTGTTCAAATGCTGCTGTAACCACATCTCTTGTACTTCAAGCCTCAAGCGTGCTGTGTTTGACTCTCTAGAAAATGATGAGTCTTTAGGCAAGTGAAAAGGATGAGATTTTAAGAAAAACTGAGCTAGCTCTGACGACACTATGATGTGCCAACTGTATACCCTGCGACATATTACGCACCATGCTGTTTCAGGCAGCAAAAAATCGGTAATTGAAAGCCATGAAAATCAACACACGAATGTTTAATGGTCCAAAGGCGATACTGCCTTTGTTCAAGCGCTGCTTTGCCGACAACTTAGTGCGAATAGATGTTCCTGTGATGTGACTAACAGCGTACGAATAAGCCAAGAAACACAAAAAACATGATATTAATATAATAGTACTAGAATTCGTGAGCAAGCCCCATGCAACAACATGCATAACAAATCTATTCTGAGAATCTTCTGGAGGCCAGCCATGAACTCTCTAGAGAACTAAATCCTATACAAGCTAGCCCATTAACATTGCTTCGTGAATACCTTTCAGTGCAAAGAGACTTATGGAGAGCAAACTATTCGCACAATGCATAACAGTATAACATGAGCAGCACTGCTGACATAGAGGAAACAAAACGGCGCAGTTGTCGCTCAGAATTTATGAAACACCCTCAAGAGAACTCATCAAGGGCTAAATCATCGTCAGCATGATCGCGGCGGTAAAACGCTCTGCAAGGGCAGAAACACAGCCCACCTGGGTAAACTTCCGGTAAATGCGAATGGCAGAATATGGGGAAGCACCAGTGAAGACAGTTTTACGCTGATCTAAAGCGAAGCGAAGAAGACATCACGAAAAACTCTCGTCAATTTCTACTCCAATGGCAGAATTGTGTCAAAGCATTTAATATCATGACCATTGACATGACTTCGCCAAACCATCTTATATATTTCATTTTATTAGGAGGCGCAATATCAAATGGAGTTCAAATGTAACGGCAAGCATCTGAAGAATTGTGTCAGAAGCTATTGCAACTTTGGGTAAGTATTTTACAGTTTATTTATGTGTCATCACATTGGAAACTACAGGTTGACGTGTATGTTGTTATGCGAAGATTAGAAAGTAAATTTTAAGAAGACCAGTAATTACACAAGTTACTTCCTAATGTTATGGATTGATACCCTCCAAAGCAACTTAGTAGATAAAGCTCTGAATAGCCATAAATGAACGAAAATTCAGCATCTGAAAATTCCTCAAGACTAACTCAATATCTTTCAAATACAGCATGAATGAACCAAACACCTCATCTAATGGAAAGCCTGTTAGATATAGAAAAATAACAGGAAATAGATTGGGTAAGGTAGTTTTTCATTTGTTTCTGCTCTTTTGCTAGATTTATGTTCAAACCCATCTGTTTATTTCATCATTACTACCACAGTGAGCTGTATGTCCTTTCTAGATATGGGAAACTTCTGACTATTTACTCTAATGTAAGCTTTTGAGTGGTTTGCAAAGCAGCTGACAAATTCTTGGAAGAGGCTCCATGACAGCACTACTTTTGGTAACTGGCCTAACCTCTTTTTGTTTGATTATCCTTCTTTGGATTTTTTGTAATTAGCTTCTGCAATAATCAGAGAAACAGTTAAAAAAAAGATGATAATAATCAGATCATGTCAAAAGAAGATAAAACCTGTTAGCTCCGAAGCTGAAACAAATCATTATGGAAAAGCACAGAGCAAACACAAGAAGAATGCAGTCCACAATAACTAAATTTACAGCAGAAATTTAAGTGAAAGCGATGACGGTTGTTGGGATTTGGTCTCAGGGTAAAAAATGAAAAACCTCAATAACACAACTGAAAGGTACCATTGAGCCTCGTGAGTAACATTTTCCAGTGCTTGCGTCATGATATCGCTGAAGATATCGTAATAGGCGCAATCTTGTCTGTCTGAACGATGCTGTTCTGTAAGGGATGCAGATAAGGCTGGGGCAGATCGCCAATGTAGTAAGATAAAGCAAATCATATGTTCAGGATAACTTATTCATTTACTATATGTGGTATGTTACTACCAAAAAGTGTATAATACTATCTATTTTCTTTCAGGAAAGAATGACTGGTATCGAAAATTATTACGCAACATGAATATTTTATAATTACTAACAAGGCCATGTTTAATATTTTTTTTTATGAGTAAATGTTTTTCTTTTTAAGATCACGTGGAATTTGAGCACGGATGCCTTCCATCGCCCCGCACACCATGGGGGCACTCAGAGGCAATGTTCTATGAAGATGTGTGTTGTTACGAGGATGAATGTCATGAGAGAAAGGCAAAATCATGTGAAATAGGGAACTGCAGTAAAATGCCACTCTCTCGCAAGCAACAATTTCGCCCCAGAGCTTTGGAGCTCACTGCTCGACTTCAAAATAACAAATTCACGCAACTCTAACGACCGGGCAAACAAAACTACATGAAAAGTTAAAAGTATTATGGAAGCAATATGAAAACAATTGGTAAATACTTATGCCACTAACAGATGAGAAACATTTTATGAAAGACACATGTCCTCACTCTTGTTTGCATTATCTTCATTTGTTCGAGAGTTTGTCTTAAGATAACTCTTACGGGACACATTTACGGCAATGTCATTCTTCCGATACTAATCACGATAAATGTGGTCCCGTTAAGATTGTACCTATTGTTTTGTTTGGAAATGAAGTCTCACACAGGTAAAGTCACTTTGCTTGGTGTAAAACTTGAGGCGTACATAGACTGACTTTCGTGATTCATCTGGGCTGAACTACTCTAAGGCGCTATGTGATGTGATGACATCTATAAGGGATGGAATCCGGCCAGAAAGCGATGTTCTATAATGAGCTTTCATGTTAATCAAGAGCTTTTAACCAGTTGTGCTATGTGAGAAGAAAATATTTGAGACACAACAGGAGGCTCTTTAAGACTATATAAATCCATTTCTTCACCTCGCTTTTGAACCTCTCAGCACGATAGGATATCGATATAGTTCGAAGTGACCTAAACTAGCAAAAAAAAACAGTGATGATGCTGCAGATTCTGCTTGGCTCTCACACAAGCAGATCGATCAGCAGCCCCTAACACAACGATCCTGAAATTTGGCTGTCGAAAAACACAGAAGCCCGCCCAGAGCCTCATTCGGCACAGGCTGTTCGGCATTGGCGACATTGGCGACATTGGCGTGGCGGCGTGGCAAAATTTCCATGTTCGCCGCTCTTTGGGGACTTTCGAATTCGCAGAGTTGAAACCATCTGCAAAATTCAAAATGCAAAAAAGAAATTATCGGTTTTGGCTCTATAAATCGCAATTTGCTGATTTCATGCACAGCTAGGAAATGGTGATTTCACGAGGTCTTTGATTTCTTGTCCCGTGCACGGCCTGTGACATGCGGTGAAAAAACTGCAAACCATGAAACGTCTTGAAGAGTGACATCAAAATCAAAATAAAAAAATTCTAAGAAAAATCCTTTTCTATTTATACACGAAATAACTACATCCATATGTCCCAAAGTGGTATCAAATCAGTAACTAAAACGAAAGAGCCCCTGAATGGCACCCGCTTTCCTGCAGCAGAAACATGAACTATCGTATCTGCATCTGTGCATGTGTGACCACATCATCTCCATTTGTTCTTTATTGTTGATATAGTGTCGCTGTTGTGCAACTGTCCCTTTGTTGTGCTATGAGCCTTGCTTTGTTAGTCGAAGCTGTGTACATTGTGCTCACGTTGTTTAAAATAGGTGATCTCTCCTTCTGTTTCCCTTCAGGCTTTGCCCAAAGAAGCTGTTAACTATTTGGCGTGGCTCAAATACCAGAAAAGGCTCATCTGCCAGTGAATCAAAACCCCGATCTACTGTTCATGTCTTTACAAGGCTTATCACTATATGTACATACTATCAGCAATATGGTAAATGACAGTCCCGGTATGTGACGTGTTTGGTGCCAAATATCATCCAAGCAGCTTTAAAAGACAGTAAGGAAAATATCTTGCGTGCTTTTATATAAGCTCATCGTATTATAACCTGCGACCAGTATTATGAAAAATGGTAAATATTCACCATAATATGCGAGATACACATCATCAACGAGGAGTTCCATCGCAGTGTGTAGTGACTTGAAGGCTGCTGTCTATACGTAAGTGTGTGCCATCCTCGAAGCAGCCTTTCTCTATATATAAGTGTAAAAGGTATAAATAAAATAATAAATAATAAATTCATTAAAAATAACATTATTATTAAAAAATGATACGCTAACCTTATTCATGTAGTTGTCTTAGCACAGACACGTGTGTGATGTCTTTACCTGTTTAACTTCTGTTTTCTATTTCTTTTAAGAAGACCATTTGTATTAGGCTTACAAATAAAGTAAAACAATATAAAAGTAAACAACTATGATCATTAAAAAAATGTTATGTTAAATCTTACTGTGCTCTTCTGAGCTAAGTGAGACAAGCCATGCTGTCGACATCGAAAGAAGTGACATGCACTAGCAAGCTCATCGTTTAGCAACTTGAGTTCATATAATGGTTGCTTTCATTTGCTCTGTATATACTATCTAGAGCTGAAAGTATATTATCTTTTAAGATCTCCTCAACATCAAACTTTCCTGAAAGCGAAAAAATTCAAATATTGTCGAAAAACGACGACAAAAAAATATTTCACTTCAGAACATATGAACAAAAAACATACCCAGACAGGCCCTTATCTTTGGCTGTCATCAACTATAACGATTTCAGCCGTAACTGTGGCGTGTGTTGAATGCATACAAGCTATCCCAGAAGAGTAACTTTTTTAGAAAGCGACGATCACCTGACTCATTCACCACTTGACCATACTCATTGAATCAGCTGACATCCTCTCTCGGAGACACACCAATAACAATGTAAACAATATATTGCGATGATGAACACTAGTTTCACTGGATTTGAGCTAGTAACCTGACCAATGTAAAGAGTACAAAATATTTCCTGACTAAATTATATGTGTGGTGAAAACTTTGACTTTCGAGCTACGGCTGAAGCAATGGTCAGAAAACCATCACGCAGTCATGGTATGTGTTGTTGCCCATGGTGAATATCGAGTGCAATCACTTGTTTAAGCTTGCCACGACTTTGACTGAACATGTCTAACACCATAAGATTGTCAAAGTAACAAGTATATGAGCAATTGATGAAAAAGCAAATATTCACTACTATCGCAAAGCAGGAAAAACAAAGGAGCCCGAACGTAATATAGAAAAACTCTGTGTGAAAATAGGACACAGTACAATTAACAACTTCCATCGATAAGAAAGAAAAGGTAATCATCGACTAACTATTTCACTCTTTCATTACGAGAATTACATTATTTTTAGGATGATCTCCTAGGAACATCATTTCTATTCCACCTGTATCTTCATCGAAAAAGCAAATCGGGCTCGTGTGTGTCATATGATTCAATTTGTTGAAAATGGCCACGAGATCGTGGGTATTTCCTACCGTTGATACAAATGTGGTTGTCAGCTCTGTGCGGCGACATGTCGAACTTCATTTAGTCGCTTGAGCATAGAACACTTGTTTAGCGAGATACTGGCTTGCAAGGTTTAAATAGATTGTATAGCGACCAGATGTGGGGAGATAACCATACTCTCCTTTTATTCCTCTTCCAACATTATAACATCCCACCAGTCGCGAAATAAAATGACCTGGCTCACCAGGTAATAATATGATGCATTGACTTCAGCTGGGAACACCATAATAGGGGACATACTGTGGTAGTTCATATCTCGGCTACTGCTTTGTTTCTCTGCAGCACAACAGTACTATTTGCGTCTTTCTATTGTATCACGGTCATGAGTATTGAGTCTAAATCAGTAATAATGCTGTCCTTTGAATATGGCTACATGTATTTGAACCCGCGTGTTTTGAGAAGATTACGACCTGCGACCACTCATGCAGGTATGAGCTGTCTGATAATATATGAGTGAATTCAATGTATCGTAGTATAGAGCAATTGACAATAAAAGAATATGCTTACCGTCTTTCAAACAAAGCTCATAGAATTCCTTGTGTAGTCAGGCATCTGCATCTCGATGAATATACGGGCTGAACCTAATTTGTAGCGTAACACATTGGTCAAAGGAGCTGAAGATTGCAACTGGAAACTCTGATAAGAATTAAATAAATTTCTTACTTATGTGAATGAATGACATCGTCTATTTGTTGCTTTTTATACTTCAAATGACAACGTGCCCTTCTTGAGCAAAGTTCACGACATGTATGCGACCCATGATAAGATGCACGCACTGGTATCAACCCTTCATCTTTATGTGGAACGATCAACAAATTTCTGCTCGTACGATTATAAACACTGTTTCCACATCATTCAAATATCTAGAACACAAAAATGTTAATACATTTTCTGCAAACAACCTTCGCAATAAGCTGCTGCAGCTCAAAGTTCTTATTAACACATCATTTAAAACGTAGTACACTATTATCAACCAAGTAATATATCAGCTCAAACGTGTTGAATACATTGAACATATATTATGAATTATGTGAAAATGAAAGAGGGTATGGTCATGGCAATGCCGTTCAATGAGCTGCATCAGCGACTGTACGCAGTCGGCAATCTTTGCCTCATTGCGTCTTACGGTAGATGCATCATAATCAGAGCGATGGAGAAAGCGTGCCTCTGGGTTACGCCAATTGTGACGATGTCCGACCGTTATAATGTTTGTTGATAATGCACGAGCACAGTATTTGAAAGAGATTGCACAGCACCGATGACGAAACAACGATACATTCTTATCGCGAAAACGCGGTGGAAGGGTTATTGCGCTTCGAGGCTGTAACGTCATATATGTATCTTTCGCTCGTGAAGTTGCACACATCGGCATTTGAAGAGCCAACCATCGGACACTGGCGAGCAATGAAGTCAGCCAAATGGCATGCTAAGGCAAAACAGCTTTGTTCACTTTGTGATTGACTTCTATACCCATGGCTTGAAATAGGCATTATTCAAAGACGTCATGAATTTTACCTTCAATGTTCAACAATGTCCCAATTAGCTACTATCACACATTCTTCAATATGCATGACATCTAAGTATGACAGCAATATGGTAATTTTCAATATGTGGTGAAAAAATATATCTTTCTTCAATTAGAATATTTGGCGTCTGTTTTCGATTTTCTTTTTGTGACTTCCCTAAGTGGTGGTTCTGGAATGTTCTAGTATACGACATCAACCCAATGTGTGTGAGTGTGTCTCAGTCCTCTTTCACCGATAAGATACATCTAATTTGTGATTTGATGAAGAAATCGGCGTATTGTACAGAACACTGCTCCCATGTTTGTCGATGAGAACAGAGACTCTTTATTGCAGAAGGACAAGCAGGTGACACCAGCTCTCCTGCAGGTTTGCATATGAGAAAGTCGCTAATTGTCCATATTATAACGGCACATGCGTGAAAGAAAGATTTGTTTACTGCTGTTTATCGCTATGTGCTCCATGCTCCACGTAATTGCTTACGGCACAAGTGACCAAGTGTCATTTCGAGGAAGCGATTGGGCAGGAAAACAGCGATAACATGAAAATGATTGCTTCGCCCACATCCATGGTGATAAGTGTACGGGATAATGGCTGTGACCATGTGCTATGGCGATAATTTATATTGCTAAATGGTGAAACCATCACAAACTAACCTAGCCTAACATTACGATGCTCGGCTATCACGAATGTAGTTTAAAGAATCCAAATCTTTCCAGGTAAGAAATTCGGCTAGTGTCTCATCAAGCCATTAATGCAAATGCGACCTTGTGCATGCACTATGTGAAACAGTTTTTATTGGCATAAGCTGCACAACTGGCTTTGCGCAGTATTAGAAAGAAAGTGTCGTAAAACAGTAAGAGAACCTTCTTCTCCCTTGAGAACATGTTCTTTGAACAGATCTTTGCAATTAAACTCAACATTCTTTCCAAGCTCTAGAGTACCACAAATATTACATTTATCAGCTTTACATTCTCTTTGGTAAGCAACATGCACAGAGCATCAGGCATGCATCTGTGCTGCATAACCCACGAATCGCAGTATTTTTGCTTCATAAAACTCTTTGAAAAGCCATCACATTCGAGTACCACCTCGCTTCAAAGACTCTAATAACATAAATGAGCATATTTATTGCTCCATCCATTGAACACTGTGAGTAGCTACTTTATCACAAAAGCTAACTTCGTAATTTATTACATCGAGAGATATAATTCCTTTCTCAGCGTCAGCTTCAAAGGCAGTAAGGCTGGACTAGCTCATCATTTGGTTCTTCGAGCTTGATCTCCAAGCGAGGCTGTTTCTCTAACGCATTATACTAGTTTTTGGCATTTAGCCATCATGTAACAATCATGCATGTATAAGATCATGAAGGTGAATCTTCCAAGCCATCATCATATATTGACTCGATAAGCCGTATTCACCATGCATCACCCAGCAGAACATAATTTCTAACTTATCCCATCAGTTTACAAAATGATATGCATAACATATGTGCGGCCAAACATTGTTACAACGACCTGAACATGTGCTTTGTCTTTCGAGCAGCAAAGTCTGAAACTCTAAAACATTATATGTGCAACTCACCTAAACACTTTCATCCCTTAGCTGTTTGTGGCATTTTAAACTTTTATTTCCTTCAACTTCATGAAACGACACAATGTCGATATAATATTATCTTGTATGCATTCTAACATCTCTAACTCTTTAATTTAGGTGATGATTTCTAACTCCTATATGAAATACCGCGATCTCAGGTTGAGCTAATATACTCATTTCATTTAGTAAAGAACTGACAACATTCCCCGCAGTTCTCGGTACCCGGGAACAGGCATGTGTTGACCTTGTCCCAAATATGTACCCGAAAGAACAAGGCGACCCGAAAATCCTTACAAATAATTAATTTATAAGAAGTAACTTTATAGATATTATGTTTTCTTATATTGTCCAGTTAATTCAAGTATCATTTGTAGACACAAATAAATCTTAGTCGCATACTATACTGGCAAATGTCTTTAGTATCAGCGATAGAAAAAGAGCTATTTATCTCTGGGAATACGAGCGAGAAGTCTAAAGTTACCTAAATGCATCTGCGATCATACAAAGAGGTTTATATCAGGTCAATCATAAAAATGAAAAAACTTCCCTTGCTATCTCTCATATATAAAAACCTTTCTTCTTTAAAACCTTCAATAAGTAAAAATTCATGGTGTTTAACTCAAACAGTGCTCTTCTTCCATTTCAAGCATCCATTTTTGAGAAATAGCGAAATTTCATATTATAGAGTTGAAAATAACAAAAAATGACCAGCTGCTTTCACTTTTAAATTAATTTCAGCTTTCCCCTTCCTTTCGCTTCATTCCTCTAAATAAAGGCAAATTTTCTCACTATTCTTCTCTTTAAACAGTAAGGTGTTCCCATGAGCAAAAGCAGAAGTCCTATCCAAGCAGACAACAAAACGAAAACAAAACAAATGTAGTTAGCGAATTCATGAAAACCTGCTATTTGTGTGTGACACTACGTAATTTCATTGTTTATTATTATTTTTATAATCATGGATCTGAGCAACTGCGCGGCTACCTCGACTGTCCACGAGTCTAAAATAATGACCTACTAAATAATGACTACAAGAAACGAATCGATGACCGACTGGTTCAAACCCCAACGCCTTGAGCTATAAGAATCATCCGACTCATTAGTTTATAAAACTCCCTTATTTATCAATCCGCTCTTTCGCTGCGATTGGAAAATATATATATATTTTTTGAGAAGTAATTTATTGATTGTAATAATCGTGCGATAGAAACATGAAAATCAAATTCAACACTCCTAAAAGATGATATAATATCTAGATTAATAGAGAATAATAAATAGACTTAAGTCTTACATATTTAACTGTCTATGACAGTATAATACATATAACTCAATTTTATAGTATATTGATGTTTATAATTTAATTGGTCTTTTATCTAATCGAGCTATGCTTATATCATCCTCACATAAAAAACATCGAGCAAAAAACAACAAAACCAAACCCTTGTTTTAAGGTTAGATAAGTATCATTCGCAAAATAATATATATATCTAATGTTTTTTTTTTTTTTTTTTCTTAAAACAGGTTGAATTTAATAATAAATTGTATAAAGTTATGGATCACGATAGTGAGGCACAAGTGGGAAATTCACTGTAGAAAGGTAGGTATTACTGAAGCAGAAAAGAAGCAAACACAGTGATGAAAGCACATACAAAATGAACTGAAGACAGACCCTTCTTTACCTTTCCTTCCATTCACACCACTGCTGTCATTCTTTAAACCCTTTCTCCTTTCTACCTGCCTCCCTCTTTATTTACTCTCATGCCACTCACCATTCTAATATATTCAAAATGGTACAACTGAAATTTTGAAACAATTTAACTGAATTTGTATGCGATGTTGATATCATATCATACCCACTCAGAACAGCTTATATAGTGATAAGTACTACTAAAAGAACTACTGCTGCTACTACTACTATTTATCAAATTAAATAGGCCTCGGAAGTCTTTATGCTTTGTTGATAAATCCCACTGCAAACTCTCAGTTTACTGCTTATATCAATTGTAGAGTCGCTTGGTATCCGGTGGCATGCCAAGCTACTGAAATGGAGCGTCGCTTGGCAATCAGGAAGTATGACTTTAGTTTAAAATAACATTATTCCAGTGTGTCAAAATATTTTACATGCATGTTGGTATGGGCGACAAATGTCTGGGCGGTGTCAGCTGGGTGGTCAAATCTTGAATCCATATCGAAAGGAAAGAAAAAGAGGGTGAAGCGGTATTGTGAGGGAAGAGAGGATGAAAACTGTGATATATGATATAAGAGGAAAATGATTAGAGGAGAATGATCGCAAACAGAACAATATCATTGGCACATTGGATATTTACTTGGTTTAACGAAGTGATTATATTCAATATATTATCAATTAAATGCAATTCGGCTACAGTTTCTAGTTATAAATGTGAGCAGCTTGCTGGGCTGTTGGCATTCTTTGTTTGGCATTAAGAAAGGCAAAACAACATATAGAACAGACATAGCATTAGGAGTAATACAAATTGCCCTGTAACGACTGCCATTTCTGCTGTCATCTAAAATATGACCTATCAGCATTTGAATGCAGAGAGCATAGATGTCATACAAGTGATAGAAGGTTGAAATTTTTCAGCTTTCTAATAATCAGGTATTTTCACTTAAGTACTACTGTCAATAATTTCCTTTATCTTAATCTACATTGAAATAGCTTATTTAAAGACTACTGACTGCTAACCTAAACTACTCTATAAAGAGCATGAAATAAACTCAAACTCATCTTCTTCAAAAGTACTCAAACTCGACATGAAATATTTTAAAAAAGTAATAAGAGGCTATTGTGACACTTTAATGCTCCCCCCATCTATGCCAACACAACCAGCAACTCCCAGCTCCAGTATTTGAAAAAATAAAAAATAAATCACCACCGTAGTATGCAGGAGGCTCCAACAGTCTGGCAAACCAAAATACATAATTTCTAAATAAGAAATGCATGCCTTAGATTTAAACAGAACTTCACCCCAGCTATTATCGGGCACATGTCGAAAGAATAAGAGAAACTGAATCCTGCATCCAATTCGTGACTGTTTCAGAGTGAGTTTTGTGCTCCAGTTCATGATATTCGGGTATTTGCCTGTATTTGGGATCAGTAAAGAGTGTTGATGCCATTATCAGCTGGTCGGAATTGCTGCTCACCACTGCTATTTTGAATTATGCTGACGGAGTGGGCATACAGAATGTGAAGCTAGCGCTACAGGCTTTTGCATTGTAGCTCATGAAGGAATACTGACCGATTTGTTCATTGACCTTTGAGATTCAACTATTCTTGACTCTGGCTGTATTCTGTCTACATGACGCCTTTCTGGCTGGCATCGTTGATTTTGTCCTCCCGTTTCAAATAACAACCTCTTTTATGTCTTTCTTTCTATCTGGGGTCGCTTTTATGTTAAGACACATGATACACTAAGCTGTTATCTGCTGACAATTGAAAGAAATCAGAAGGGTGGCAAACAAGAGGCAGTTATATTTGCTGTACATTGATACTATGCGTACAGAAATTGGCTCCGTAGTTCGAAGAAAGTGGCTTAAAGTATTTCAGGTGATCATAAAATACTGGATCTATCAGTCGGCAGGAAAGAAGGGAAGCCTAAACAAATGATGCCAAAGAAAGAAATTTATCTCGCAGGGCCTGTATTGAAAAAGCACAGTGAGGAAACTGCTGCCAAGGCAAGCTGAAATCTTGAAAGCTGTTCCCTCCTGGGCTAAACCAGATTCAACGAACACCTCACTGGGGTCGAGATGAATGAAAAATGCATCAGAATTTTAGACCCTTCTACACGTACTACTACCTCGGCGGCAACTACGAGGCTTGCTGCAGTAATTCTCTTAATTTACCTTTCTACTGCTGTGTGCAATAAAAAGTAGTGAACATTATATTCTAAACTTTATCTTAGTATCTCTATCCTCCCTACTTCAGCACTGAAATTGTCACCAATATATCAGTGCTATAAATTATAAAAACCAAAATCTATTTCTGCTTTCAGCTCAACAACACAATAATGGCAGAAATGTAGGTGACCATAGCAGAGATCTATCTCTTGCATCTTTGGCTGCATTAAAATGTGTACAAAGGAGAACAATTTGAAGCGGCCTCAGAAAAAATAACAGCAAAATAACAGATCTATGCTTTTGATTTTGTTATCGGTCTCATAGAGCCTGAGATGAGTGCTGTAATCGGCTCAGCATCCATGCTATTGACAAAAATACTGAAGCATTATGATTCAGATTACAGAGCATCGAATGACAAGTAATTCTGTAATGAAAATGAGAGGCAAGTATTCATGAGCTCACAACTTCGAATATAGTGCTGCAAACTCTTTTATATCATAGAAGCCATTCAAAGAAAACAACAATAATACACTACCACGTCTGAACAACTTATGCTTTGAATAATCTTTCAATGTCTGGTCTTTAGTGATCCAGCTTTGTCACTAATATGCTTAATCTAAAAAAGTGTCGAAAACTTCATGATTAAAAACTCACGCCATATCAGTTTATGACTGATTCGCTACTGAGCATAAATTCCCAGTGTCGGCTGAAAATAAGATTGGATCAGCAATGTTCGATTTCATGCAATCTCATGAATAATGAGATCGGAATGAAAGAAGAGAGGCCCACTGAAAGGAAAATAAACTTTGAGAAATGATGAACTTTCAGCAACTGTACGGCGAGAAAATAAGCTTACCGAAGTAGAAGAAGCAGGGCGATGGCTGGTGTCGAAGATAGGGGTTTGATTAAACTGCGTTTTTCTAGTGTAGAATGATTCCCCACGGGCCACCGACTCATTAGTGTGTGAGATCCTTGCCAAATGAAATCATAAGCAAATTTACAATATTATCTGAGCACCTATTTGGCCGGGTGGATTGCGATCGGTCGCCATGGAAGCGCATCGGCACGGCATTATATTTCTTTGTTTTTAACCTACAGTGTGGGCCAAATTTGTGGTCGCGACTTTGATCAATATTCGCAACTTCGCCCGTCGCGAGAACTAATGTAAAGACGAATATGCGCAGCGCTGCTGGTGTATATATATATATATATGGTGGAGGCTGCCGGAGAAATTGTGTGATGACATTTCTTCACTATGAGGCAGTATAGTCGCGGTCAATTATTACGACCAAAAATCTGCAGAACTCCATCGCTGCGATATTATATTATTGTCTATATACATTTTTAGTCTTGAGCCACGACCTGTAAAATAACACCTATCATTTAAAAATGAAACTCATTATTTTTATATTTTATTCTGCTCACTGATATTTTTAGTGGCTCTCTTTCAAAAAGATAACAATATAAGTATCAAATAAAATACGAAAATAATCCCAGAGCTAAGTAAGGAATAATTTAAAGAATGATAAATACTCACATTGGCTTACACTTACATATTCATTTTTCAAAATAATTTTATTTATCTAAAAGAAAAAGTCTCAACTTGAGGCCTGTATTTAAAAATAAGTGATACTTATTTAAAACATGGAGGAGCCACACATAAGTGAGCCAATATATATAGTGAGAGATTTGTTTTATGTGCCCACAAAGAGGCTGGCTGCTATGTGGGAGTCAGTCACACAAATCAGTTAAATGATAAAAGAATTCTTTGGCACGCATCAATGAACGTGGCTATGTGGTACAGTAAGAAAATATGACCAACTACTAAACTATGTTACTATACCTCATATTTCTTGTAGTGAATTTACTGTATAAAACTTCACTTGGATATCTAAGCAAAGGACATCTACTCCTCCGTTTGCATATGCATAGTAATCCAAATTAGCTTTCCATATACTTGGAAACAAGTAATAAAAAAACAATGAAAAAAAGTCAATTTTTTAATTATCTTCCCTCACCATCACGGATAGTTCTAGAGGGGAAAAACATTGGCAAAGAATTCCAATTGTTTTATTTGGTTAGGAATAAAAATGCTAAAGAAAAAGTTAAACGTGACTAGAATTATTTAAATTATATGTATTTTAGAATTCTATTATTTACATGACACAAAAAAGGAAAAGTAAATTCTATGTTAAATGGCTAGAATTTTGTGGTGACCTGAATTATGACTCAACTCGAAACATTTGGGAGATTTGACTGAAAGGTTTTGTGAATCAGCGGGAGTGGTAACAGAAGGTGAGACATAAGACATAAACCGGATATATATATATATATATATATATATACTATATATATATATATATATATATATATATATATATATATATATATATATATATATATATATTATGTAGGTGTTTAGGGTTTGTATTATGTACTTGAAAATCGCAATTAATAAAATATTATCTATCCAAAGACATAGATCAAATTCATCGAACCACGTAAATCTATGTGTTTTTGTGATTTTCTTCGTTTAATTCTTCCTATTTGCTGTTTATTTTGCAACATTTTAAAATCATGTGGAAAAAATTATTTAGTTTTGAATATCTTTCTTTTTCTTTCTTTTCATATTTTTCTCCAATATATACATCCTCTTCCTTTAAAATAAAACATTTTTCCTTTCAACTCTTAATTATTCCGCACTTTTCCTCTTTCTAATTAGGACAAGACCAATTCAACTCTTACTTATTCCACACTTTATTCCGAATTTCATGGTTGAGGATCTTCTTTCATTTTCCTCTAAAAATTCTGCAAAAATAATTTTCCTCATATATAGTTTGATCAAACTTCGCTTGTTACATCGGTGCTAGTAGAAGCTTTTGCATTTACATCTCAAATTCTCTTATTTGGTTGGGAAGAAAAATAATTAAATGCAATTAGAATTGGTTAAGAAAACAAATGCTCTAAAATTCTTTATTTCTTACAAGACTTAGGAAAAAGGAAAAAACAAATTTTGAAATCATGTGGGAATAAATTATTAAGCTTGAATATCTAGTTATTTTTTTGTTTCTTTCTTTTCATTTTTCTTCTTCATATATATCTTCTTTATCACTATAGTAAATGATTTTCTCTTCCTTAAGGCAAGACTAGTCCAACTCTTGATTATTAATTCCACACTTTCCTAAAAATAATTAAATATGATTAGAATTATTTAAGAAAATAGATGTTCTAAACTTCTTTATCTTTTACATGACACATAAAAAAGGAATAACAAATCAGAAAATCATGTAGAAATAAATTATTAAGCTTGAATATCTACTTATTTCCTTTCTTTCTTTTTTTTTCATTTTTCTCCTCCATATATACCTTCTCTTTCACTATAGTAAATGGTTTTGTCCTCCTTATGGCAGGACAAGTCCAACCCTTGATTATGCCACACTTTTTTTCCCCTTTCTTTAAGGCAAGACCAATTCAACTCTTAATTATTCCATTGTTTTTCCGAATTCCACATCTTCCTTCATTTCCCTCCACACTTTTGTTATATATCTTGTTTTTTTTTTTTTTTCAAATCACCCAGATTGCAAATAGGAATATGGGCATTGTCCTATACTATGAAAATGCCACAAGATGGCCTAAAATGTCTTTATGTTAGGATCATCACATCAGCAAACTCCCTACTCTACTAAAAATATTTTTCTTCACACACATTTTTACCAAACTTCCCTTGTTACATCAATGCGAATAGAGGCTAAAACATATGAAAACCAATAGCTGATGTTCTTGTAAGACCTCCATGATAAGATACCAAAATAAAGTTGATATTGTCATCATTATCAGAATTACTCATCCTGTCATTACCAAAATGATTCACAACTATAATGATCACTTCTAAACAAAGTCTTTGATGTACATGAGAATTTTGCAAATGCGAAGCAATTTGAATTGCAGATAATATTTTAAATAAACTTTAAGTAGTTTCACTACATGAAAAGGTGAGTTCAAAGGTCTCTACAAGGCTAAGTATGTTTTTCCATCCTCAAATTGATTTTCATCTCATTTATAAAAGTGTAAAATTAATTAAAAACTTAATTATGATGAATTTTTTTATTTTTTTATTAAAAAATGTTATTTTAACTTAGCGTGTCTTTCATCTTACATAAAATATTATAATGAGAAATTTGATAAATCTTTTCTTAATCCTCTTTTACTCCATTTATCTTGTTCTTTGATAACTCTAAGTAGATTTCATATCCTATTACATTTAAATGTGATAATTATTTAACTTCTAACATTGTTTTGTTTTCATCAAAATATTTTGAGATCAACAAAACTTCCATTTACTAGTTTTGAGCCAGAAAGGCATTAGCTTACAACAATAAAATTCTTTCATCGCAAAGATTTTCTTCTCCTGATTTGGTTCATAAATAAGAATCTTATTGAGACTCACATAGACATTATAAATCTATTTTTTAGATGTGCTAGTTGTCCTTAAAGTACATGATATACTCAACTAGGTCTCGTGCCATAATCAGATTATTAAGCAAATCAAATGAAAGATTATCTGGATGAATCTTATAGCTAGAATCCATGAGTGATCTTTCATAATTTCTTGTTGTTTCCTTGAAGCATAGCGGCAATGTTTCACTTTGAGGGATAACTAGTTGGATCCTAGCTCAACCATTGGTAGGCTAATTTAGAGGGGAGATGAGCATGTCCTCTACTCTCTAAGTGAAATATCATAATTAATATTCATACATTAATTGTCTCGAGTGTTCTTTATTGTGTTAGGCTCGTTGATTCTTTGATTATCACTATTCGATATCCTCCAAGGGTTACAATTTTCAAAGTTTCCAGAGCGCGCAACTCCCATGATTAGCTTTCGCTATGACCCCCTAATTCTTGGGTTAGAACCTTAGTACGCATGACATGTGTGTTAGATTATTTCGTAAAATCAAGAGATTTATTGATCAAAAAACAATTGATTGATGATCAAAAGACCCAATAAATACGTTACAAAATAATAATTTTATTGAATAAAGAAACATATCAATTCGTACTGAGTAGAAAAACATACCTGACATGGATTTGGAATTATTGACCGTCATTTGTCTCCAAAGAAATCTGTAGGGGACAAGATCAAAGAGAAAGATGGTTAGGGTTGAAGGTGGATCTTTCCTTCTCCCTAAAGTGTGTTATATCAAACCCTTATTAAATTATAGGGCTCTATTTACTCATATATCTAAAGCACAAGGGATAAATTAGGCTTTGGTCTAATGGGCTTACCAAAGCAAGGGAGAAGATATGGGCCCATAGCCAGTTAATATTAAACCATCTCATAATGACCCATAATTAACATGCACATTTACATAATAAAAATTGTAATATGATTATATTTAGTCCATAATTAATAAATTAATCTAACATTCTCCCACTTGAATGGTATAATCATAATTGAAATGTATTCGCAATAGATTTATATAGTCGCAGCGATCATATACAATTAACACGCCGAAGGATATATAAATTTATGCATGTCGGGGAGCTACTAATCAAAATCATAACTCAAATGCTTCCACAAAAGACTTACATAGGAATAACCAATCATATACAATTAATATGCTGAGAGGATGCATAAATCATACATAATCAGGTGCTACTAATTTAGAAGCATTACAATGATAAGAGTATTGATTCAATAGAAAGAAAAACATCATTTAGTCATTCATCTGGTCAAAATGACACAAAATCATAAGATAATGACAGCGATCCGTGTGCAAATATGCGAAAAACGCCAGGCTTTCATACAAATACATAGAAAGGAAAAACTCTACTAAAACAAAGTGAAACCCCACAACAATCCCATGTGGGTGACGTGTTCTTGAAACACACAAATAGGTAAGCCTTTGGTTAGTGGGTCTACCAACATGCTAGTCGTGATGATGTATAAGCGAAATGAGAGACTTTAACTTTCTCTTTAACAAAAAAAAAACTTCCCATCAATGTGTACGACGAGAAGTGCTCATGGAGTTCTTTGAGAGCATTGCTCTGAATTATCATAGAACAATTTTGGGGTCTAGAAATGGAGCAAAACTGACCTCAAGCTGAAATAAGTTCCGCAACCATATTGCATGACAAATGGCCTCATAGCACCACATACTTGCCTCTATAGTGAAGTTGTAAGTGTCTGTGACACTTTTCCCGCGAAACAGCTCCTTACGTCTGCATCATAAAAGATATATTAGTGGACTTTTTATCATCCATGCAACCTACATAATCGGAATCACTAAAACCAACTACCTCAAGAGTGTTGGTACGCCGATATATCAACATGAGATCCTTTGTACCCTAAAGATACCTCAAAACTTGCTTAGTCGCTTTCCAATGGCTTTGACCAGGATCACTTAAGTACCTACCCAACATGCCGACAAAAAAACCAATATCAGGGCTTTTGCATACTTAAGCATACATCAGGCTACCCAAAACTGAAGAATAAGGGACTGCTTTCATCTGATATCTCTCAATATCAATCTAAGGATATTAGCCTTTAAAAAATCTGTCACCCTTCACAATTGATGCCTTACCATAAGAACATGATTGCATATTGAATCTTTTCAAATGCGTTCAATATACATCTGTTGAAACAATCTCATAATGCCACTAGGTCTATCATGAAGTATCTGTATGCCCAAAACATAAAATGCTTCCCCAAGATCCTTCATATCAAAATGACTAAACAATAACTGCTTTGTCTTAACCAACAAGTTGATATCATTGGCTGTAAGAAAAATATCATCAACATATAAAACCAAGAATATGTATTTGCTCCCCTTGACCTTCATATATATGCATTGACCGACGATGTTTTCATTAAAACCGTTGGCGGTGACAACTTCATCAAACATGAGATACCACTTCTTGGAAGCTTGATTTAAACCATAAATGAATTTCTGGAGATGCTTTAAACTCAAGGACTAACAATGGCTTCTTTGTAGGTAATCGGATCTGATACATCACCCACATCATACTCATGTTCCTGCAAGTAGACAATGTAGTTATCTGAAATTGCGAGCCTACACACCCTCTTTCACCTTTTCAAGGGTATATTCATGACTATATCTGGGGCTACTAGATCTACATCCTCAATTGGTTCATCATCAGTAGTGGTTATTAGATGCTAGTCAACAACAAAGCTAAGTCGAACAAGAAGCAATAGGCCTCGTAAATGGTGTTCTTAAACATAATTTCCTGTGACCCTTGGTTTGTACCAATATCATCCTAAAAACCAGATAAAAACGATCGACTCAATCCTTTGCGGTGGTGTGAATGAGCAATAAACTTGGAACCTTTTCATCCCACACAATAACCAATAAAGTATCCACTTATGGTCTTTAGATCAAGTTTCTTGGATTGCGGGTTGTACAGTCTCACTTCCACCTTACAGCCCCAAACATGGAAGTGACGAAGACTAGGCTTCTTTTGTACAACTTATATGAGTCTGGAATATATTTATGGTATAGTTTCAAAATATAAGTTATAATACTAAGATATATCATGACAGTTTTATAACATGTTTAAGGTATAATAAAAGTAAATGTATATTTTTTCGGAATAAAATAATGTTAAAAATAAAATAAGCAAAACTCGGAATTAATCTAAGAATCAAGGGCAAATTGTGATTTACAATCAGACTTAAGTCCACCATAGATGAAAAGATTATATGCTAAGGAGAATATGGAATAAGTTGATTGCAAATAATAGAAAGAAATGACAGATTAAAAATGAAAGTGGACTCAAAATGGATAAGACCAACATAGTCTTACATATCCATTGGCTTAGGAATTAGGGCATTACGTAGAAAGAAAGAGGAAGAGAGAAGAGAAGAAAGAGAAGGAAGAAAGGAAGGAGAAAGAAGAAGCTTTAAGGTATGGATACTAGTTGGAATTGTATAAAATGTGTATGGTTGTATGGAATTCCGCGTGGGGTTAGGAATTTTCAACCTCTTTCTTTGTCTATATGTAGGTTAAACCTAACTTTACAAATGTTTGGTTTGATTGGTCTACTCATGGGAGGAAAAATTTGTATAGAGAAAATGTTAGGTTTTAGGGGAGATGCTATCCGTTTTTTTTAAACCCATGTTCTTGTTTTGACCATAACTTGGCCATCACTCATCCAAATTGAGTGATTCAAAATTATGGGTAAACTAGACTTCTAGGAAAACAAATCTCCTTGAAATAGGTGTATGCAAATTTGGACCCCAAGGCACCCAGAAATTCGTCAAAGGGAGCTAGGTTGTATGACACAGCTGGTTCTGTTTTGACATTAGAGTGGTCCTGGTTGTTTAGGCCATAAGTTGAGTTTCACTCATCCAATTTGAGCGATTCAAAATTTTGGGTAAACTAGACTTCTAGGAGAACAAATCTCCTTGAAATAGGTGTCTTTAAATTTGGACCCAGAAAATTTGTCTAAAAGGGAGCTATGTTTGTAAGAAATAGTTTATAGTATACGGAAATACATGAAAATGCAAAGATAAGAGTAAATGATCGTAAATACTTATATGATTACCGAGATAGCAATAGTTGTCGAGGATATGAGATATATACGAAAATGAAATAAAATGGTTATCTGCTTAGAACTGGTAGAGGGATAGATGGGCATGCCTGTGGGATAAAAGTCTGACATCTTGTTCGGTTGCCCCATTTGGGTCATTATAGCGCCTTTGGGCCCTTATAGAGGTCATTGTCTTGTACAATGATAATAGCGCCTTCGGGCCCTTATAGAGATCAATGTCTCATATAATGATAACAGCGCCTTCGGGCCCTTATAGAAGTCATTGTCTCATACAATGATAACAACACCTTCAAGCCCTTATAGTTTCCGTATCCACTTCTAAGGTATATGCAAGCATGATGTAACACCCCAAATTATACCGTGACAGTTTTATAATATGTTTTGGGTATAATAAAAGTAAATGTATATTTTTCGGAATAAAATAATGCTAAAAATAAAATAAGCAAAATCCGGAATTAATCTAAGGGTCAAGGGTTTACCAATTTCGGACCCAAAGGTCATATGATAAGAAGATTATAGGCTAAAGTGGAAATATGAACCGGTGGTTGCAAATAGAAAGGAGTTGGGACCCAATGGCAAATTGGACATTTGACCCAAATGGGTATTAGACCAAACAAGGCCTTAAGAAATATCTCCTTTTTGGCTTTTGGTTAAGGCAAACCGGTTGAGAGAAAAGGAGAAGAGAAAGAGAAGAAGAAGAAGAAAGAAAAGAAGAAGAGAAGTGCAAGAAAAGCAAAGATTTGGAAATTGTATGGAAACTATTTGTGTATGGAATCTACATATGTTTGGATTATATATGGATTATTAGTATGGAAAAAGTGTATGGAATGGTATGGAATTGATGTTTAGAAGTGTTGTTAGTTGGTTTAAGTTAGATTTATGGTTATGTTTTGGTTGAAAGAACTCCAGTGAAAATGGCCGCGGCCATTTACGATTACCTTTCGACACCCTAAGCCCAGGCGTAGAGTCCGTGCATAGGCGTAGAGCCGCTTTGGCGGAAGCGACTTCGCTGGGGGCTCGCTTCGCCTAGGCGGACTCGAGACGAGAGGAAATTTTTCCTTTCTGTTGGCCTAGGCGAACCTCTCTGCTGAGTGTAGCTTTAGCTGCAGCCTAGGCATACTGTCTTCCCCATTTTTAGTTATACTTTTAAGTTAAGTCTATGATAGATCCATTGGATTAATGAGGATCTAATAAGTTAATGAAGGGTTCGTCACAAAATTATAAAGTTATATGAAAAATATTATGTACTTACCTCGTAGTCGAGGCGGCGTTAGGCGAAACAATGACAGCGCCCATTTGCTAATAAAGGTAAGAATGATATAGCAGGTCACAAACACCATATTGTATGCCTACTTAAGACGAGATAGTAGACTAGATAAATTATTTCTGATCGATTAGCCCGGCTCTACGCTGGTATCCGACCGCCCATTGCGTGGGCGAACGCGTTCACGATGAAGTGCCCGGCCTCACGCTGAGTCTTCTGACAACCCACATTCACGTGGGCGGGGCGAATTCGTCCGATCCATCTGCGTCTGGCGGGTCTTGCAGTATCTTTGTCATTATACCGTTCATTATTCTTAGGTCACATGCGGGCATATATTTATATGTTGAATGCGAATAATAAGATACATGAAATTAAATGATAAGAATCGAATGATGAATAAGTAAATAAGAAATTAGTATGTTCTGATTACGTATTTGTACCCTCGGGTACTCCTGTATATGATATATGTTAGGAACTCCCTCGAGAGATATAGAAAGTTCGATTACAAGAATTATGTACATGAAAACTACGTATAAATTCTATATACGTAAACTCGACATATGCTTTATGATATATATGTGTAGAAATGTGGACCACTTAGGTGATCATGTCAGTTTCCCACTAAGCTATAAGCATGCAGATTTCATCCGTGTAGGTAAGAAAGAAGAAGACATCCCAGTAGTTCCATATTGAGGCCAACTTCATGATAGAAGTCCACCTGATATAGGTTTTTGTCTTTGTTTTGTAATATAAATATATTAGTTTTATAATAGTGGAAATTATATAAGTACAAGTAAATGAGACTCAAGAATGTGTATAAGACAGCTAACCACCACTGCGGTAGTGGTATTAGAATTTTTATTTCCTTATGAATTTGTTTATTTAAATGGGCCCACAAATGTCCGAAAAGTAGGTGAAGGAGTCCCAGTCCTATGTCGTGCCTCTGTCACTTGCGTCCGGGGTGGGGAGTAGGGGCATGGCAGGTTTAGTGTGCTCATGCGCGCAGGTTTAGGCGTTTCTGGAAAACTTATTAGGTTAAAAGTGTACCTACATAGTATTGTGTTGGCCTAATGCGGATGTCCTTGTTTTGTCTATTATTTAGAATGGATCGATCCTAGGAAGCTGTGGAAGGAACAGTTGAAAGCGTCAATCCTATGGATCTTGATCCATCGTACGGTCCCATCTGATTCTCTTACAGAAGTAGACATGCTTCAAGCCCGAAGCATTGTTAAAAATTTCTCAGGTATAGGGGTCTTAGATCGACTCACGGCCCCTCGAGGCTTGATTGATTTGGTAAGAAGCATGGAGTAGAAGAATTCCCATGGTACAAGTTTAGAAGAGTACGATAAGCGAGTTTTGGCTCGAGAGTACAAAGATCTCTGGGCCAGTAAAATGTCCACCTGAACAATAGCGAGTGTGCGATCTCATTCTTTGCGGGGTGCAACTTATGATTGGTGGAAGCTAGTTCCTAAGAAATCCATTTAGCCACAGAACCACTTTCATAGGACTTCTTTGTCCGAGAATTTCAAACAAAGTATGTCACCAATGACTATAAGGAGACCAAGTGGAAGTAATTCCTAAATATGAAACAAGGAAATCTGACAGTGACGAAGTATGAAAAAGAGTTTAGCCGCCTTAGTAAGTATGCACCAGAATTAGTCCTTACGGAAACTTTTCGATGTAGACAGTTTGAGGATGACCTAAAGGAATCCATAAAGAGGTACCTCACAGCTGTGACATCGTTGCAAGTAGTAAACTTTTATCAGCTGGTGCAGGCGACAATGAAAATTGAGAAATCGAAAACGAAGAGTCAAGAAAGAAAGTCAGAAAGAAAATTCTTAAGAGGTGGTTCATCTTCCGGTAAAAGAACTAGAGAGTCTCAAGTGGACTCGGTTCAAGGTTTTGCTATAAGAGGTAGGAGACAAGGTCCTCCTATGACACAGGGTTCTGGTAGAGGCATGTCGGCAGACCAGATGAAAGACTTGGTCTTGCACTCTACAAATATCATCTTAGTATTTTCGAATGCAGATGGCAGGGTTGTTTCCGATGTAGAGACACGGACCATATGATATGAAATTGTTTGCAAATTGGGATTTCTGAAATCCTCAAAGGAGTAGTAGAGGAGGATCAGAGTACTGCCTCCACCCGGCGGTGATAAGGTGAAGGCGAGGTAGTTCGGGCGACAAAGAAGAGGTATTGATTGAGGACATAATCAAATCGCAGCCACCTTTCGCATAGTCTGACTCGAGCTTATGCTATGAGAGCTCGTGAAGATCAGGATGCACCAGGTGTTATTGCGGGTAATTTCACTCTTTATGACAATGAAATGCATGCTTTGGTAGATCCAGGTTCTACACATTCTTATATATGCATTGAACAATTGAGTGATAAATTGCCATCAGTAGAACCTTTAGCATATGACATGCTTGTTACTAGTCCTCTGGGGCATAGTGTTAGAGTCAACCGAGTGTATAAGAATTGTCCCCTAATGGTCCATGATAGGGAATTTTCGATTGATCTAATTGCTTTGCCTTTTCATGAGTTTGATTTTATTTTGGGCATGGATTGGTTATCCAAGCATCAGGTTATAATTGATTGGCGATAAGAAAGCGATCTTGTAAATGTTGATTTGTCGAGTAACTATACATGATATCGGTGCACTAGTGTCGAATCATAATCTCCACTATATACAAGCCGCGTTTGCCGAAAAGGTTATGAAGCCTTTTTGACTTTGATACTTGACTCTAAGAGAGGACATGTAGCACCCCTTCTCGTCAGGCCCTATTGGCGGGTCGAGCCGAATCGGGATGCTCACGTCTGGAGCTAAGCGCTGACACTCCCAACTTTGGCGGGTGTCAAGCGTGGTATCATTTTTCTATAGACTTATAAACTCTAAACTTGTTCATTATATAATGTTAAACATTTCACTGTATTAGGTGCATGGCAGTGGATTACAAACTATATCTGACTCCATACATAGAAGTGTTCAACATTTTACTTATTTACATTGTTTACAAAATAAACAATTTCATATACAAAAATAAACCAAGGTCTTCCGGTGGGCGCGGTGATCGTGGCTGTGCTGATGTAGATTGTCCGGTCCCCTGGTTTCCTCTTACGTACCTACCGCGGATGGCTTTGTGCTAAGCTTTACGCTTAGTGGGAATTAATACATATGGATGACCACACTTCTATACAAATGCATATACTTATCATTTATCTCATATTTCATATGCTATTCAAGTCATCTTACTTTACTTCTTGTTCTTATGCTTGTATTTTATACTCGCATATGGTGCTATGCTTCTTATATCATGTCATATATTTCTATGCATTTCATTTTCTTTCGGTTTCGTAATACGCGAAATACAGCCAGTGGATACGAGAAATAGCTGTATGCGGAAGGTGCATCAGCATGCAAGGCAGTCTCTATCTGTATATACTAGAAGGTATCATCAACTGTCTGAGACAGCGACCTATGCACCATGTAATATGTGACCCCTAGCGGGCCGTATATACCCGAAATTATCATCACTGTATGAGACAGTGACTGTACGCCAATGATCCAAATGGGATCTATTGTCATCGACTCAGCAGGGCCTCGATATCGTAAAGCTTGTATCTTTGCGGCAAGCTGTGTCCCTGTAGGCATGCTTATCTGTCCTTCTACCAGGTTCTAAGCAGACAATCCGTGTATATTTTATGTTTAGTACATATCTCATATTCCCGAATAATTATAATCATCCGTTAATCATATGTGATATGTATACTCATTTATTCGAATATTTTCATTTTTCATATCTCATTATATGCATGAATAACTATATGGTTGCAGGCCTTCTCATTCTTCACTTGATTTCTGGACTCATTTGATTTCTAATTTTATCAAGCTATATATAAGGATGGATTCTTGACTCAATGGTATTTTCATAGAGTCCAAGAACCCTAATCGAATTCGGACGAAGAAGTTATGACCTTCTGAAGTTGGAGGTCTCACATGAATAACCAACCTTACCCAGCTAGCTATACCCGACTAGTGCAGCGATTACTCTCCCTTTTAGGAAACCGGTACTGAATTCCTCCTAAGGCCTTATGGATAGAATATTTTACTCAATGATCTTTCCACACTTAGGTCGAAACACCTAATCGGGTTCGGACAGAAGAAGTTATGACCTTACAGTTGGGGTCTCATATGAATAACCGGCCTTGCGGCTAGCTCTACCCGACCAGTCTTTTGATTTCCCTTTAGGCCCGGCTCCTAGTACCCAATGCCGTCTACAGGATATGCTTGTAATCTTGACTCAATGGGCTTTTCATATAGTCCAAGAACACCCGAATCGGAGTTCGGACGAAGAAGTTATGACCTTACGAAGTTGGAGGTCTCACATGAATCTTGGCCTTGGCTAACTCTACCCGACCAGTCTTGCCCGATTACTCCTTTTCGGCCGGCTCCAGTACCCAATGCCATCTACAGGGGTATACATGTAATCTTGACTCAATTTTCTTTTCATAGAGTCCAAGAACACTCAAATCGGAGTTCGGACGAAGAAGTTATGACCTTCCGAAGTTGGAGGTCACACATGGACACAGAGATCTAGCCTCTTGGCCCTAGCAGCTAATGGCTGGCCTAACACCGCTAAGCCCAGAAGCTGTATATGCCGGATGACCTAACGGCTTGGATGACCCCTATCAGGCTGGCCCTAACCACGGCTAACCTAACCTTGGGTGACCTAGCCGGGTGGCCCTGCTTGCGGTGACCACTAACTTAGCCGGTTGACCCAACCGGCTGCCTTTCCATTTAAAAGCGTCAGTTAATGGACGATAACTTAGGCTACAGAGGTCTGAATTGGAAAATTCAAAGCCTAACATCAAAGTTGCGATGTGGCTACAATTTACTGAAGGACTCACACCAGTCCTTTATTTCTTATCCAAAAGCAGTCCTAAGACTTGGTACTTATAGGATCAAAACAAGATTAACACCTTAGTTCAAAATGCAACCAAACATTTCCCAAAACACATATATAGGAGTCTTAGAGTTCTTCTCAACTCAACCTAACAAGAAATGAAGTTTGGGAGTTTTTCCAGCCCAAACCCTTGCACAAAATAGAGGTTCCAAGCCATGTATCCATACTTTCTATACCAAAGAAAACTAGACAATTCCATACTGTTGATCTTCTTTTCCCTTCCTTCTTTCTTCTCTTCTCTTCTTCTTCTTCCTCGTTTTCTTTTCTCTTTCTCCAAGACCAAAATAGAGATTATATCTTTGGTCTTATCTAGATTGATCTTATCCTTCTTTTGAGTTAAAGCCATGTTTGGCTTACTCATTTACTTGCAGTCCCTCGGGTTTATCTCTTATTCTTACTTTGCTTATGCATATTCCTACTTTGGCATATGACATTATTAAATTATGACCCTTGGGTCTGATTTGTGGTATTAATTTACCATTGACTTTTGTATTAATTCCGGTTTCTTGATTATATTATTTTTATCTTTATTTTATTTCCGGAAAAATATACTTTTACTTTTATTATTGTTTGCCTTTTTCCATATAGACTAAAAACCCCCTCAAATCCACATAGTTACAAGAGCCTTACACTTCTCTTGTAGCCATGTCACTTTGGATAAACTTGCTTAATTAAATAAATCTTTCTTGGTGTTCAGGATTT
This sequence comes from Tetrastigma voinierianum, assembly GCA_016808115.1. Lineage (NCBI taxonomy): Eukaryota > Viridiplantae > Streptophyta > Magnoliopsida > Vitales > Vitaceae > Tetrastigma > Tetrastigma voinierianum. The sequence continues at coordinate 212,683 of JAEQBH010007520.1, read as the reverse complement.
TTAAAAATAGATTACAATCACATGTGTTTTGTAGTGCATAGGTCCATACAAATAGTAATCTGAATGAGATCAGTATCATTCCCACCCAGAGATTGTGAGAATTTGAAATCAACTACCCCAACTACTGAAGTTCTATGCTATTTAGACTAAAAATTGATAGTGAAAGTTTTATCTAGGAAAATAAAATATCCTAGACTATTAACTAAATATATAAACTGAAATAACATGAAACAATAAATAATATAAAAACGAATATTGGGTAGAGATACGTTCCTGGCTGGGAAGCAGAAACTATCGAGAATTACAATAAACGGTCCAGTTCCTGCACGAGAAATACATTGCTCTGTTTTATTGATGGATCTGGATTTGTCCAAGATTACCTAAATGTTGTAGTTGGATTTCTCCATATTCGCTGGTTAGAAGCCCTTGCTTCTCTCGAAGCCAAGATCGAACCAGTTACTTGTATTTATACTCTTCTTGCAAGATCTGGGTATTTTCTTTCTCAATACTTCACACCCATTTCTTGATGACTACAGATCTTTTGCTTTCCTTCTCAGGATTTTTGCAAAAGTTCTACCACTTAATTGGTGGTTCATCCTTCAGATCTATTGGTTCTTCCTTTCCCTTGATTAGATCTTAGCTAACACAAGGTTGGGAGCTTCCCTTTAGATTGAGGTGAACTCTCTGATTATTTATATTGTTGTCTCCTCGAGCTTCAATTATGAGCGGAATAGAGTTTATCAAATGAACTTTGAGCTCGCGGTGGTAGTCTAACATACCCATAAGTGAATGCTCTCAGCTCTCAGGAATCTCCAACTCTGTGTCGCGCAGAGGGCATCCTGGAAATCAAAGCAAGATACACTCCTTAAATTGGTATTCGGTACTACCATTGGGAACTTATAGATTCAAAAACAACACCAAGTAAATAAATCCGCAGTGAATAATTCTCTCAGTTTTTGCGAAAATCATAACTAACGATAAATCCCGAGATCAGTGTTTGCGCTCTAATTCTTGCATTACAATTAACAGTAGACATCGATCAAGTACATCCACTGTAATCGCAATTAAAGGCGAGAAGAAATGAATTCGGAGATTTATCTAGATTTCACAATTTTGAGGCGATAATTTTAAGAAGAAAATAACGAAATAAAATCCAGCTTCAATCGTTTTACGCACGATTCATGCGATTCGAGGATCGAAAGAAAATAAAATAAAGAAAAGAAAAGAAATCTACTCTAAACTATACAATGAACCCTTCTTCTCTCCCGTTCTACCGGTGTCGAAGTGAAAAAGTTAGAGTTGCTTTACTATTTATTCTAACCTTTGTCTATTTATATCTGTCAAGAAAATGAAGTGAGATGTACAAAATCCGGGTAAATTCCCATAAGAAAAACCCGATTCTTTGTCTCAGAGTCGCGACGCCGGGTTGATGTCGCGACTGGATTCCAACTATGCGCTCGGTCGGTTGCGACCCGGGTTTCTTCAGTGCGACAAGGTTTCTTTGACCGTTGATTGAGTGGTCGCGACCTCAATTGTGGTCGCGACCTCTTTGGCTTCGAGTTGTTGTTCTCAGAATTGATGTCGCGACCTTAGTCTCACGTCGCAACCTCGTTGTCGTTCCCTTTTCTTTGCAATTCTGAGTCACAACTTCAATTTTAGGTTGCAACCTCCTTTTAGTTGTCACCACTTTAGTTCTGAGTGAGGACTTATTTCCTTCTTTGCCTTTGCCGTCGCGACCCTCGGTTTTAGGTTGCGACCACATTGTTTCTCTTTGCCTCACCTCGGAGTCGCCGGCTTCTTTTTGAGGTTGCGAGCTCCTTTTTGGTCTTACGCGCCCAGTACTATGTTGGTAGGTTGGGCCTCAATAATTGGTCGTGGCTTGCACGATAGCCTCTCGCGCTCGCCGTCGTGACCTCGATATGACGTCAGCGACCTCCGCGTTAATCGCACTCTAGTTGCGAAGGTTGTCTCGGTTACTTCAAGCATAATTGCGACCTGGATATTTGATGCTCGGTGTGTATTGGGTGTAGCCTCAGCGGGGTTCTTGGCGATTAAGTGGTCGTAGCCTCCATTTGCTTAGTAAGGACCAGTTGGCGAGGTTTTGCAGTTGCGACCTCGATATTGGAATTCTTGACGTGGCTTTGTAATGTTCAGTGTTTCTTTAGGTCGCGACCTCAGTGATTAGTCGCGACCTCCCTTTGAATAACAAAGTGGTTGCAATTTCAATTTCCTAGCTGGGACCCGCTTGCTCAGCTTCCGGAAGGTTTCTATCGGCCTCGATGTGGGTTGCGACCTTCTTTCTGATTCTCCAACTCCCTTGTAGTTGCAACCTCAGATCTCCTTGTTGTGACTCCCAATTCAGTTCCATGTCGTGACCTTAAATACACGTCGCGACCTAGAATAAGGTTTTCATTGAAGCACTAGTTACGCCTACATTTCTCGTGACAACTTCAGCTGGCTTCATCAACAGATCAAAGTCGCGAACTCAGATTGGCGTCGCGACCTTAGTTTCTGCCTTGAATAATTTATTTTGTATCAACCACACTTTCTTGGTCGCAACCTCATTAACTAGTCTTGGTGATGTTGTGACGTGGAAATAACTGAACAAACGAGCTCCTTGTCGCGACTTCCATTTTCTAGTTGCGACCTCCTTTACACATTCTCGAAATTTGAATTCTTCCAGTTTTCTTTGGATTTAAACCTGTGTATTTTCTGCAAAATTAAATTTGAGTTAATTACCCAGGTAGGCATATGAATCAACAATTATCTTGTAATATACTCAGAAAAATGGATTAAAAATCAAATGAGTTTTTAGACTCATCAAATTCCCCCAAACTTAAAATTTTGCTTGTCCCCAAGCAAAGAAAAGAAAGAATTGTTTGTCCTCAAACAATTAAGCTAAATTTTTAAGGACATTTTTCTGATTCAAACACAGTCTTTCTTATTCCACCTTCTATCGTGAAAAAGGAGATAGCAACATCATTTTAAATTTCGGTTTCGATTTAGAAAAAGAATTGTTTCCACTTCTATCCTGAAATTCCTTGATGAAATCATGTATTTAAACAATTTATTGACAAGTCTTTGTTCTCTTGTGTGTGTGCGGGTCTTCAATCCTTTTCATCTTCATGTCGAATTTAGTTAATCTTCTGGGAGTCTCCTTAGGAAACTGGTTAAGGTCCCATAGGCTTGTTTTTCATATTGATCTCCACTAATGTAAGCAATTTCAACCTTCAAGATCAAAGAGGTCTTTCAAGCTTGTAATGTTGGGCTTAGGTAATTGGGTAGATAATGGGAGAATTTAAGTTGCAAATTACCCAGTTTCCACTCTTTCTTCTACCTAATTGCCTTCAGCTTTCATCCTTTTCATAGTATGCTTGTAGATTCTTCTATAATCTTGGCGTGGTGTCTTTTGAAATCTTTTGTAGCATTTGATTATACTTTTATATCAGGCAGTTCCTTGTTCTGAAATCTTTACTTCTGTTTTTCTAAGAATAGGAATAGTGCAATGTTTGTCTTTAGGCTTTCTATCACCCTTAGAGACTTTGGGCTGCGACTCCCATACCCAGTTGGCATTGGGATTTTCCGTGTTAAAACACCCCTCTGACTTAAAACATTTCTCAAGGAGATAGGCCGCTAGAATAAATATTCCCTTTTCTCATTTCTGCCTTATTTTCCCCTAATCTTTCTAAGTTATTTCTCTTCTCTCTACACCTTGTAATATATGAAATATTTTCCCAGAAATTATTTCTTCCTTTGCAGTGAGCAACTGCATTGCTAGAAAGCTGGATAATTTGGGCTCTTTTTGCAGGATTGTAGAGGGGATTCAGGTTTTCGATTCTTTGTCATTTGAAACTGGGTTTGTTTGGCTCCAAGCATATGGGGCCCAGAGGTATGCCTTAGCATATTGAGGGTAGCGCTTAGTAGAAGCTCAAAGCGCAAGGATGGCCTCTATCACTTCTTGTTGGCTATTTTTTACTGGGTTCAGCCTCAATCAATAATCTAACAAGTTCTAGGACCATGAACTCTTAATCATGGGTTTCCCGGAAGATGTTCCCTAAATTCTTCTCAAAATTCATGGGTTTTGTTGACCAGAACACTGTTATTTCTTCAGACTTATGCGATTCTGTTTATATCTTTTTTTCAATCATTTTATTTGTTCTTTCAGCATTATCCCTTTTTCCAATTTTGCAATCTAAACGGATTTTAAATAAAGTTGCCTGCCTCACTGATTCCAATTTGCGATGTAAGCCCTTATTATTAGTGTATTTTTTGTTCTTGGATTAATAAAGTGATGTTTGATCATTGTTGGACAGAATATATATTTTTCTTATGCAGAATTAATTAATAGAAACAAAATACACAATTCCACAGCATATCAGTTCGTAGACTGGCTTAAATCAATTTGTTAAGCTAATTGAATTTATTTATTCGAAATATCAAACATCTCAATGATGTACAATGTTTCTCTACTCTATACAAAAACTAATACAAAATTACAATAGGACTGTATCTAATCAGAGGAATATTCTCTATTTCTTGATCTAAAACCCTATGCCTTCCTCCTAAAAATTTGTAATCTTGCTATCATTCCCCTTGTCAATTTATTTGAAAGGAAGGGGTTGATAAGCGAGCGATTCAATAATTGAGCCTTTTCCTTGCCTCCTGCAATCAAGGTTCCTCTGGATGGTAAGGGTTCGTTAACCGCTTCAATTCCTTCCCATCATCCATTCGTGATTACGAGGGCGTTTTTGGAATCATAATTTGGAATGGTTTTTGTTTTGAGCTCATTCATTCCATACGCTGCGCATTTTCCTTGGAACTACGTCATATCATTTCTCCCTTTTCCTTCATTTTCATTATTTTATTCTTTTCTGTGTCATCCCATCCTTTATAGTGACCTTGATTCTCTTGGGAATGAAGAGCTCTTAATTTTCTTTTAATATTTCCAATGAATGGTCGTAAATTTTTAGGATCAGGAGTGCCTGGTACCTTCCAACATGAGATTTTTAAGAAAAGTGAAACTTGAAGGAAGTTTGATCATTTCTCTGCGAGAAGGCATTAATTTCTTGAATTCTTCTTTGAAACTATGTGACCTAAATTGATTCCTTTAATTCAGGCTGGGTTTATGGTTCTGTATTAATAGAGTTTAGGTCGGGTTTAAAACAATGAGAATCAGAAGTGAAGAGTGGAATGAATTGAGATGAATGGAAGTTGGAATGGAAATTGGCTCGATGTCATGATTGCGACATGGGGGTAAGACATTAAATTTGAGCCTCTTGATAATGATTTTCAATAATGCTATCTCTAATGTTGCGGCGCCCCGAATGAAAGGTTTAAAACCTAATTTTATTAAGATTTGGACTTTTACGGTGCGCTGACCACAAAGTTTTGTCCCGACTGCGATGCTGGTCTATATAATCTCACTATTCTTTGACCTGTTTCCTCTAACTTATTGCTTCCAATGTCCGACTTCTTGGTAGCGACCTATGAATTGATGTTGCGACCAATCTGTATGAATCCAAAATCTATGTTGACACAAATTTTCTCATCATAATTATATTCATTTCTATCACGGTTGAGCTTGACGGTGTGATGTAGCTTTGAAATACTCTAGGGTACATAATAAAGTATTATATTCAGGGTATAATTGGTGGGCCAACTTGGGTATTTTACGGGAATTGTTAGATGAATATTGATTAAATGATTATTGAATCCGAAATAAACCTAAAGGAAAAGAAAAATATGGAAATTGTAAATAGGGACCCTAAGGGTCAATTGTAAATAAGTTTATATCTCTAAGTGAAATTAGGAGAAATAAATGAGTAGAGGAAAATAATAGGAGACTTAAATGAAGAATAATATTAAATGGAGGACCTAAATATAAAAAGAAATAAAGAAAAAGAAGAAAAAATCAAAGGAAAGGGCATGACATGCTAGGAAAGGGAGGAAGCTTCCTCCTTTTAAAATAAGATTAAGAGTGATCATAAGAAAGAAACTTGAGAGAAAAATGAGAGTTAGAGAGAGGCTCTACCTTCTCTAGATTTTTCGACGTTAGGACCATAAGGTCTCCGGCGAAGCAGAGGAAAGTCTTCCTTGTGAAAGAGCTGCAAGTAGAGACTAGAATCGGGGAGTTTCGACAAACTCCAAGAGGTAGGTCTTCTCCTATTTGGTTATTTTCTACCCTAAGGGTTGTTGGGTGGTTATCTTGCCTTAGGGGAATGTTTGGTTGTATTTTAAACCATGGGAAGCTGCCACATTGTGGTAGTGCGCAGTTAGCCGAACATTAGAGCTGATTTTTAGGTACGAAGTGAAGGAAATTTGGTAGTGAGTTCTTCTAGTAAATTGTAGCCTCATCAATGAAATTGATGTTAGGCTTTTGAATTTCTCAATTCGGACCTATGTAGACCAAGTTATGGTCCTTTTACTGAGGTCATCCTGTAGAGGTCAACGAGAGGTCGGCGGGGCCTCATCCCCGAAGGGTTAGCGGTCGACATACTCGTCACAGCGGAGGTGAGTAGACCTCGTCTTGTGGAGTCGAGAGACCTCATCTACCTGTGGAGTAAAGGCATACCTCATCACATGAGGTCAGCATGTAGAGGTCAGCCGGACCTCATCTGTAGAGGTCGGCGGACCTCATCTGTAGAAACGGCGGATGTGACACATGGGCCTGCGTCACCTTGGCGGCCCGATTCGGTCGGCTCGTGCGTGACTACGTATGACCTCGACTTGAAGTCGTAATTTCTTCGTCAGACTCCGTTTGGTGTTCTTGGACTCACAAATCCATTGAGTCAGAATACATTCATATGCATGAGGGAGGATAGAATATGTCAGACCGAGGTGTCGAACGAGTTTCTGGGAGTGTCGGACCGAGTTTACCGAGGTCGGTCGGGTCGACCGGTTTAGGTCAACTCGGCTGGGTGTGACTACGTATGACCTCCAACTTTGGAAGATCATAACTCCTTCGTCCGAACTCCATTTTGGGTGTTCTTGGACTCTATGGAAATCCCATTAAGTCAATAATCCATCTATATATAGCTTATTGAAATTGGAACTCATATTAAACTCCGAAATCCTAACCAAAACCACTAGCACACGCAAATAATATTGTTCTTTAATGGTTTTGGAATAGGGGCGCCGGGAGGAAAAATAGGCGAGATTGAGATTCCAAGGATTAGAATCAAAGTGCAAAGATTTTTAGGTTTGTTCTACCGACTCCTATTCCTCGTTTCAAGTTTTTGCATGTTTGTTCTATATTTTCTATTCCCGTTTCAATATTTGAAATGGTTGTTCTAAATGCATAAGAAAAGCATATTGAATTGTTTTAAATGATTTGAAGAAACTGATTGTAAAATGTTTGCATATGAAAGTTGCATGACTATTGAAAGTGAACTATTTATACAAATGTACATATTATCTGTACTTTGCTATAAAGGATTTGAAACGCCCTTAATAGAATGTGCTTAGTTTGGTTCGTATTAAGGATAGATTGGTATACCAATAGTGGTCAAATAAGCGATGCTTTGCGAACTATTGTATTGATGTGTTACTCGGTCAATGACCAATGGGACCGTATCGGTAGTGTTCACTAATTGATTGTTTATAACGGCCCGATCGACCCAGCGGGGCCAGAGTGCGTGTTATAAAACTATTTGATCTTAGGCTGCGACCGATGGGGCCACAGGTACCGACTCGATATCACGTATATCGAAGACATAGGTTAAATTCATTAGGGCATAATGAATTGATTCTGCATCGCGAATTGATTTACATATGGAGTGAATTGCATAAGCGGAGTGAATTTGTGGCTTGGTAGATGAATTTGTGAGCATAATTAAATTGATTTAGAGATTGTGAAATATTGAATATGAAAGTGTATTTTAGGATGATCAATGAACCATAGCGATTGTATATAAAAACAAGTATATGTATTGTATTTGCATTGATCATCCATAAAGATTTGAAAGTTTGAATTGTTAGAATTGCATGATTTGATTTAAGCTGGCGAGGAATGGTTTGTATAGAACCATTAAGCATGAAAATGTAGCGTATTGTTATAATGCGTAGTCTGGGAGTGATAGATAGTGATCGAAGCGGACCCCAGAATCGAGGAGCGTAAGTCATAAAGAAGGAGAATTCGGGTATGCTCCAAACATGTGCATTCATTTCATGTTTTCTTTTGGATCTGATATTTTGTAAAAACAATTTGAACTCCCCGAACATCTATTTTGGCAAATCATTTTGAAAAGGCTTGGATGCCTTCATTGTAAATGTATTTTTTGTTAAATGTAAATGTTTATGGGCACTTGATTTTGTAATATTCCACAGAATGCGTTTTGAGTGATTGAGTGATTTTAGTGACATCCGGACTTGGTTCGGATCGCGTACCAAAAGCGGGTCGGCCAGAAGAGGGTCCCATCTTTAGTGGTATCGAGCACATGTTTGGCGGTTCTCTGAAAATGATTTTGAAATTGTTTGTAAATGATTTTGAAATTGTGTATAACATGCATTTCATTTGCATATAAAGGATGAGAGGCATGACTCGACCAACGGATCTTGCGGTCTTAATAGGATAAGCATGGGCGATTCACAACTCATGGGGTGAGGATGACGAGGGGACTCGTGAGGCAGTCACTGCGCGCTAGTGTGGAAGGTGGGCGAGCATCCCATGCCTGACCGTGGAACGAGCAAGTGGCGGGGAAGGTGCATGGGTATCCTCCAGCAACTAGTTCAGGCATTGCAAGGCGAGACGGCCGGCTGCAATTGCTCCAAAGCGATCGATACATTGAGAGAATGGCAGAGTACGATCTGTAGATTTTATGGGAAAGAAAGAGGATGAGCCTTGAAAATTGACTCAGAGGAAGCGGCGATAGCGTGTAATCGTACGGTGAAGAAAGTTGGAATGTGCGACCTCGGTACTACGAGGATGAGGCTTATGGGTGGTGGGTTTCGAGTGACCAGGGTGCACCATCGAGAGAGAGTTACATGGGAGTTCTTCTTGGATGAGTTCGAGAAGCACTATGTGGAGTAGCATTGTCGAGTGACACTGGGACGGGGTTTCATAATTTGAAGCAAAGACAGATGAGTGTGACCAAATATCAAAGAGAATTCACACGGTTGAGCAAGTATGCTCCCGAGATACTTGTGAGTGAGGAAGAAAAGTGTAACACCCCGAAATATACCCTAGCAGTTTTAGGACTTATTTAGGGTATATTAAAAACTAAATAGGAAATTTCGGGAAATAAAACGAGAGACCCGGAATTAATAATATGGGGCAAGGGTAAATATGTAATTTACCACTTGAGGATGACATAAATCAATAGATTATATGTAGTGGTTGAGAAAGATGAGAGCGAGGAATTAGAATATGTCATAAGTTGCCTTGCTGAAAAGAAAAGTCTGGGACTCAAATGCAATTACTTTGAAGGCAAAGCAAAAAATGGTTTTTACTTAAGCCAAACATGGCCTTAGCAAAACATGGGATTTAAGGCAAATTGAATATACATTTTTGGGAGGCTGGCAGAGTAGAGAGAGAGAGAGAGGAGAGGAAAGAGAGAGAAGAAAGAGGAAGGAAGAAGAGAAGAAAGAAAGAAGAGAAGAAGAGGAGAGGCTGAGATCAAGCAAAAGGTATGGGAACTAACCTTAGATATGAATTCTAGTATGGATCATATGGATTTTTGTATGGTTAATGACTTGTCTTCAAATCTGGGTTTCTAGTGAGTTGTTCTAACCTTAGTTTCATGAAAAAAAAAAAGGGTTGGTAAAACCCCGTATAGTGCAGATAATTATGGATCTCTCTTTTAGGTTGGATTCATGTGGTTAATTGAGAGTCAGCCCAGGTTAGGGTTTAGAATAAGCCCTAACTAATCATCATGTTTGGTTTATTGTATGGGTCATAACCCATATTGGAAAGATCTTTGGAGAAATTCGGGGGAAAATTTTGAAGAAAGATATGCAAATTGAAGATGAATGGAATAGAAAAGGAGTTCCAATTGAATTTGAAATGGTTTTGAAGAGGTGTATAGTATTGGGTTGGTGGAATTTGTCAAACATATGGAAAAATGGAAAATACACATTCTAGGCATTTTACCCATTTTGTGGATCATGTAATCTTTGCACCTTGAATGTGTGCGAAGTACATGGTAGAAGACAATGCGGTACACCACACATTGCATTCAATTTAGGCAGTTTTTGAAATATTTTGGCCATAACTTTCTCATTTCTTATCCGATTTGAGTGATTCAAGTGGCCAATTAAAATATACTTCAATTAAAATCAAACATAAAGAAATAGACGTCTTCAAATTCTGAATTTAAGTGGCCCAAAAATTCACTCAAAGTGGGGCCATGTGCAAATAAAATTACGGTTTAGTTTGATCATAAGTAGTCAAGTTGTTTAGGTTGTAACTTGAGTTTTGGGTGCTCCGGAATTGGGTGATTCAGTTGGACCAGAGCCTTAACACCTTAGCTTTTAAATGATACAAAGACCTGAGTGTCAAGAAATGAAGTTAATACCCCGGAAAATGAGTAATACAAACTGTCCTAGTGTATTCGGTAGAATTGGTAGTTTGGCATTAAAAATGCCATAACTTTATTTGGATGATCAATTGAATAATTCCAATTTCTAAGTAAAATAGATTCATTGAGGGAATAAGAATATGTGAATAAGTATATGAAATGAGCACATTAATGAATAATAATGAATGAGTGTTATGAATGAGTATACATGAATGAGTATCGTGAATGAAAATATGATGGTATTATGAATAAAATCTGCAATGATACCGCGAGCGATAAAGATAGACTCGTAGTAATATGAATGAGTATACCGCCCGAATGTATCGTGAATGGTATTTATGAATGGTATACATGACGGTATACATGAATGAGTACGTGAATGATGTTACGACTAGTATACCTGACTAGTATCAGTGATGAATAATGAGATAGTATATGAAATGACAATGAATAGTGTCATGGATAAATATATGGATGAAACCTGCCAAATGATACATCAAGATGAGTTTATGAAATAAGTACATAAGATTGAGTATATCTTTTGAAAGATGTGCAGTGGTTGGCTGAGTGAAATGTGATGTTTAGCCAGAATGAAGGTGAAGCCAGCAGGGCCCGAGATTCATCGAAGCGAATCGGAAATCGTAAATCTGAATACAAAAGTGAATATGGAATTGAAATGTGATATTTGGCGAATGATTATGAATGATGATAAAGCCGAGATTCATTAAGCGAATCGTCATAAATGTGATTCGTGATATCTTAATTAAAGCGCTGTGGGATCTGTAGCGGCATTCGTCGTGAAGAAGCAGCGAAATTTTCAATGTCACTGGCGGGATCTTGCCCGTCCGGCATTCGTAAGCGTCGTTGTGGCATTTGAAGAAATGTGCTTGTGGGGATGCACTGCATCAACCTTTACATCAATCTTGATGGCGTATAGCATTTAATTGATACCACGTGTCGGGATGCATAAACGGCATCGTCGTAGTGAAGAGGCAGAATAGTATGATACGATGTGGGATGCTGGCAATATCAAATCATGATGGGAGAAACGAATAAGTGATATTACTAAATGTCGGGATGCGCAAACGGCATCGTCGTGATGGGAGAAGCGAATCAGTGAAATGTCGAGGATTACCAATGGCATCGATCATGATGGGAGAATCGAATAAGCGACCACGTGTAGGGTTGCAACGAGGCATCCAGTCATGATGGAAAGCAAGAATAGAAGTGATGCCACGTGTGGGGTTTTCTTAGCGACATTAAATATGGTGGGGATATCAGAATGGTTAAATGTATAGCATTACTCAGAATGATAATAGGGTGGGATTCATCAAAGCAGGAATCCGCCGAGAAATTGTGTCGGAATAGTCAAGGTGAAATAGCAACATTGGCAGTGTAATGCAGGTTGTTATGAATAATAGCTAAATCTCATGAATTGATTGTGAAATGGGTGTTGCATTATGAGAATGCATGATATATGATATAGTAAATGATTTGTATATTAGAAAGCATCGAGAAATAAGACTAAGCACTGGTATATCTGGACTCTAAAAGTGTTGAAAATGCATATTATTCAGTGTAGAATCATTATGGGTCTTTTGAATTTGTAAAAACTATTGTAGGATTGCAGAAAAGAAGTGCTTTAAGCTTAATTAAAAGGTCCTAAAAATGGAATAACATAAACAACATGTTTGGAAAATGGTAAATGCCGGAATCGCGAGAATCGTTTGATGTAACAAAGATTAGTCGAGGGATTCGATTCGCGACACTTTTGAAAAGCCAGAAGATTTAATAAGGCGAAATAAATGTTTTGATTGAAAGCGTCGGAATGAATGACGGATCATGGCAGGATCGATGGGGTTTGGGTCGTGACACTTTTGAAAAATGAAAATTTGATGCTTCAAAACTAAGTTTGAATCCCGGATCATGAAATGTAATTTCTAAAGGGAGTTGATTAATGGCCGTAGTGATAATGATAAGAGTCTAATATGTATTGGTATTAGTTTACGATTTGACTACTGTATGAATTTAATATGACTTGATGCATTACGAGTTGCCATTGTATCTCTTTTTTATAAGTTTACTTTGAATATGATTTGATATCCTTACATGTAGTAGATATGAGTTAACTTTGTAAAGACATGACCTGAGAAATAATCATCTGGAAACAAGATAATGATAAGGGTCGAAAGAATAAAATCTACATGTATAATATGAGATGAGTTAGAAGTCACATAAGAATGAGCTTCGTATGCATAAGTAAAAATGTAAATGTAAAAAAGAAGAAATTGTGACGATTTTTGTTATTGGTCGTTACAGTCTGTATGTTCCCACTAAGCGTAAAGCTGCCTTGCAGTGTTGTCAGGTGTAGGTCTTGAAGAGGAGATAAAGAGAGTAGGGCATTCCACACCGTGATCTGGGCCATCTCAGAGATAGGTGCTCACCAGCACTGTTTTCCGCAATCTCTGATGTTTGTATTAGATATGTACATGTATAAGTAATTGTATAAGTAATTGGGACTTAGCATATGTGTAGAGATTTTAATGGATACCACTCCGGTGGTAGTTCCTTTGTATATGTGAATGACTTTTGGTTATTACAAAAATTATTTGTATACCCACAGGTATAAGTTAAGCTCTGAAAAATATTGTTTGTAAAAAAATAAAAAAAATAAATAATAAATAAATAAAGAGTCCCAGTATATGGTTTCGCACCAGCCGAGTTTAGGCTCATGTCGGGTCGGACCAGGAATGGGGTGTGACAAAAATATATTGGAGTTTGACGACCTTAATGACCATATTCGACCCGTGTCATAGCATTTGCCATGAGGATTTCTCGAATTGTGACATGTGCATTGAATGTGGAAAAGTAAAAAAGAGGAAGAGGGTAGAGAAAGGATAAAGACGGAAAAGAAAAATCGGTCGGTTCGGTTCGCAACAACAACAAAGGGAAAGTGAGGGGACCACAGGTTCCAGTCGACTACGACTTCAGTACACCGGTAGAATACTACTACACTAGCAAATCGATTCTTACACGAGGTGCTTCTAGAGGACGGTTGCTCCCATTTGCTCCCATTGTGGGAGGAGAAGTCATAAAAAGGAGAATGTTGGAACTTATAGATTGCTTGTTTGATTTGTGGATCGAGAGCATAGAAGCGAGTTACAGAGCTCGTTCATTTACGACACACCGGTTTGGGGAATGCGGCTTTGGTGTGCAAAAACAGCGAGAGTGTTGCGTCGCGGGGTAATTTAGAGACGAGGACACAAACTTTGGTAGGCAAGATGGTTTGTGCTTCGATACAGAGCATATCTGATAAAGCGATGGAAGATCTGAAGCGCTCACAGATGTGATGTGGGTAATTTCAAATCTTTGATACTCTTGTGCATACATTGATTGACCGGTTCAACCCACATCATATATTTACCTTGAGCATACACATGACTTGGGTAAGTGTCGAGAGTGAAAGCAGAATTATGACATCTTGGTGTGATGATTCGGCTCGGCCATAGTGTTATTATGAACATAGTGTATAGAGATTGTCCCATCAAAATACGAGAGTATGAATTTTTAGGAGATTTGATTGAGTTATCCTTCAGGGAGTTTGATGTGATATTGGGGATGGACTAGTTGTCCCGACATCAAGCAATAGTCGACTATAGAATGAAAAGAGTAACCTTAAGAACACCGAATGAAGATGAAGTAACTTTCATCGGTGAGAGGTCAAATCACCTATCTAATGTGATATCGCGACCAGCGCACTAGAACAATGGTGCGGAAAGGATGTGTGAAACTACTTGGCTTGCATGTGATTTGATACGGTAAAGGCAAGGCTGAGTGTATCAGATATCCCTGCTGATGGCGACTTTCAGGACGTGTTTCCGGAAGAGTTACCAAGATTGCCCCCATGGAGATTAGGTTGCTATTGGCGTTTGTGCCAGGTGCCACCCAGGCATCCGATACCGGAAATGCCGGAATGGCTCCGCTAGAGCTAAAGGTGAAGAGTACAGTTCTGAGAACTACTAGAAAAAGGGTTTATTCGGCCCAGTGTATCACCATGGGAGCTCTGTGCTTTTGTTAAAAGAAAGATGGTACGCCGATATAGATTACGGATGGCCCGAACCAGTTGCGATCAAAGAATATTGTCATTTTGAATTGATGATTTGTTTGACCCGATTAAAGGCGCGAGTATGCTTTCGAAGATTGACGCGATCAGTGCCATCGGATGAGAAATTAAAGATCTGCGTGTGAATAAGGCGGCGTTTAGGGCGCGATCACGGACATTATGAGTTCCTTGTATCTGGATTTGGATGAAAATGCTCAGCGGCTTTCATGGACCTAAATGAATGTGTTTTCCAAGTATGTGGATCGGTTGTAGTGATGATTCCATAGAGCGGTATTCTTGTGTATTCAAAGATCGGAAAGTCATGACACACACCTTCAAGTAGTATTAGGAACTTTAAGAAAGAGCGGTTGTATCTGCAGCGAAGCGAAGTGTGAGTTTTGGATGAATGAAGTGTCCTTTCTTGGGCACATTGTGTAAGACCCGAGAAAATCCAACTTTCTTAAAAGGGGCAAAATCGTAATTTCGATCAAAAATCCGAAATTTATTCTCTAAATCTCAGATGATGAAGCAGTTTCAGTTTAGCAGATGGAATGCCGCGAGAAATCCCAGGCTCTGGCGTCGAATTTCGTCGAATTAGGAAGTACGGGGTTGACACGTTTCCCGAGGCATCGTTTGGTCTTGGGAAAAGCGACTAGTGATGTGACAAAAGTCACATATAACATGTACTCATGTTACACATGGTGCATGGATAGAGATTATGAAATGGACCGGTAGAGAGTGTACTTGATCTTCGAGAAAATCAGCTTGAGAACGTAAATGGAATTAATAGAATTCTTAATGGGAAAAAGACAAAATAGAATAGTGGTTGTTCTTCTAGCCCCGAGGGGCCAAAGGAAATGTGGGAGAGAAAGAGAGGATTGGAGATCACGATGGCAAATGTTGAGTTTCTAGTGAGAGAGTATCAAGCTTCTCTCTAAATTTAAACAATCATTGTCGAATTCTTCGGGCAAGAGCAAAGTGGTTCTATCTTAGCGAGGAGCAAGCGTGGGCTTCGGTTTTAAAGGTTTGACCCAAACTCCGTGAGTAGGTTTATCCTACTTGTTTTAACCCTTGTTTAGAAGTGCTTTATTGATGCTTGTGTTGGGTTGGTAGGTAGTGGCGGATTTGATCGATCGAATCTTGGGCAAGTGTGGAAATTTATTTTTAGACATTTTGGAATGATCCGTGAGCGTCGAGAAAGCTGATTGAAATTTGTTTATGTTGAAATTTATGCATTAAATTCTGTTTCGTGATGGGAAGCCCGGAATGGGTATGGAGTCGGTTCCACGAAGGCAGATGTAGGAGTGGCTTTGCCCGAGTGGACAGCCCACCTTTCCCAATTTTGGGGCTGTAAGCAGGTCAGGTTTGTATGAAATGGACCATAAATGTCCCGTGTTCGACATTGGAGATTGTTTGATGGGAGTGGCTTGAGTTGGTTGATCAGAAAAGAAATTAATAGGTTAATGCTTGATATGTGTTAAAATGATGTCCGCAGTGATTATATGGAATATAATTGTGGGTGTGGAATCGTGGAGATGAGATTGTGATTTTCCAGTGTTTAATTTGAGTGATGGTTGATATTGTTGAATTACATAATGGTGTAATTGTAGAATTAGAATATATGCATATTAGGTATATTTGATACATAATTATGTTAAATATGAATGGCTTGATTTATGGTAAATGGATGGATTAATGCCTGAACTGTATTAATAGTGTCACCAATTCAATGAATATATTAGTATTATCGCCGTGGAGATGAAGTTATGATTTGCTCAATTATATGGAATATAATTGTGTGTATGAGCCATTAGAGTGAGAGATTGTATTTACTTCCAGTGAGCTAATTTGGAGTGATAGTTGATATTGTTGAATTACATGGTGTAATTGTAAATTATGTAAATATATGCATGATGGTATATTTGCATGTGTTGTATATATTGTGAAATGGCATAATGCATCTCATATGCGGGGTAGCTAGAAATTAGGTGAGTGCATGACATGAAAAGTGAAAGAAAAATAAAACGTTTTTAAGATTTCTGGGATGAATTCAGGAGAGTGGTTGGAGGCGGTCAGCGGATCTGCGGATGAGACCATGTTGTTTGGAAAAGTTCTGCGATACATTCACCTCGGAGGGTAGTCATAGGCACGGCCACGTCGCCGGTAGTATAGTTTCTAAAACAATAAGAATTGTTTTGAAAAGATGTTTTCTCATACATGGCTTAAGCCAAAGTGTGTGAGGGTGATGTGAGACTCGGGACGTGGGTTGGTCAGTTTGGACATTAAGTGGGATCATAATTTCTTTGAATGTGTGTTTCTTTGTGATTGCGCGTATGAACTTGGGTGGGGAGTAGCCCGTTTAGGGTGATTTCACTACTGGGCGATAGCTCACCATGTAGAGGGATATTATTTTCCAGTCTGTGTGAGGAGCGGTGAGAGGCAGGCTCATCTGAAGGCAGTTTTAAGAAGAAAGTCGGGTTGTGGCTTTGGTTTGTTATGTACACATGTATTAGAACTCTCTAAGTTTGTTATATGATGTATAAGGATATTTTATTACCTCTTGAAACTGTGTATATAGTTTAAGGTTTATTTGGATGAGTATCGGTTTGTGGGCCCCAGTGTCAGTTTCACTCGTATAAATGTTATATTGAAGCATTTAGGATAAGGTTTTGTATTTGGGTAGAGCTCCGAGTGCAAAGAGACTCTTGTTTTAGTGAGATGTCGGGTCACTCGACATTCACGAGCAGGTATTTCGCGGGTTGACGGGTAGTCAACGGACACCCGGATTTGGGGCATCACGGCATTATCGGAGAGCAGGTATCACGAATACCTAGGGAGCTGGGGTTTGGGTATCCATAAAGTTTAGTCACGATACCGGCTTCGCGACTTTGGTATCGAGCCTAGGTTTAGAAATACCTAAAGCAGGTAATCGATAAGTTAGGTATCACGATTACTGGGGACTTGATGGAGCGGGTTAGAACACACATTCCTTGTGCACTTTGGTGATTGATGTGTGAATGGTGTGTCTGACATGTTGATTGTTGGTGTGTGCTTATAATAGCGGTGAATAGCATAGGAAAAATGTGAACACTAGAATTCGAGAAATTAAAACCTTAGTTGTTAGAAATTTTTTTGGAGTTTTACCGGTGTGTGGCGGAAAAAAATAAATAAAATAAATAAGTAAAATAGAATAAAATTTTGTAAAAATAAAATTTTCAAAAATAAAATTTTGTTGATAAAATGATTTGATATACTTAGAATCGAGTTGTCTTGCAGCATTTGCTTATAATGTAGGCAATTGTATATGAAATGTTAATACGTGTATGAATGGTGTCTCGATTTGTGTTTATGCCTTGAGACAACAAAGTTAATTAACTACCATTTAACTTGTGTAGATGGCTAGTCGAGGGCGAGGGCGTAGAGGGTGTCCATGAGATACTGGTCAGGCACCACCGGCTTTTGACCAACAGGCCTTTGTTGAGGTCGTAGGGATTGCGGTCCGTATACGCACGTACATGTGTTAAATAAGTGAGAGCCAGAGGCGAGTCGGCAGCCTCTAAGTAGCAAAAGCACATCATCCTCCGTTATGAAAGCGGAGAGGTAGATGACATGCGAGGCATCCACGATATGGGTGTTGGTACTAAGAGGAAGGAAGATCCATCTTAACTACGACCAGGGAAAGAATGAGAGAACTTTTTGTTTTGTGAGGATATCGGGACAGGCGAAGAGGTCATGGGGTTGAGGCCGGGATGAACCATTGGTCCAAACGGGGCGAGATGATGTGTTATTTATGCGTGGCTGGACTGCTGGCGGGATTGTCCACGGGCCCGAGGAATCCAGGTTATGGGACGCACCGGTCCCGATCATCGGTGAGGCGAGTTAGGGTTGCCCGGTCGGGAGGATGGGCGAGATGGTTGTCATCTGTTGCCATTGCCGTGGCCGGTTATGAAGGATTGCCTGGAGCGAGGATCAGAGGTTGGGAGACGATGCGAGTCCCAGTCAGTGAGGAGACGAGGCTTGAGATGCGGGTTGTTTCTCGCCTACTAGTGTGAGTGGAAGGTTTCCCAAGTCACCTAGTAACTACCAGACGGGTCACATAGGCGAAGCCGAAGCGTGGTGAGTGCAGGAGCCGGAGTTGCGATAGGGATTCACGGTTCAGGGTTGGTGAATGTTGTGTTACATTGCGCCGACTGAGCATATGAGCGAGATTGTCTGAGGCGGGTCTCATGGTATAGAGGCCCGGCGTTGAGATTAGCGGGATATGCAAGGTGCGTTTCTCTCTTGCACTTGTTAGAATTGAGTGGCGTTTGGTGGATGCATCATATTCATTTATTGTTGCATCTTGTGATGGATTTGGGCTTGAGGTTAAGGCCTTTAAGCCCGGTATAGATGTTTAGCCTGGTGTAAGGGCGAGTTGACTGATGCGGTCGGGATACGAGTTAGAGATCTCAGGATTACGCGAGGTGGACCAGAATGGATTGTCACGGTATGGCATCATTGCGTTCATGTGCATGGTAACATCGCGTCGATTCGAGCGTGGGTGCAAGCGCGAACCATTCTGCTCCCGGTGAGTGTTAAGGTTGAGTTTATCTTTGGGATGCGATCGATAAGACTCATAGTTCGGAATCGAAGCGAAGAGAAATTGATGTGTGTAGAGGCGAAAGCGAGGGGCCTTTGTCCTAAGGTGAAGCTTGGAGTTGGGTTCTGAGCAGGGCCCGCGACAGTGTCCAGAAAGGTTACGTATTGGGTGTAGGGCCAGGGAGCTATCACGAATTTACGTGTGGTTGTAAGAGACCGGTGGAGTAGAATTGCATTGGGTGTAAGGGCCGAGGGTATCACAGAATTTCGTATTGGGTGTGTAGTGGAGAAATCCAAAATTTATGTGTGGGTGTAAGAGACACATTGGACAAATTCGAAATCTACGTGTGGTGTAAGGGCAGGTGAATCAAAATTTACTGTGGGTGTAAGAGACCTAGTGGAGATATCAAATTTACGTATTGGGTGTAAAGAGACCGTGAGTGTCGAGAGATTGCGTGTGGATGTAAGAACCGCGGTGTAGGCTGAAAAGTTACGTTGCCCAGGAAAACACACGAGTCATGCTATCAGAAGACTTAGAGTTGAGTGATAGGAGTGGGCAAACTCGAGATAAAGCTACGAATTCGGTTATCCGTGGAAGCGAAGGTTGAGTGATAGAGTCGGGATGACTCGAGACAAAGCGATCATGGTTATTACGTGAACAGGGTTGGTGATGGGGTCGGAAGTGACTCGAGTTTGGATACCCATTGGAAATTACATTGGGTGTTGGTGAAGTAGAAACGAGGACTCGATGCATGGATGTGTTCATGACATGGACTAGTTGACGGTCCATTGGATTGTCGGTGATTGTGACTTTGGGAAGGTCGGTGTTTGCACACCAGCCGGGGTTGAGGTTATGTTGTGTGGATTATATCTGGATGTTAGAGGACATCTTTGCGACATCGTCTGGATCATAAGGGTAGTTAGGAAAGACACTTGCCCTTAATGGAATTAGCGCGACATTGCAGTTATGTTGATGTCTGGTGCTCATGCCAAGAGTGTGTGGAGCATTCCCAGATCCATCGATATGTTGGGCCAAGTGGGAGATAGCTCCATCATTGGTCCCCGATTTGAGTAGAACACCTCAGGAAGGTGAGCTTAATACGTCAGCGTCTTTGCCGACTCGAGGCGGTGAAGAGCTATCTTGATGTCTGACGTCGACCACTTAGAGTTCGCGGTTGAGGATCACATCTTCTTGAAGGTGATGCCTAAGAGGTGGTCGGGTTTGGCGGCGGAAGTTATCCTTTGCGGGTTTGTTGGCACTCAAGTGCTCGAGGGGGTAGGCGTTATGGCGTCTTTGGTTGGCTTTCTTGCCCGGTATGTCAGTGTCGCGAGGTATTTCCGCGTCTTCCATTTTCTGAGTATGCGGATCGACCCGTGGTAGTTGGGGAGATTGAGGTTGACAGCGATGGGACCTTCGAGGAGGGACCGGTGTGCATTTTGGATAAGCGTGATCGGGTTTCGGCGCCCAGGCGGGTGGTAGTGAAGTGCTATGGCGCGCTGGTGGAGTCGGCGATGGGCGCGGGACACGATCAGCGGCTACCCCATCCTTCTTGTTTAGGGATGAAGGTCTACGTGTGGTTTAGTCGTCTAATATTTAAATAGCGAGTTTACATGCACGTAATTATCGTGCACATTACATATGTGAATGATTGTGATTGTCCAGAATTTTGGATGAAATTCCTTTTTAAGGAGGAGATTGTAAGACAGAAAATCGACTTTCTCAAAAAATACAGCAAAATCGTATTTTGGTCAAAATCAAATTATTCTGGATCTCTGGGATGATGAAACAGTTCCTTAGTTGGAATCGTCTCGCGAAATCTAGCTATCACGTCGAATTTCGGTCAGTGCGAGACAATCGGGGTTGGCGCGTTTTTCGACGTCGCGTTTGAGTCTTTAGCAGTGATGTGGCCAAAAGTCGCATGCGTGTCTTCCATTATTTACCATATGGTGCATGGGTAGAGATGATGAAAATGGACGGCGAGGTGTGCGATGTCGAAAATCCAAAGCTTGAGGGGCGTCGATGGGATTAATAAGTTTAATGGGAAAAGGACAAAATACCGAATAGTGGTTGTCTTCTTCAAAAAGGGGCCAAAAAGGAAACGTGGGAGAGAAAAGAGGGATGGAGATGCAGTAGCCAAAAATGGTGGTTTTCTAACAGAAGTGACTTCTCTATAAAATTTCGACAATCAGGCCAGGTCGGGTCTTTGGAGACGAAGCCAAAAGTGGTTCTATGCAGCGAGAGGCGTGCGTGAAATTTCCGGTTTTAAGGATTTTGACAAACTCAGGTGAGGTAGGGCTTTTTATCCTACTTGTTTTAACCCTTGTTTAAGTCTTTGTTGGATGTGGCCTTCAGTGGGTTGTGAGGCGCGTGAGTAGCCGTTTGATCGGTCCCCGAATCTTAGGCAAAGTGTGGAAATTTTTTAGACATTTGTTGATCCCAGTGACGTCCGGCGAGATTAGGTACGTTTATGTTGGAATTTGTGCTTTTCAAATTACTGTTTTGGTCGATGGAGACCGGAAATGGGTATAGGTCGGTTCCATCGAGAGGCCGATGTGGAGCGAAGTGGCTGCCTGTGGACATTCTCACTTGCTCTGTTTGGGATTTGTAAAAGCAGATCTGAGTTTGTACTCTGAAATGGACCATAAATGTCCACGTGTTTCGGCATTGGAATTGTTTGATGGGAGTGGCTTGAGGATTTGGTTGATCAAAAGAAATTAATAGGTTGTAGCGGTGTGTTAAAATGATGTCCTGATTATATGGAGACTCCTGATATTATGGGTGTAAACCATTGGAGATGAAAGATTGTGATTTGCTCGAGTGAGCTAATTTGGGTGATAGTTGATGTGTTGATTACATGTGAGATTGTAATTGTAGAATTGAGAATATATGCATATTGTTATGTTAATTTATAGAATTGTGTTGAAATATGAATGGCTTGATTTGTGTGGAAATGGATAGGTTAATGCATGAACTTCTTGTATTAATATGATGTCACAATTATATGGAATATAATTGTGTGTATAGGCCATTGGAGATGAAATTGTGATTTGCTCAATTATATGGAATATAATTGTTATGACCAGTGGAATGGGTGTAATTTAAAAAGCTCAAGCGAGCTAATTTTGGTGATGGTTGATATTGTTGAGATTACACTTTGGTGTAATTGTAATTATGTAAATATATACATGATGGTATATTTGCATGTGTTGCATATATTGTGTGAAATGGCATAATCATCTCATATGCCTTTGGGAGTAACTTAAATTAGAGTGAGTGCATGACATGAAAAATTATTAATCAGCAACGTTTTAAAAAATTTCCTGTAGGATGAATTTAGAAGTGCAGTTGGGAGAGCGGTCCAAATGTCATTTCGGATGAGGACCATGGCTTTGCTTTGGAAGGTTCTCGGCACCGTGGCGCCGGAGGGGTAGTCACAGCCTTTGGCCAGATGCGCCGGTGAAGTATAGTTTCAAAAGCAATAAGAATTGTTTTGAAAGATGTTTTCTCATACGTGGCAGAGCCGAATGTGAGGGTGAGTGGACTCGGGACGTGGGTTAGTCATTTAGACATTAGTAGGATCACGAATTTGTAGATATGTGTGTTTACTTTGGAGCATTGCACATGAACTTAGGTGGGGAGTAGCCCATTTAGGGTGATTCACTCTTGGGCAATACTCCTGCAATCGAGGATATTATTTTCGGTACGGGAGCGGTCGAGACGACTCATCTAGGCGGGTTTAGAAAGTGCGGGTTGTGGCTTTGGTTTTGTTATGTACACATGTATTAGAACTCTCTAAGTTTGATATATGATGTATAAGGATAATTTTATTACCTCTTGAAACTATTGTATATAGTTGGGATTTATTTGGATGAGTATTGGTTTGTGGGGGCCCGAGTGTCAGGTTTCACTCATATAAATGTTATATTGAGCTTGTTTGGGACATGTTTGTATTTGGGTGGAAGCCCGTGCAGGAGACTTCTGCGGGTTTTCGTGAAGAGATGCTCGTGGGTCCTTCGAGCATTCACAGTATTCGCGGGTTGGCCGGGTGGTCAACGGACACCCGGTTGGGGCGTCTACGTGTATCGAAAGAGGAATCGAGTAGATCCAAAGAAAATAGAAGTGGTTGTTGGAATGAAGCCACGAGAAATGTCATTGCGAGAATGCGTAGTTTCTGGACTAGCCAGTGCTGAAGGTCGTTAAGGGGTTTTTCTATGTTTACTGACCCAGATGTGAGATTACTCGAGAAAAATGTAAAAAGTATGAATGAAGTGAAAAATGTCGAAAGTTTTGATAAGTTGAAAGCATTCTACTTAGGGGCTCCGGTTCTTACTCAGCCAGGCCTAACGGTAGAGAATGTGATTTTAGTGATGTGCTAAAATGCTGGACTTCAGATGTGTCCTAATGCAGAGGGTAAAGTGGTGGCTTATGCTTCAGAGAGGTTGACGCATGAAAAGAACTACCCCCGCCTTTGTGATTTGGAATTAAGCGTAGTGTATTCTTGTGAAAATTCAGGAGACATTATTTGTATGGAGAGAAGTGTTTCATCACACTTATTATAAGAGTCTTAAGTATTTGCCCTCGTGAGAAACAACTTGGAACAACGGAGATGGATGGGCCAATAAAGATTATGTGGCCCAGCGTGATTGGGTTATCGCGGGGAAGGCCCGATGTAGTGGCGACGCTTTGATGAAAGTCGTCTGGCAGCTTTGGGCATTGAATGCCCATTTGTCGATATCCGGACGATAGTGCTGTAGTAGTGAAATTGATAGCAAGACCGAGTTTGTTGAATCGTCTTCAGAGCCTGAAAGATGAAAATTTACTGCTTAGTAATAATCGGATTGGAAATGGTAAAGAAATTGAGTTCACAGTGAACGAAAATGGAGTTTTGTATTATAAGGATCGGGTTTGTGTGCCGTGTAATGATTGAGAAATCATATGAAGAGGCACATAGTGGATCTTTTGCTATCCGCCGGTAGCACAAGATGTATCGAGATTTAAAAATGCCATTTTGGTGGTGGAATGAAAAGAGATGTCAAAATTTGGCAACCAAGTGTTTGGTGTGTCTGAAAGGTAGAGCGAGCATCGAGTTCCTTCGGGATTATTGCAGCCTATCGAGCCACTGAAGTGAAATGGGGTGGATCACCATAGTTTTGTGGTTGGATTACCATTGACGGAGAGGCATGGATTCCGGTTTAGGAGTGTAGTAGGCGAGTTGACGGTGACTCACTTCACGCGGTGGTATTATTTCACGCCAATGAGCTAGTAGGCATATATCAAAGAATCGGTTGGTTACCTGATTCACTCCATTATTTCGGGCAGAGATCAGAGTTTGCTTGAATTTTGGGGAAAATCTGAGAGGCCTTAGGCACTCGACTGAATTCGATCTGACGTTCCACCTGAAGCGGATGGGCAATCACGAGAGAGTGATGTAGGTCACGGAAGATATGTTAAGGAGTTGTAGTGATGATATGAGGGTAGTTGGGATCGACAATTGGCTTTGATTGCCCAATTTGTGTACAACAGCGATTCAATCAAGTATTGGAATGGCGCCTTATGAGGCTTATATGGAAGAAATGTAGAACTCTTAGTTGTGTTGGATGAGGAATTGAGTGAAAAAGAAAGTGATTGGCCCCAGACCTTCAATCTGAGGGCGAAGAAAGGTGAAATGATTAGAGAGATTGAAGGTGGCCTTGATAGACGAGAAATCATATGCGACATGAGAAAGAAATGTTCGATATGAGATCGGCGAAAAAAGTGTTTGAAGTGTTGGCAGGACCAAAACACATGTACAAATTCGACACTATTACGAGGACTATTATCTAATCCCGACGGCAGCCGTAAAACTTGTTGACACGAAACAAAACACGTACTGACCACCAATCTCTTAGAGTAAATCATCATTTTTTAAAAGTTGGTTTTTAGTACGATATATATGAGTACACAATTAAATAGTAATAAATTAATGGATTTAGTCGAGATGTCGATCCCACAAAGAGATCTAAATTTTAATCCTTCTGTTACTCAGTTCATACTATTTGGACCTGAAATGATAATAGGATAAGCGTTAAAATTCAGAACAATTAAACGAACAAGGAAAATAGCGAGCGCGACATACTTTAAAGAATAAGAATAAAGAATGTGTTCTAATAAAAGAAGCTGAATCTTGAGCAGTTATCCTCGAGAAGACACATTAATAGAGCAGTTATAGTGACTGTGATTCTGTAGTTACTCTAATAAAGATTTCTTGATTAACTCCAGTTTCAAAATGCGCCAAGAAGACATGTGCAGTGGATCTCCATACTCACATTTCATCATCCTAATTTATGACTGATTCTCTGAATCTGAGAGATTAGATAACTACTTTTAAGGGACTTCCTTAATGTCTGGTGTGCACCAGCACTACTGATACTTCATACCCATTTTACTAGGTACAAGCCTTGGCTCCCAAGTTATCGATTAGCAAAGGATATCACAAACTTCAGATTGCTCCCTCCTCGAAATTAAATGATCAACCTTTCCTTGATTAGATCTCGGCTAACACGGGATTGGCCTCGCACGTCAGAATTGAGGTGAACTCTTTGCTTGGCAGCTTGTTTAAATAGATAACAAATTCGACTCGTTCTTGATTTGAGTGAAAGTTTATCTAAGTGAACTTACACACAAAGCTCAAAAAGTTCTAATGGTTAATATACCTTCAAAGAAATGTACATTACTCTCGGGAATGTCTTTCCACAGCTCATCACTGAGGACCTCCCCTTGAATCGGGCGATGGCCTTAATCTTAGGGTATAAGCGTGTGAGATCAGAAAATAAACCCCGAAGCCAGTAAATTAAGCGAAATTAACAAGGCTGGCGAAAAAGACTACGAAAAAGATAAATCCGACTATAACGTTCACTTAATGGAAAGTTTGGATTCCTCGGTCTTGAATTACACGTCTGACATTCCCTCCCAATCATAAGAATATTGCAATTGAAGCTGAAACAATCGAATCAGGAAATTTATGCGAGACTTGAACATTCGGGTAGTAATTTGAAAAATTAAATGAATTACGCATTCGATAGCTCAGCGATAACATCGGTCGAAATCTGGCGAAAAATAAAAATGCGAAGCCTCAAATCACGCTCTAAGCGGCGAAATGAAAAATTAAAGAAAAGTAAAAAGAAAAAAATGAAAGAAAATGAGCTTTCGGTATCCGGACCTCGTGCTGTGGCGCGGCCGCTTGAATGAAATTTCGGATAGGCTGCGTATTTATAGGGTTTTCGGTTGGGCCCACTAATCCCGATGCCTTTGTGGATTTTTGAGTATCAGGCCCAGAATCCGCATTGGTCAGCGACCCGGTTCCTTGTCATTGACATCATGGTCAGCGACCTCGATCCCACGAATAGCGACGCCGACACTACATGTAGCCTTGATTTAGTCATTCTTGAGTGGCCAGCGACATCACCATCTTGTCCGCGGTATCGCTCTGCGTCTTGAGGTTTGGAAGTTGTTCTCTCCACGATGTCGCGGCGTCGATATCTTGTCGCGACCTCGGCTGAAATCATCTGTTCTTCCATGTTTGCGTCTTCTTGGATGGCCAGCGACATGTCGATCTCTTGTCGCGACGTCAAAAGCGTAGGCTTCAACTGCCGTTGCTCATGTTGTCGCGACATCAATATCGCGCCCAGGCGCTGCTAAGGCTGCGCATCATTGATGCGGTCGTTCACGATGTCGCGACTTGATCTCGTGTCAGCGACATCGGCAGACCTCCCGAGGCTTTCGGTAGTTCGCCGATATCGCGACCTCGATCTATTATGGCGACATCGGCTTGTAATTTACGGTTTGACTTGTCTTGAGATGCGCGACGGTGTTGTCGTGACCTCTTCATCGACTTCGCATGGCGGCTAGTGCGGTGTGCGCGACTTGGTCGTGTAGCGACGCCTTCGGCTTCAACTACGATCTTCTCTTGATGGTTCTTGATGCCATTGACTTGACTCTTGTGTGACATCATTAATGTCGCGATCAATCTCCGTCAGCGACATCGACTTAAGTTCCGTTAGCTTAACGGTCGACCTCTCGCTTAAAGGTGTTTTATTTGTCGCGACCTCTTATCTCGTCCACGACATCAATTGTTGTCGCAACCTCGAGAATCTTTGTCGCTGACGTCGTTTCTCTTAATCACGATTACCCTTCGAGGCTGGCGATCACGGTACTTGTCATTGCACGCGTCGAATTCCTTTAATTCTTTGTCATTGGGTGAAGCGTATGACCCAGCGCATCAATGAATCGGCCGAGTTCTTTTCATTTACCCTTTCGCCATTCATTTGCACTTTTCTTCCCACTTATTCGTATTTTTCTCTTTCTTTCTCTCTTCACGCTAATAACAATTTGGTGAGTTTCTTCATATTTACGTATATTAATTATTGTTTAGATGAAAATAGAACGAGAAAAATGGACTAAAAATAGATGACTTTTAAGCTGCCCGAAAGTATCGCCTTGGAAGAAGGTGATGAGATTTAGAGAAAAAAGGCAGAGTTGACCTGGCTGATAGCCTATGAAGTGATTGAAAAAGTGGATCCCGGTGGCGCCAGTTGGCATTACCTCGGAATTAGAAAAAAATCCATAGTGTGTTTCATGTGTCCATGCTAGGAAGTGCGATCGGACCCATCACCTTAGTCTCTTCGAGCCAAGAATGAAGTGAGCCCAGTTGTGATATGAAGAAGAGCCGAGTAGAGATTTTGGCTCGTGAAGTGAAAGAATTGCATAACAAGAAGATTCCGCTAGTCAAAGTGTTGTGGAGGAACCGTAAGGCCAAGAAGGCTGCCCAGGAAAGTGAGAAGTAATCAGCGTGTGTCATATTTGTTTGACTAAGGTAATTTCGAGGACAAAATTTTTTTAAGTGGGGAGAGTTGTAACGCCCAAAAAATACCATAGAATTTTTATAATAAAAATTGTGCCTATTGGGTATAATTAGACCTTGAATTATTTTAAGAATTGTTAGATGAATATTGATTAAATGATTATTGAATGCGGAAATAAACTTAAGGAAAAATAGAAAATATGGAAGTGTAAAATGGGGCCTAAGGGTCAATTAGTAAGTTTATATCTCTAAGTGAAATTGGAATAATGGTAAAAGGGAAAATAATAGGAGACTTAAATGAAGAATAATAGGAAATGGAGGGACCCTAAATATAAAGAAATAAAGAAAAAGAAGAAAGAAATCAAGAAGGGCATGTGGCATGTAGGAAGGGAGGAAGCTTCCTCCTTTTTAAAATAAGATTAAAGTGATCCATAGAAAAGGAAAAGCGGAGAAAGGGAGAGTTAGGGGGAGCCTGCCTTCTCTCTGATTGACAGTCGGACTCATAGGTCTCCGTGCAGCCAGAGGGAAAGTCCTTCGCCGTGAAAAGGAGAACATAGTAGGAGGCGAGAATCGGGAGTTCGACAGAGCTCAAAGTGATCTTCTCACATTTAGTTGTTTTTTACAAAAGGTTGTTAAAATTGATTCCCATGTACCTTAGGGAGAATGGTTGTGGCTTTAAACCATGGGGCTGCCACATTGTGTGGTAGTCTTGTGACTAGCCGAACAGAGCTGATTTTTTGGGTACAAAGTGAAGGAATTTGGTAGTGAGTTCTTCTAAATAGTGGCTCATCAATGAACTTGATGTTAGGCTTTTGAATTTCACAATTCAAGTTTTCTGGCAGACAAAGTTATGGTCCTTTCTGGTCATCTATGAAGTCCCGAGTAGAGGTCGTGGGACTCTAATCTGCTGGTGTGACCCCCAAATCCTATAAAGTTAGAGAGGTCAGCGGGGACCTCATCCCAGTGAGTCGGCTAGAGACCTCATCCGATGGGGTCGGCGAGACCTCTCACGTAGAGGTCAGCATGTGGAGGTCGGCGGACCTCTGTGCGTGAAGGTCGGCGGACCTCATCTAATAGAAGTTAGCGGACCTCGTCACCTTTGAAATTGTGCGTGGGTCACAGTGGGCCTGCAAATCCTGTAGCGACCGGTTCGGTCTCGGCTCGTGCGGGTTGACTACGTGACCCCTCCCGACCGTAAGGTCATAGCTTCTTCGTCCCCGAACTCAGTTTGGGTGTTCTTGGACTCTGTGACCCATTGAGTCAGGAATACATTCCTTATGCCTGAGGAGGATAGAATATTTCAAGGCGGGGTGTCGGGCCAGGGTTCTGGGATCGGCTCATTCGGCCGATGGTCGGCTTAGTTTGGTGTGACTACGTATGACCTCGACTTCGGAAGGTCACCAGCTATTCGTCAGGAGCACTTCAGTTTCGGTGTTATTGGACTATATGGAAAGCCCGTTGAGTCAGAATTCATTCATATGCACGAGGAGATGAAAATGTCAGGCGGGGTGTCAGGCCAGAGTTCTGGGTCGAGTCATTTCGGCCCGGTTGGTCATTGGTACAGGTGTGACTACATATGACCTCCAACCCGGAAGGTCACCAGCCGCGTATTTTCGTGGGATGTTTTTAGACTCTGGAAGATGGTGGTCGAGAATCCATCTATATAGCTTGGGTGAAATTGGAACTCATCTTCAAACTGAAAATCCAATCTAACTAAAGCTGCTATGAAATGCCTTACGAATAATATGGCTGTTCTTTAATGGTTTGGAAAGGGGGTTGACGAGGAGGAGAAAAGCCAAGCGAGATTGATTCGAGTTGGAATCAAAGTGCAAAGATTTTTTAGGTTTGTTCTCACAGGCTCTGTTTAGTTTCAGTTTTGCATGTTTGTTCATATTTCCTATTCAGTTTTGTATTTGAAATGGTTGTTCCTAAATATAAGAAAAGCGTATTAGTTGTTTTAAATGATTTGAAGCGATTGTAAAATGTTTTGCATATGAAAGTTGCATGACTAATAAAGTGAACTATTTATACAAATGTATATATTATCTTGTACCTTGCTATAAGGATTTGAGCCTTAATAGAATGTTATTGCTTAGTTTAGTTCGTATTAAGGATAGATTGGTATACCAATAGTGAGGTCGAATAAATGATCTTGAATAAACATGTGGTGTCATACCGTCAGGCAGCGGCGGGGCCAGTATCGGTAGTGTTCACTAGTGATTGTTTATAACCCGGTCGCGGCCAGCGGGACGGATGCTAATGTTATAAAACTGTTGATCTCAGGCTGCGACCCAGTGGTGTGCGGTATTTTACGATATCTGTATAGCGAACATAGGATTAAATTCATTAAGGGCATAAGCGAATTGATTTGCATAAATGAATTGATTTATAGCTGAATTAAGTGTAAGCGGAATTGAATTTGTGTGAAGCGAGCTTGAATTGAATTTGTGAGCATAATTGGATTTTGATTTGAGGTGGCGAAATATTGAATATGAAAGTGTATTTTGGGATGATCGATGAACCATAAGCGATTGTATATAAACCAGTATATTGTATTGCATTGATGTCGTAAGATTTGAAAGTTTTGAATTGTTAAATTGCATGATTTGATTTAAAGCGAAGGCGGGAATGGATTTGGCGTAGAACCACTAAGCATGAAAATGCTTAGCGTATTGTTTTACCAATGCGCAGTGTAGAAGTGATAGATAGTGATCGGCGGTAATTAAAGGGCGTCGAGGTGTAAAAAGGAAATTTCGGGTATGCACTCCAGGCGTGTGCATTCATTCATGTTTTCTTTTGGATATTGATATTTGCAAAAACAATTTGAACTACGAACATCTATTTTGTAAATCATTTTAGAAAAGAGCTGGATCTTCATTTGTGTCTATTTTTGTTAAATGTATAAATGTTTATGGGCATGATTTAATAGTAATAAACCCCAGTAAAGATATGATTTTGATGATTATTGAGAGTAGTTTTGGTGGCATCACTGACTCGGTTTGGATCGCTGCTGGTGAGCCAGAAAAAGTTGCAGTGCGACTGAGAAAGAATTTCGGATCTCCTTGAGCAAATTAAATTCTGACAATTTCCAATTCACCAAATCGGGTCAAAACAAATACAATTCAATTCATTTTGTCATTCATAAATATGTGATCATTTACATATGGACCAAAGTGGCTTTAAAAAAAAATCTAGCTTTCAATCATGCTATATGAGACAAATTCAATAAATTAAAGAAGAGTATCTTGCCCCTTTTTGTCTCTTTTGCGATTGGAAGTTTGATTAATAGATGTTCCTCCTTTGCACATTCTTATTGTCTTTGAGTAAAAAAAATTTACTTAATCTTCAAGCAGTAATGAATAAACTACACAAAGCTATTAAAAACTTTCACACAAAAAAAAAAAAGAAAAAAGAAAAAAGAATAGGAAGAACTTTACAAAAACAGCGATGTGGATTGCGCCTGTTTGCTCAAATTTTAATCTTTAATTTGGACTTCTTTGCCTCTCTTATATTCTGTTTCTTCCAGAATTTTCTCCATTCGAACTAGGAGTCATTCTTCCCAGTAGTGCTTTAATCTCTTTTCTTAACTTTTGAATTGCCATGATTCTTGGTTCTAAGCGTCCTTTGCCCAAAGGTTGTGCCAAACACTGCGTATAAGGTCCCTCCATTTGATTTAAGCTTTCTGGAAGAGTTTTAGTGCAGAGTTAAACAAACGGGACGATCTGGTTTAAATTCTCTCAAAAATCCTTTGATCATGTCATTTTTTGTTTTATCCTTGTAGATTAAAGCGTATCACTGAAGCCGTTCTCAAACTCTTTAATTATTTATTTGGAAGTAGCCTCTCTTCTTTAGTAGCTTTGAAATCAAAATTTAACTTCTTGATAGCCCACATAGCTTTATATTCTGGCTTTCGAAGATGGCGAGTTTTTAAATACAAGCTTTGTATGGGACATTCAATGGGAGTTTTTAAAAGTAATGTCATAACACTGAGAGTGCATCATCAAGTTTAGAGACCAATCTCTTCTGGCTGGAGAACACAGTCTTTTCAAGAATCTTCTTTATCATACGTTGGAAATTTCGACTTGCCCAATTTGTTTTTGAGGATGATAAGCCCTGACTCATGTGTGTTTGATACCATAATACACCCATGGGTTTACATTAAAATACCTTGTACAAGTAGCTTTCCATCAGCGATTATAGTTCTGGGTGTCCCAAATCTCTTGAGAGAATATTTCTTTGTAAAATCTATTTGTCGTTGGCATGTATTTTTTGGATAAAGTTGTTACCATATTCCGTTTGATATAATCTCTATTTGAGTGTGTATATATTTAAATGAAGCTGGAAAAGGCATCAAATCTAACAAAGCCATAAAATGATTACTGCAGGATACCTTGTAGGGGCATTTCATGCCTTTTTATGATATTTCCCATTCTTTGGCATTTCAGTCACCACGACTTCACCTGTGCGTGAGATTTTTCTTTTTAAAAGGGAATTTTGGAAATTCTTAATAATGATATTAAATTAATTTAATAAAATGGAAGAGGGTGAGTAATTTTCTGAATAATACCTAGTATAAATAGAAAATTCTCTTTCTTCACGATTCTTCTTGAATCTCACATTCCACGTTCGCGAGAGAGTTTCGGAAGAAAGCGTGAAGTTTGAGTTAAGATTTGAGGTTTTGAAGAACAAGGTAAACCTCTATGGGTGAGTTTCATAACTCTAAGTAGAATTTGTCTTAGATTCATTAGTTAATTTCATGCACATTAGATATAAGGAAGAACCCTAAGTATTAAGATTTAGGAATTTTTTTATTAGTTTTAATATCAAAATAGTGAAAATTTAAGATTTTGATTTATTATTGGAATTAGGGATCTTGTAGTTTTATTGAAAAGATTCTGTGAAGATTCGATTTAGATTAGGGTTAGTTTATTATTATTATTAACTTCTTTTTATTTCGTTTTAATATCAAAATGGTGAATTTAAGATTTTTGATTTATTGTTTGAAATTGGGAGATTCTTAAGCTTTAGAAAAAAAAAAACTGGAAGACATATATATATATATATATATATATATATATATATATGAGGTGTGAGGAATATTAAGTAATACGAGGATGGAGGATGGATGGTGTTTGGTAGTTAGTGTATATATATTTATTATATTGACAATAATGGATAAAGTTTATGCTTAAAAAAAAAAAAAAAACAGAGAGAGAGTAGAGGGTTTTAAATAAAAGAAAGTAAAGTTTTGATATTATAATTATGAGTGTAAGTTAATAAATAACATAGAAATTAATTATTGGGAAATAAACTATAGTTTTAATTAAGTTGTGTCCCCGAAAATAAATTTTAAAATAAATAAATAAATTCAATTTTTATATGAATTAAGAAATTTATTAATTTTTTTAAAATATGAATAGATTAAGTACCTTTCACTTAAATATATAAAATAATAATAACAATAATAATTTGAATACCTAAAATTTTTAGGATTGTCAAACCTATAATTTTAGATAAATAATAATAATTGTTCCCTCTTATGTTTTGTTAGGTGAAGAGTAGATTTTCGAGTTATTTTCTCAAAGTTTTAAGAAAAGCACACCTTGTGAGGAGTAAGGGAAATTAATGCAATTGTTAAATTCTTTTTTTTAAAACAATTCTTATATAGATATACATTATTTGAAAACGTTTGAGTTATTTTTAAGGACTTCTTGTGAGGGTAAAGGAAGTGTGGTTGTTCCAAATTCTTTTTAAACAATTCTTATATAGATATACGACATTATTGGCGTTTGGAGTTATCATTTTCAGTTTATCATGGATCATAACATGTTTTGCATGAAAAGTATATTAAATTTTCTGTTCATGTTTTTTGACAAATAAATGCCATGGAGAATGTTATATGTTTATAAATTTGAATAAATGAAATAAATATTTATTTCTACCGGTTTTGTTTGGCATGTCGACGGGATATAATAATTGACTTTGGCGCATCAATGGGATATAATAAGTGTGACCTTTACATTTATTAATTGGGAAATGTAATTGATTTGAGCCACAACCTGCGTGGGTTTGGTTAGAGTTATACAAATCTTACCTTGCGTAGTGTTTGGTTAAGTCATAGAAGTGTTTGAAGTGCAACCACCCATTTGAAAAGTCTCACTAGCTGGGCCTTCCCTTTGATGTTTGATGGCTAGAGGAAATAAATTATTGGAATGTTTAATGAATTTGATATTAAAATTGTTTGAATCGAAATAAATGCATACGATTCATTTTGAGATATGTATTGGCAAAAAAAAAAATTCCTCATGACTTTATGAAAATGATTGATTCTGATATCTCATTTTGCAGTGAGTTTGAAATGTTTAATCCATGGTGCATTAATGTTCCTTATTGAAATTTGTGAGAGCTCATTCCATTTATTGACTACTTTTTAGTGCCCTTAGTTCGGGTGAGGAGTGATGGCTAGAGCGGAGGAATGGTCATCATTAGAATTCTGACTTAGGATTTTTATATTGGATTTTATTATGTATTAGTTTGTGCTCCATTTGGATCTTTGGTATTTAAAAGTTACTTGGATATTGATCCTTCAAATTTTTATGTTAGATGAAGTTGAGTTTTGGAGATTTTGAAATTTGTTATAGTACTTGAATTGTTTAAGTTTGCAATATTTGGACAATGGATTTTGGATAGTGGATGTTTAGTTTTGAAATTGAATATTGAGGATTTTAGATTTGTTCGCTACTGCGAGCAGTGCACTTGGTAGTGGTAACTTAGATTACAAGATAGTATTTGGTCAGGTTACACTGTAAGCCTTCGGGTTTGAAGTGTGAAATGACCGTCACGCCTTTAGAGTGGGTCTTGGGGCGTGACACACCCATTCAAAACAGTCCTTGAAAATAGTAGGCCAATAAAATCTAGACTGGAGAATTTTGTGGGCTGTTTTGTCTCCTACAAAATGTCCTCCATATGGTGATGCATGACATTCTGTAAAATCTTGCTTTGCTCTGTACAGTACACATCTTATGATGATCGGTCGACTCACTCTTCTAAACAGCAGTGGGTCGTCGGATGTAATTGCCTCTTGTGGATCCTTAGCTTTTTTCTCTGGCTGGTATTTGAATTAATGGTGGCATAATTCCACATGCTAAGAAGTTCACAATATCGCTATACAGGTGATTGGGTGGCGATTTGGAATAACTTCTCATCTGGAAAATTTTACGCTATTTCCCTTTCTTCTTCTTACATGCGTGAGTTTTCCACTCTTAACAAGTGATCAGCTATCACATTGTCACAACCCTTTTTGTCTTTTATTTCTAGATCAAATTCCTATAATAACAACACCCACCTGATTAGTCTTGGCTTTGCTTCTTTCTTTGCCATTAGATATTTAATTGCTGCATGATCGAGTGTGTATAATAACATGGGACATTTGAAATGTATGAGTACAAATTTTTCATCACGAATACTATTTCGGCATCTCCGCTTTTGATGGTAAATAATTTTCTGAGCTTCATTGAAGGTTTCTTGGCATAGTATATGGTAGCCAGACACCTTTTTCGACTTTACGCTTGTCTGACTCCGTTCTGAAATCACTTACATCGCACGTGATTTCAAATTCTGCAATTTCCAATCTCTTGGTTTTGCCATGATGGGAACTTGACTAGTGCGATTTGATCTCTTGAAAAATTATGGCGAATTCATCGAGGTGAACTTAGTATCTTTTCTAGCAATGCATAGTGAATTACATGATTTTGAGGAAATCTTTGATAAAATCTTACAAATCCGACGTAATACAAGAAACTACAATTCCATTATTTGTTATTGGGTGGCATCAGATTTCTTATAATTGAAACTTTTGCTTGGTCCACTTCCAGCTCTACTGCATAAATCATATTCCCTAAGACAATCCCTTCTATTACCATAAATTGGCATTTTTCCCAATTCAGAGCTAGATTCTTGTCTTGGCACCTTTTGAGTCTTATTACAGGATTGTACGGGGGCCAGCATTGGCCCGGATCCATACAACATTGAAATCATCAGTGAAGGTCTCACCTTCTTACGCGAGAATGTCGAGAGAAAACTATAAGACATCATGCATCTTTGGAATATGCAGAGCATTACACAAGTTAAATGTTCTTCTAAAGAAGCAAAGTACCAAATAGGCATGTAAAAATTGGTTTCTCGATCCTTAGGTGCAATGGCAGTTTGGTTATATCGGAGTATCCATCGAGGAAAGCAGTAAAGGGTGTCCTTCCGACATCGACATCGATCAATGAAGGCGGGGAAAATGATCCTTTACGGTCGTGGTATTTAGTTTTTGTAATCAATACACCACAGTCACATCCGCGATTCTTGTAGGAATCGGTTCCTTCCTTTCATTGCGATCGGTGAATCCACCTTTCTTAGAACCCATTATGCAAGGGCTCACCCAGAGAACTATACGATATAGCATATATAAACCTACATTCAACCATTTGAACTTCTTTTCTATGACTTCTTTCATCCGGGGTTTAGCCTCCTTTGATGCTTAATAGAAGTTTTACATTATCATTAATGAGTATTTTGTGCATCTGAATGGGAGGGGCCGGTGATGCCGCGGATCCTCGATTGACCCGAGCAATAGCTTCCTTGTACTTTCTCGAAAATTTCGACCTTGTTCTTCATATTCGTCGATACAGCGATATGATGACTAGTTTTTCTCTTTTACGGTTCCTAAGAATGCCTTTTCAAATGATGGGCAATTCATGATATTAACCCATGCATAGCGGATTTCTGCTTTCGATGTAGTTTTAATCCCACTGTTGCATACATCATCTTGGTATTTCATTCATGCTTGAGACTTTTCTTTGTTATACAAAGCGGAAGGCAACATTTCTGATAACCTCTCGAATCTTTGAAAATTCATCTCAATTTCATTGATAGAATGTTGAAGAAATCTGTCGAATTCAAGTCGACACTTGAAGACTATTATTTTCTACGGCCAGTACAACTTTACGCATCTACATCGAGGGTGTTCCAAACTCTATTAAGATTAAAGTGCATTGCTTCATTCCCCACCCTTAGAGTCAGTTCACCTTTTAAATCTATCAGGCGACTCTAGTTCTTAGAAGAGATACACTGGCGTGAGGAACTTGGTGTCTTCACCAAATCTTCATAATCACAAAATCCACAGGGAAGATGAATTTTTCCACCTTGACAAACACATCTTCAAGAACACACCTTAAGTTTGTGCCATTGATACATCGACTATTTGCAATGTGATTGTTGTTGGGGTAAGTTTCCCCTGAGCTTAGTCTTTGCATTGTGACGAGGGAGGCATCAATTTATCGCAGCCTTTAGAATCCGCATGTAGGCCTTTAACTGAGATTCATATTTCCACATGGAGCGGGGGAATGGTGAAGCTGCTGGGTCCTTCATTTTTCTTTGGGAGCTTTGCTGAATGATGCCCAGCTGCGGTGCGGTCGGGTTCCATTCCCTTCCTCGGTATTTTCCTTTTCTTGCTTTCGGTATCTCGCCCGGAAATTTTGCGTAGTTAGGCATTTGGTTGATTACCTCTACAAAGGGATATTGATTTCTATCTTCTTGAAGATGTCGAGAATCTAGAAATAGCTCTTCCTTTTTTGCTTCCCCGAAGCCTGCGGGGGAATGGCACTATAAGTGTATAAGCTGGGTACCTTCACCTTGTTTACGCTCCTTCGCTCGCCAGGGTTGTTCGATTACGTATCTTAACATTGCCTTAGTCTTTTGAGCATGCTCTTCTCTTCTTCCTTTTTAGTTTCTTCTACATTGTTTTTGCATCGGTCTCTTCTTTCCTTTCTTTCTTCTTTGTTGTTGCCCACTTCTTTCCCTTCTTAGCGGCGCCATGCGTCCTTTGGATTCTTCTTCGTGTCACTAGGGAATGTACCCTTGCTCTGATTTAGCATACTAAGGGCCAACTGCCCTACTTGTGTCTCAAGTTCTTTTTAGTATGAGGCACTTGTATTCTTGAAACACTTAGTGTATGGACTTGAAGCTTCAGTCGGACAATTTTTTGTTCATGGAAGTGTAAGCGACCTCTTGTTGTCCCAATAAGCTGCGACATTTGTTCTTGAATGGTTGGGTCCTCATGACCACGATGTCATTCACCTTCACCCCCTTGATCTTCTTCTTTGGAACCTTGGTAATTTCTTGATATCCTGATGAGGATCTGTCCCATGCCTTAGGCCTTGTCGCTGCCCCTCCACCATATGAGAAATTCTCATGGTTCCTCGATCTTTGGGTTTGTAATGTGTGGAAGCGGTGGGGTTTGGCTTGAAATTATAACTCCTTGGCTCATTCATGTTTTTAGCCTCCTCAACCCTATAAGAGTCCTCTTCTGTTGGTACTTCAACACTTCTTCTCATTGCTTCTCTTTCCATAGCTCCTATCTCATGGCTTGGTGTGCATTTTCTTTCTGTTGTCCATCCGTGCATGATGGCATCTAACTTTGCTTCCACTTAGTGTCATTTTACTCGACTCTATGACCCCTTTTCCTCTGCTGTTACCCTTGGCTTCGGATGGAGCCTTCATATTGCACTTGACTGGGTCTTCTCGGATCCTAGCCTCTTGACCCTTTTTTCTTTTGAATGCTCCACGGCATGAAGCATCGATATGATGCCACTTAGATGTATCATTTAAGGCATGATACACTATATCCATCGAGTTTTAAATCAATTCATGCATCGGGCACCTCTTCATGACCTCTTAGAATCTCGGTATGTATAGGCTCTCATCTTCCCCCTGTTGGAACACTATGATCTCTCTTCTTCTCACTCGGAGGTGAGATGGGGGGAAAGAACACAGTATGCTTCCACGAAACTCTTCCCGGTATCCAGTGAGAACCATATGGTAATGACTCATACCATGTGACAGCTATATCTCTTAGGAAAATAGGAAGAGATACAGCTTTATCACCTGCAGCCTCACTCTATTCGGCTTCACTTTGTATTTGCCATCTGAAATCACCCGGTGCTCGTTGGGGTCTTTAGGTAAATTGCGATGGCGATCTTGCTGCCATTGTTATCGAGATTGGCTTGAGTTGAGAAGGTCATTTTTGCATCCCGCAGTGAAATTTGCATACGATTCGCGAGAATATTCTTCTGAATGATGGGCCTCGGAGAAATCCTCCATTTAGTAATGGGTCATGGAGGCCTTGAACACTTTATCCTTCCCTGCTTCTCTGTGCAGTCATGTCTTTAAATACGCCATGGGTGCGTTCTCTCTCTTTTAGTCTTTCTTAAGCTTAATTGTTCTTTCGATTCGGTGTCTAGTAGCGCGGTGCGAATCTTGCTTCTGTGCATTAAAGGATCTCCCGAAGTGAAACACACTCAGTTAATGAGATGAGTGGAACTTAAAAATTATTGTATTTTCAACATGGCTTGTTAAAGATCGGTGGCTTATCCAACCAACGCTTGTAAAAATTTGTTTGGTCTTTTCTTTATAAAATTTTAGAAAAATGTCAAATTAGCTTTTCCCTCTTTGTTAAGAATATTGATCTATTCCACAATCCTTTCAATCACGAACAACGGCGCCATAAAACTTGTTGCCTTTTTCCATATAGACTAAAAACCCTCGAATTCACATAGATTCTGAGAGCCTTACACTTCTCTTGCAGCCATGTCACTTTGGATAAACTTGCTTGATTAAATAAATCTTTCTTGGTGTTCAGGATTTTTAAAATGGGTCCCAGTCTGTGACCTTTGCAAGTGCAGGTCATACAAGTAGTAAAATCACGAATGCAAGTCAGTTGTCTGTTTCCCACGGAAGTTAATGAGAATTTGAAATCAACTACCCGACTACGAGTTCTATCTTATTTAGACTAAAAATTGATAGTGAAAGTTTATCTAGAAAATAAAGATCCCTAGACTATTAACTAAAAATATAAAGCGAAATAACATGAAAACAACCAATAATATAAGAGAACAAAATATTGGGACCGAATATGTTCCTGTGAGAAACTAAAACTATCAAGAATTCTGATGAGCTTGTCGATTCCTACGAGTACATTTATATTTTATTGATGGATACGGTTGTGAATGGCCTAAATGTTGCAGTTAGTTTCTCCATATTCATTGGTTGAAGCCCTTGCTTCTCTCGAAGCCAAGATCGAACCAGTTACTTGTATTTCTACTCTTCTTGCAAGATCTGGGTATTTTTCTTTTTCAATACTTCACACCCATTTCTTGATGACTGTAGATCTTTTGCTTTCCTTCTCAGGATTTTTGTAAAAGTTCTACCACTTAATTGGTGGTTCATCCTTCAAATCTATTGGTTCTTCCATTCCCTTGATTAGATCTCAGCTAACACAGGGTTGGGAGCTTCCCTTTAGATTGAGGTGAACTCTCTGATTATTTATATTGTTAAATACTCCCCTCCAACTTCAATTATGAGCGAATGAGGGATTTATCAAAATGAACTTTGAGCTCGTGAGTTCATCGAGTGGTAGTCTAACACCCATAAGTGAATGCTCTCGGCTCTCGGGGAATCTCGACTACATTGTCCGCTGTGGAGGGCATCACGGAAATCGGAGCGAGATACCTCATGGCGGTATGATACTTGCCATTGGGGAACTTATAGATTCAAAAACAACACCCAAGTAAAATAAATCACAACCCAAATAATTCTCTACAGATTTTACTTGAGAAAGACGCCAACTAACTTGATAGTCAGATCATTGGCTGTAGCGCTCTAATTCTTTGCGATTACAATTAACAATGGGCATCGTCAGTACATCCCACTTTATGTAATCACAATTAAAGCGAGAAGAAATGAATTCAGAGATTTGTCTAGATTTCACAATTTCGAGCGGTAATTTTAAGAAGAAAATAACATAAATAAAAATCAACTTCAATCGTTTACGCACTTGCAGTTCGTAGATTCGGATCTAGAAAGAAAGAAAATAAGAAAAGAAAGAAAAGAAAGAAAAGAAAATCTACTTCCTAAACTAACCACAATGAACCCTTCTTCTCTCCTAGTTCTGGTCTGGTGAGAGTGAAAAAGTTAGAGGTTACTTTACTATTCTAACACTGTCTATTTATATTTGTCAAAAGAAAATGGGCCGAATGCACAAAGATCCAGGTAGAATTCCCATAAGAAAAAGAATAGATTACTGTCTCAAGTCGCGACTTTGGGTTGATGTCGCGACCTGGATTCCCTTTATCTGCTCCAGTTCAGTTGTGACCAGGTTTCTTCAGTTGCGACCAAGTTTCTTGATTCTTTGACGGAGTTTCTTGCGGCCGTTGATTAGTGATCGCGACCACCGATCGTGGTGCGACCTCTTAACCGATTGTTCTCCCGAGGTGATGTGCGACCTTAATTACTCACTTCATGACCTCGTTATCGTTCCACTTTTCTTCGCAATTACGAGTCTGACTTCAATTTTAGGTTGCAACCTCCTTTTATTTGTCACCACTTTAGTTACGGTCGGGACTACCTTTCCCTTCTTTGCACCTTTGCCGCGTCGCGACCTCGATTTTAGGTTGCGACCACATTCCCCATTTCTCTTGCCTCTTTCGGTCGTGACTTTCTTTTCCAGTTGCGACCTCACTTTTTGGTCTTACGC
This sequence comes from Tetrastigma voinierianum, assembly GCA_016808115.1. Lineage (NCBI taxonomy): Eukaryota > Viridiplantae > Streptophyta > Magnoliopsida > Vitales > Vitaceae > Tetrastigma > Tetrastigma voinierianum. The sequence continues at coordinate 171,070 of JAEQBH010007520.1, read as the reverse complement.
CTTGATATGTTCGAATTTAGGTTGCGACCTCAATAATTGGTCGGCGCTTTTGACAACCTCTCGCCTTTAAGCCCAGGCCATGACGCCTCAGTGGCCGTCGCGACCTCACGTTACTCGCTACACGGTTGCGGTTGTCTCAATTGCTTTAAACATAATTACGACCTGGTTGTTGATGCTCAGTGTGTATTCAGGTCGCAACCTCAGTGATTGGTCGCGACCTCCTTTGAGGTTCTTGACTGATTAAGTGGTCATAACCTCCATTTGCTTGGTAAGGACTTCGTTGGCGAGGTTTCAGGTTACGACCTCAATATTAGGTTGCGACATGGCTTTGTAATGTTCAGTGTTTCTTTAGGTTGCGACCTCATTGATTGGTCGCAACCTCCCTTGGGGTCTTTGAATAACAAAGTGGTTGCAACTTCAATTTCCACACTAGCCCAGGACTTCGGCGGCTCGGCTTCGGGTTTCTGTCCTTGACCTCGATCAGCTAGGTTGCGACCATCTTTTATTCTCCCGACTCTGCGCCAGTTGCGACCTCGGATCTCCTTGTTGCGACTCCCGGTCGGTTCCATGTAAGTGACCTTAAATACTGCGTCGTGACCTAGAATAAGGTTTCATTGAAGCCTTTAAGTTTATGACCTCATTTCTACTGCAATGACTTCCTTGCATGGCTTCCCTTGACGATCAAGGAAATCTCAGCGACCTCGAGTTTTGCCTTGAATAATTTCTTTTGTATCAACCACACTTTCTTGGTCGCAACCTCATTAACCTAGTCTTAGTGATGTTGTGACACTGGAAATAAGCGAAACAAACGAGCTCCTTATCGCGACTTCCATTTCAAATTCTGACCCTTTACATTCCAGTGTTGAATTCTTCGATTTCTTTGGGATTTCGCTCCTATTTGTATTTTGCTGCAAAATTAAATTTGAAGTAAATTACCCAGGTTTCTGCATATGAATCAACAATTATCTTGTAATATACTCAGAAAAATGGATTAAAAATCAAATGAGTTTTTAGACTCATCAATTATACCCTAAACATGTTATAAAACTATTAGGGCATAATTTAGGGTGTTACAACTCTCCCCCCCTTTAAAAGAATTTCGTCCTCGAAATTCATGCACGATCGAAGAGTTGCGAGATCTTGTGCTCTCATAGTTTATACGGCTCTGTAGCTTCTTCTCTGCCATGGTGTTGCTAGAGCATTTTCACTAACGGTACTTGTTTATTCCGCAACTATTTCACCTCTCGAGCCAGAATTGCCTTTAGCTCCTCATCATATGACAAATCCTCCTATACTTGTATCTCTTGCACTTGCCCGGTAGTATGTGCGACTCATCGAGGCGGTATCTCTAGGAAGCATCGGCACATAGAAACACATTATGAGAATTTAGCCAGTGCGGAGGAGTGCCAATCCGATAAGCCACCGGGACGACACGTTCTCAGAATGTCAGGCCTATGAACCTTGGACTCAACTTTGCCTTTTCGACCCAGGCTTAGTAAATTTTCCTCCGCAGTGATACTTTTAAGAAAACCTTGTCTCTACTTCATGTTGATATCTCCTTTTTAAATCGGCATATGACTTTTTGTCGATCATTAGTGTAACTAACGCTGCTTGGGATAGGGTGTACTATAGCGGTATCTTTTTACTATGTCTGGACCGATAGCTTTATGCTCGTTCAGATACATCCCGACACATAGGAGTTCTACATCTTTGGCCATCCTAGACGCTAGTGGTGCCATGCTTGATACTGATGATAAAGCGTTGTTATCAGGCGGAATTCCATGAAATTGGAATATGCTATCCCAAACTTCGAAATTCCATAACACAACCTCGAAGCATACCTTCAAGTACTTGAATTAACCTTTGATTTGTGTCGGTCCTGAAGGCTGCGAGGATGGAATGTAAATCTTGAAATTGATTTTACCATTACTGAAATTGTTGTAGTTCTTCCAAAAACCTTGATGTAAAAGCACCTTGAGATCTCTGATATAGACAAAGCGGCACACCATGCGATCGCATGATCTCGCTCTACATATAACTGAGCTAGTGGAGTCCGCCAGAATAGTCAATGTCTGGTGGTATAAAGTGGGCGACTTTGTGAGCCTATCGATAATCTTGAGGGCGAGAGAGTCATGTTTTTGTTAGTGGGGGAAAACCCCGAGGCACAAAATCCATGGTAATGTTATCATGCTTCCATTGAGGGTGGAAGGGGATTCAACAAACCACGTTGGAACTTAGTGTTCGACTTTAACTGGCCGACATGTCAGAGCATTTAGACATGTACTGCATCCATCTCTTTTCATTCCCTTTCCGCTGATAAAATTGTTTCAAGTCTGGTACATCCTTATTAACTCAGGGATGCAAGTAAATCTTAGTAATTATGAGCCTAAATATGGCAACTTTTCTTTAGCTCTTTATCATCGGCACATAATCTGATACGGAAATTCTGAACTTCCGGCTGCTCTGACTTCGGTCTTGTCACCATCTTTAACCATACGTAACTTTTATGTAATTAACTGCATCCTTTTACGAACATCTATAATCATTTGCTTTAAAAGCGGGTTGCGGCTTCTAGTTGAGCTAACATAGCTCCATCATCACGCTAGTCTCGAAATCACTATCTTTGCGTTGAGCATTGCGCTGCTTACGTATCTTTCGGCTTAGAGCATCGGCTACTACATTGGCCTTTCAGGGTGTGTCCTTGATGCAGTCATGAATCATGAAGATAAAGCTCTAACCACCTCATTTGTCTCCAAAATTTAACTCTTCTGGCGTTCATGATTTTGAGACTCTTATGATCGATATAAATTCTACTTTAAAGTACAAGTAGTGTGCCGTATTTTCAAACAGGCTCTTCCACTCTTAGTGACTCTGAGTCATGAGTGGGATAATTCTGTTCATGTGGCTTCAAATTTGTCTGAGCGCAGCCACCACTTTCCCCATCTTGCATTAACCACAGCGTCAATTGATGCACGAGAAGCATCACTATACAAGGTATACTCTTTTCCCGATGTAGGCTGCGTCAATATTGGTGCTTCAACTAGCATCCTTTTCAATTGTTCAAAACTAGTCTGACATTTATCTGTTCACTCAAACTTTATTCCTTTCCTAATTAACTTGGTGAGCGGAGAAGCTATGACAGAAAAACCTCTCACAAATCTTCTATAATAACCTGCTAGGCCTGAGAAACTTCTCACCTCGGTCACATTTGAGGTGGTTTCCAATTCCGCAGCCGGCCTCGATCTTTGTAGGGTCGAGCTCTTATACCCTCGATCGGACCTGTTATAGCTGGGATGAGCCACCCTACACTGGCCAAATCCATTTGCTGAGCAGCATACTCTTATTTTCTCTTAACCTGCGATTACTAATTTCAGATGTTGTTCATGTTGCTGTGCATCCTTAGAATACACTAGGATGTCATCGATAAAGACCACTATATTGATCCACATAGGGTCGAAATACCGCATTCATTAAATCCATGAATCTTTGCTTAGGTGCATTAGTTAGCAATGGCATTACCAGAACTCATAATGGCATGCTCGGGTTCATCTGATCTTGACACATCACTTCCTTACTCTCAGGCGATAATATATGCGGATCGCGATTGATCTTCAAAAGACACCCGCTCCTTTCAGGCGATCAAAAAGAACTTGATTCTGGCGATGGGTATTTGTTTTTCCACCTATCACCTTATTAATTTCTTGACCAATGTGCACATCAGTGGAAATTGCCATCTTTCTTTTTCACAGACAAGCAGGTGCACCCAGGGGGACACGTTAGTCGATACAAACCACCTTTATCTAAAAGCTCTTGCTTGGTGACCTTTAACTCCTTCGATGACTCTCTTTGGAGCCATCTATGGAGTGCCCCAGACACCCAGGGGCTATTCTGGCTGTATTTCTATGGATAAGTCCACATCCTCTCGGGGAATGCACAGTAACTCTTCGGGGAATACCTCAGGAGATTCCTTACTACTAAGATATTTTCTAATAGCTCTGACTTGACCTCTCTTGGAGTTAAGTAATCAAGGCTAAGAATGCCTCGTATCCTTTTCTTACTTGAATCTCCTACTTTGCACATGGTGAGAGATCACATTGGACATTATCTTGGGATCTGTACACTGCATTATCACCTCGGATGATCGGGCATCTTACCTCTTTGTCTTTCTCCTGATAAACTATGTGTTTCGTGTTTTAGTCGACCCGATCGTTGAGAATCCGTCAGGCTCTCGAATGGTAGGGTTATCAAAATCGTGAGAAACTCTCTTAGCAGCTATAACAATGGAACGGAATTTACCATCATTATTACCGTAACGCTATGCCCCAATGGTAGTCACATGCATGTCATATCTTAATTTCTCCTGGCGGCACTTTGTCAAATACATGCTCCGTGCGCACGTATGAATAGGTAGATCCGAATCAATGATGTAAATATCAAATATCCTTATAAGAAAATATCACAGGCTATAACCTCGAGAACATCTTTGATCTCAAAACCACACAATAACTGTACCGTCTTTGATGGCGCTAGGCATAGGGGCTGAGTCGTATCCCGAAACTATGCCTCCGCTCTTTGTTGAGATGAGCCCTTTATGACCCCTACACCGATCACAAATTAAGGTGGTCTGCAAGTGAGTCTTCTCTTGCCCTTCCTTGTTGACTTCTATTATCCCACGACTCTCGAGACAATTTGCTATAAAATGTTCAGTGCTTCCACATTTGAAGCACCCTCCACAGCCGATAACACAGGCTCTTCGGATGCAAGTCGCTGGCAATGAGTGCACTCAGAGGATTTCTCCACTGTCCCCAGCTGAGCACCTCTGCATAAACAGATGCTGTATGCTTCCACTTGTCATACCTCTTGTAGCTAGAGACCACAGTCTTGAGGCTCGGCTTGAACACCCCCAGCACTTTACTAGAGGAGGAGGGTCCTTTTGAGAACTTCTTCTTTTAAGACTTTTCTTTCTTCTTTGGTTCCCCAGTCTCTCCACTTTCATTGCAGCTTGGACCAGCGATAAAAATTTACGTTGGAGAGTCACGGGTGCTAAGTACCTCTTGATGGAGTCATGTAGTCCATCTTCAAATTACTACACAGAATGCCTCGGTGGGCGTCAGTCATATTTGCACAAGGCATTTGGCTCTTTCTCATACTCGATATAGATAAGTTCCTTTGCTTCATGAGCTTGTTTCCCTTGGACTCCTATGCATGTCGGTAACATGCTTTGCCTGAACTCTTGGACAAAGAATTCCCATGTCATGGGATGTGAAATCCCTGGACTTTTGAGTACCGGTTTCTGAGATCATATGCCTCCCACCTGTGATAGTGAGGCGCATGATGGCTCTCGATCGGGAGGGGCATCTAGCCTCAACTCTATTACCACATCTGGCTTTTCTAGCCGAATTCGGCTTTTCTCGACTCTTCCATGCTCGACCCATGGAATTCCCTGCACTCCATGTCTTCTTCTTTATTAATGCAATTGGAGCTTTTTAGGGCGGTGATCTGTGTATCGATACCAGAACCATGTCTGTGATATTCTCATGAGGCTTAGTGGGCTCGTGGAGCACATTACTTTTACGAAGGCTTAGAGGCGAGTAACTCTTGTTCCTTGGGTTGAAAGCACTCTCGGCGGGGGAAGCTGCTTGAGGGACCGGCCTCCTCTGCATCTGAGGCTCACAGGGACATGCGTCGAGCCGACACATTCTGCGATATATTCTTTCATCCATAATCCTAAGACTCTTCCGAGAAACACCTAAACCACCTAGGCTGCAGTACCACTTACTTGTGGCACCTTCTCCGTCAGCAGGTTAAGGCGGGTCGGCAGAATCGGGATGGCACGTCACCCAGGCTAAGCGTGACAACTCCCGACTGGCACCGGTGTCGCGTGGGTGTCATTTTCTATAGACTTATAAACTCTAAACTTGTTCATTATATAATGTTAAACATTTCACTTGTATTAGATTACGACGGAGTGGATTACAAACTATATCTGACTCCATATATGGAAGTGTTCAACATTTACTTATTTACGTGTTCTAGGAAATAAACAAATTTTCATATAAAAATAGACGAGTCTTAGGTGGAGCACCTAGTGATGCGTGGCTGTGGTAGCGTGTGGATTATGGGTTCCTGGTTTCCTCTTTTATACCTACACGGATGAAAACTCATGTGCTAAGCTTTACGTTTAGTGGGAATTAATACATATGGATGACCACACTTCTATACAAATGCATATACTTATCATTTATCATATTTCATTTCAAGTCATCTTGTACTTTACTTCTTGTTCTTGTAACTGTGTACTATCCTCTCATAGCAGTGCTATGCTTCTCATATCATGTCATATATTCTATACATTTCATTTTCTTTTAGGTTTCATGTCTGCAAATACCTTAGAAGCGGATCACGGGGAAATAGCGTAATGTGCGAAGTCATATCACTTGTCTGAAACTTGTTGATCTCTATGCTGTATATACGAAGGTATCATCAGCATGCGAGATAGTGACCTATGCCGTGTAATATGTAACGAAGCGGTAGTATACCCGGTATCATCAGCATGCGAGGCGTTGTGACCTATGCTGCTGTAATGATCGAAGCCGGGACTATGTCATGTCGACCCTGAAGCGGAGCTCGATATCGCCAAATTGTATCTTTGTAACAAGCGTGTCTATAGGCATGCCTATCTATCCCTTACCGGAGTTCTAAGCGGACAATCATGTATATTTTATGTTCGTACATATCTCATATGCCCGAATAATTATAATCGTCGGTAATCATATATCAATATGTAATAATACTCGACTATTCGAATCGTTGCATTTTTCATATCTCATTATATGCATAAATAACTATGGTTACCAGCAGGTCCTACTGTTCTTCATGATTTCTGGACCTAATATGATTTCCAATTTTTATCAAGCTATATATGGATGGATTCTTGACTCAATGGGATTTTCATGAGTCAAGAACACCTAATCGGGTTCGGACCCGAAGAAGTTATGACTAGAAGTTGGAGGTCTCTCACAGTAATAACCCGACCTTACATTTAGCTCTACCCTACCGAGTCTTGGCCGATTACTCCTTTAAGGCCGCTCCAGGACACCCGATGCCCTCTAAGGCATATGGATAGAATCTTGACTCAATGATGGCTCATAGAGTTCAAGAACACCCTGTCCGGTTCGGACGAAGAGTTATGACCTTAGAAGTTAGAAGTCTCACATGAATAACCGGCCTTGCACGGCTAGATCTACCGTCCGGATCTTGCCCCAGGTGCTCCTTCCAGGCCAACTCCGGTACCCAGTGCCCTCTAAGGCGATATAATATTGACTCGTGGGTTTCCATAGAGTCGAGAACACCGAATCGAGTTCGGATGAAGAAGTTATGACCTTAGGGGTGCAGGTCTCACATGAATAACCGGCCTTATCAGGCTAGCTCTGCGGAGCCGGGAGTCTTGCCCGATTACTCCTTTTGGTGGCTCCGGTACGATGCCATCTGGGGATATGCGCATGTAATCTTGACTCAATGGTATTTTCCATGAGTTCAAAGACACCGAATCGGGTTCGGATGGAAGAAGTTATGACTTCAGTTGGAGGTCACGCACATGAATCCTAGCCCTGTGGCCGACCTGTCGCTAGCCCCAGGGCGCTAGCTAGCCAGGGGCGGCCTTAATCGCTGGATGACCACCTTGCCGAGCTGACCTAACTACTGACTGACCTTGGCCACCCGGCTGACCCTAGCCGGCTGGCCCTGCTTGCCGGCCAGACCACTAGCCAGCAGGTTGACCCACTGGCCGCATTTGCCTTTCCATTATACTATTCGGTAAATTGACCATAACTTGAAATTTCTGGTCCAGGGTGGAAATTCAAAATCCTAACATCAAGTTCACTGATGTGGCTATAATTTACCTGAAGGACTCACTACTAGATTACCTTTATTTCTTATCCAAAAACCAGTCCTAAGACCCGGCTAACGCATAGGATCAAGATAGGGAAGCTTACCTTAGTTCGAAATCTGGCAAACATTTCCCAAAACTTACATATATAGGAGTCTTAGAGTTCTTCTCAGCTCCAGCCTAACAAAGAGAAGTAGGTTTTTGGGGAGTTTTCCAGCCCAGCTCCCATTACACAAAATGAAGTTTCCCAGACCATGTATCCATACTTTCTATACCAAAACTAGACAATTCCATACACCGTGATCTTCTTTTCCTTCTTCTTTCTTCTCTTCTCTTCTTCTTCTTCCTCTCATTTTTCTTTTTCTCTTTCTCGAAGACCAAAAAATGAGATATTTCTTTACTGGTCTTATCTAGATTTGATCTTATCCTTCTTTTGAGTTAAAGCAAAGTGTTTGGCTTACTCAAACTACACAGGTCCCTCGGAATTCTCTCTTATTCTTACTTTAACTTATGCATATTCACTGCTTTGGCATATGGCATTATTAAATTATGACCACGCCAGGTCACAATTTAGTAAATTATTAATTTACCCTTGACTTTTGTATTAATTACAGTTTTCTTGATTATATTATTTTTATCTTTATTTTATTTAGAAAAATATACTTTTACTTTATTATACCACTAAACATGTTATAAAAGCGTACGACGCATAATTTAGAAATTATTCTGAACGAATGAAGTTTAGAAGATATTCCGGTGATAAAAGAATTTCCTAATGTGTTTCCTAAGGACTTACCGGGTTTGCCACCTGAAAGAGAAGTAGAAATGTCTATTGAGGTTATATAAGGGATGACTGCATTCTAGGGTACCTGCCTGGTATGGCTGGCCCAGTTAAAGTTGAGACACCCGACTCTGAAATGTTGGACAAGGGTTTCATCCGACCTAGTGTTTCACCATGGGGTGCGCCGATTTTGTTTGTTAAAAAGAAAGATGGCACTCTCCGGATGTGCATAGATTATCGGCAAATAAATAAGGTAACAGTAAAGAAAAAATATCCATTGCCGAGAATATAAGATTTGTTTGATTAGTTAAAAGGGGCAAGTGCCTTTTCTAAGATAGACTTGCGATCGGGATACTATCAACTCCGAGTGAAAGATGTGATGTCAGCGACCTTTAAGAACCAGATATATTTCATTATGAGTTTTTAGTAATGCCATTTGAGTTGACGAATGCATCGGCCACATTCATGGACTTGATGAATAGGGTATTCCACCCTTATTTGGACCAATTTGTAGTGGTATTCATTGATGACATCTTGATGTATTCTAAGGATGCACAAGATCATGAACAACATTTGAGGATGGTATTCACTGAGATCCTAAGAGAGAAAGTTGTTTACTAAGTTAAGTAAATGTGAATTTTTGGCTTAAGGAAGTGTCATTCCTAGAGTGCGTATTGTATTTGCGAGGTATTAAAGTTGACCTACGAAGGAGTGGGCGATTGTGGTGGAAAGCGCCTCAAAAATGCTCAACGGGGTGAGAAGTTTCTTGAGTTTAGTACAGCTGTCACCGATGGTTCGTAAAAGGATTCTCGAGTCATAGCCCAGCTACTCCTCACTTACTAAGTTGCTTTCAGGAAGGGGTAAAGTTTGAATGGATAATGAAATTAATCGGTAAAGTTTTGATAGGTTAAAGAAAATCTTGGATTTGAAGCACCGGTGTTGACTACTACTAGGGAAGGGAATATGCTTTGTATAGTGATGCCTCAAAGGTAGGCATGGGATGTGTATTGATGTAAGATGGAAAAGTAGTGGCATATGCCTACAGACGGATGAAGCGCATGAGCAAAGTATCTCACACATGATGCAGGTTAGCGTGATAGTGTTCGCTTTAAAAATATGGCGACATTTCTTATATGGTGAAAAATGTGAGAATATTCTGGATCATAAGAGTCTTAAGTATCACACGATACAACTCGAGAAGGAATGAGACATGAGGGCAACGTCGGTGGTTAGAATTGTTGGGACTATGATTGCATAGTTGATTACCACCCAGGAAAAGCTAATGTGGTGGCAGATGCTTTGAGTAGAAAAATGATTTCCGGTTTGTCCTTGAAGAATAATGCATGGAAACCCAGAGTCGATGGGCTTTGTTAGCTCGATTAAAGCTATACAGAGTTGAGGTAAATGATCATAGATGCTTTCGAAAAGATGATGATGTTAAAGTTGCCAGAAAGAATGCGATTAGTCGTGATGGAGCCAGGGGCGACTGCTACATAAAATGATGATGGCGGTTTGTATTATAAGGCAGATTATGTGTCGCAGAATGTCGGGGATTTGAGGAAATTGATGTATGAAGCCCTGATACCGTATTCACCATGCATCCTGGAGGTAACAAAATGTACCAAGATTTGAAACAGTACTATTGGTGGAGATGAATGAAAAGAGAGGTGATAGAGCATGTATCTAAGTGTTTGACGTGTCAGCAAGTAAAAGCGGAACATCAAGTACCATCCGGTTTGTTAAATCCCATTCCAATTCCATAATGGAAGTGGGATAACATCACTATGGATTTTGTATCCTCTTTTTCCTTCGCTGAAAGCATGATTAGTATGGGATAATTGATGAACTATAAAGTCGGCCGTTTATATCGAGTTAGGATTGGCCCATTCTATGGATCGACTAGGCGAACTATATGTGGATGAAGTTTTCGATTGCATGGTGTTCCATTGTCTATTGTGTCGGGCTGGACCACGATTTATGTCTAGATTTTAGGAAGGAATTCTGATGGCCAGTGAGTCTTAGGCTGAATTTTTAGTCTGACATTCCATCCTGAATGAGATGGAGCTGATTTGAAAGAGTAATTCAAGTGTTAGAAGATATTAAGCAGGGATTTGTGTATTGGATTTTCCCAGAAGTTGGGATAGGTATATTTACCTTATGAAATTTGCCTATAACAACAGTTATTAGTCTGGTATTGGTATGGCCCCTTATGAAGCTTTGTATGAAAGAAAATGTAGAACTCCTGTATGTTGGACCAAATTGAATGAGCATAAAGTAATTGGTCCTAAAATAGTAAAAGAGAAGGAAGAAAAAGTTCGGATCATTCAGCAAAGGTTAAAAGCTGCTAGTGATAGACAAAAATCATATGCAGATCTGAAAAGAAAGGACATAGAGTACGAAGTTAGAGATAAAGTTTTTAAAGAGCCCTTAACCGTCGTGGAGAAAATTCTACGATTTTGGTTTAGAAAGGCGAGTTAGTCAAGGAGTTCATAGGGGCCATATGAGGATTACCGCAGGCAATTGGCCTGTGGCTTATCGTTTTGGCACTCTCTCGAGTTAGCTTGATTGCATAACGTGTTTCATGTCGATGCTTAGAATACCACTTTTTAATGAGTCGCAACTACCCGATTACCAAGATATACAAGTACGGCGGATTTGTCATGTGATGAGGGCAGACTATTCCTGAAAGCTTGAGAGGTGAAAATAGTTGAAGAAGAATAAGCAAGAATCTGCAGTTGGTGTGAAGTATCTGCTTGACACCATGGCGAAGAAGAAACTGCTTGGGAGCGGAACCAACAATGAGAGCCACGATGTCCATGACTCTTGAATCATGTATGAATTTCGAGGACGAAATTCTTTTAAGGGGGGGAGAGTTGTAACACCCCAAATTATACCATGATAGTTTTATAACATGTTTTAGGAATAATAAAAGTAAATGTATATTTTACGAAATAAAATAATGCTAAAAATAAAATAAGGAAAATCTGGAATTAATCTAAGGGTCAAGGATAAATTAGTAATTACCATTACGGACAGTCGTATGATAAAGAAGATTATAGGCTAAAGTGAAAATATGAATAAGTTGATTTTGCAAATAGAGAAGGAGTTGGAGGACCAAAAAAATGGCAAGTGGACATTTGACCCAAATGGGTATTGGAGAAGCAAGGCCTTAAGAAATATCTGCATTTTGAGAGCTTTGGTTAGAGTATTGGCTTGGTTGAGGAGAAAAGGGAGGAGAGAGAGAAAGGAAGAGGAAAGGAGAAGATGAAGGAAAGGAAGAAAAGGAAGAAGAGAAGTGTGAAGAGCAAAAGGTTTGGAAATTTGTATGGAAAACTATTTTGTTGTATGGAATCTACATATGTTTTTACAGTTATGTATGGATTGCTAGTATGGAAAAAGTGTATGAATGGTATGGAATTGATGTTAAAGTGTTGTTAGTTGGTTTAAAAATTAGTTATGGTTTTGTTAGAAAAGTGCATTTTACGGTTGAAGAATTCGGTGAAAATGACTAAAAGCGGCCATTTTATGTTACCTTGACACCCCTGCGCCTGGCGTGGAGTCACGCCTAGGCATGAGCTTAGCTAGAGTGTGCACATAGCTTCTGTTTTAGTTCCTCTCTTAGTTAAGTCTAACGATAGTCCATTGGATTAATGAGGATCCTAATAAAATGAATGAAAGGGTTGTCTGAAGTATAAAAGTTATATGAAAAATATTATGTACCTGCATTAGTCGAGGAGTGAACGTTGAAGCGAACATTGTTCCCTTGCATTTTCTAATGAGAGTAAGAATGATATAACGAGTCTGAAACACGAAAATCGTATGCACACTTAAGGCCAAATAGTGAATGAATGGAGTGTTTTGATTAGTGCTTGGCATACGCTAGTGACCCCGGCACTCTGGCGAGTACTATGTCGCCACATTCGTGGGCGAGGCACGTTCTATTGATCTTGTATGTACCTTCGGGTACCTATTATCTTGTGTTCTCTCATTCATTCTATTCTGGAGTCACATCTCTGAGACATATATATTTATATGTTGAATACCCGAATAATAAGATACATGAAATTATATGATAAGAATGCGAATGATGAATAAAAGTAAGCATAAAAATCGGTTTGTTACGTGCCATTGTACCCTCGGGTACTCCACTGTATATATGATATGTTTTGAACTCTGGAATATGAAAGTTCTGTTACCCAAAATTATGTCGTAGAAACTCTGTTATAGAATTCTATATATGTAAACTCTCACATATGCTTTATGATATATGTATTATGTAAATGTGGACCACTTCAAGTAGTCATATATGTTTCCCACTAACCTATAAGCTTACTTAGTGTTTCACTTCAGTGTAGAGTACAGAGGACATTTGTGGCGTTGGCATCGGCCCGAGGCTAACATAATAGTAGTCACTAATCCTGTGAGTTTTGTCTTTGTTTTTGTAATATAAATGTTATAGTTTTTGTAATAGTGGGGAATTGTATAAGTGCAAGTAAACCATTTAAAAAATGTGTATAAGACGGTGGCACCACCACTGTTAGTGGTATTAAAAATTTTATTTCCTTATGGATTTGATTATTTAAATGGGTCCACTAATGTTCGAAAAGCAGGTGAAGGAGTCGCTGATCCGTGTTTGCCTATCTTCGTCGAGGCGAGGAGTAGGGCGGTGGGCTGCGTAATTCTATAAAACAAATGACAAAATATATCTGAATGACATGAATATGATAAATGATATATGATATGATATGAGGGAAGCATATCATTCTTATGTGATAATAAGTATATTGTAATGAAGCAAGAACCAAATGTAAAAAATGATACAAAATGTATATGAATAATGATAAGAATGAAACATTATATGATAAGTAAGTATGAGATATGTATAAGCATGTGTCTAACGTGTGATGATCCTTATTAGAATTAGATCCACGTCTATTTACACTAAAAATTTATAAACAGCCGCAGATATTTTATCGGTGTAGATATAGAAGAAGAAAATAGAAACTGGACAATGCGCATCGACAACGAGGTCGACCATGATACTAGGTGCTGTTGAAGATATCTATGAATTACATTTTGTATATATTTGTTTTTTTTTTTTTGCAAACAATGTAAAGTTTGTATATGTTGAACACTCCCATTTATGGAGTTTGAATATATTTTGTAATCCGTTTCTACAGAATATATTTCAAGTTAAATGTTTAACAATATATGAATGAACAAGTTTATAGTAAATTAAAAAAAAATAAAAAAAAAGCTATCTGAGTGTTACAGTTTAAGTAGTAGCTTGGTATTCATATTATAGTTTTAAGCTTCCCATACGTAGAAACTCAGTAGTGAGGAATTAACGAAGCATACGTCGCATCATATCAAAGTGTGTGATTCCTCCTCTCCATGATTCCATTTTGTTGAGAATGCTAGCGGCTGTCTTCAAGAATAAAAGGCTTTTCATTCAATCTGGAGGCCTTAGTGCTACTAATGATTAGCAAATAAGAAAAGAAACATTATACAACTCTAATCTATAAAGATTCCCACAAAGTGTTCCATTGCTCATCAATAAAGAGTCTCGATATAAATTAGCTTTTCCAGTTCCAAAAAGAAAACTAAATCCAAGTCTATCCAAAATAGGTACATATATTAAATTTCTTCTAATGAGGTGAGCATGCATTTTCTATTCAAAAATTTCTTGTACTAAGTACCGTCTAACAACATGAAAAATAACAACTTGAACTCTTGTCTTCATTTCCTGTGGGCACATACGCTGTGACTAGTTTATTTCATTATATTATCATGCTTTATTTTCCTGAATGGCCTTCAACTTCCTGCAATCTATTTTCTTATGTCCAAATTTGTGGCAATAATTGCATGTTCCCTCAAACCCCTCATTCTTGGGGGATTGGAAGTAGAAGGCACATTCTTGTCGTTACCCTTGGCACTAATATTCTGATTCTTGACATACTTTTTCTCATTGGAATATGTATTATAAGGATACTTTCTCTTCTAACCCCCATCGCCTTAGGTAACCACCATAGAAATCTTTCTGGACATGCTTTTCTTCCATATATCTCTCTCTTGTAAGGTTGAGTCTCATCTCTTCAGTAGTCTGTAAACCTATTTTTTGGCGTTTTCTATATTTCAAAATATATCTTGTACCATTATCTTTCATTGGTTTTGAATTCGATGGGTTAAAATGGATTAAATTTCCGAAATTTATGAGAGGTCGTAAAATGAGGGCTGGAATAACCTTGGAGCCATTTGGCGCTGGCTCGAGTCAGGCCCTGCAATTAATCGAGGGTTTAGGTTAAAGAGTAGAATCCATTTGGCTCACATTACTTTATCATTTATTTTTTTAAAATTATAATTAAAGGGTAAAATAGTAAAATAGGAAAAGAAAAGAACAAATGTCTCCTCCCCCTTCTGGCATTCACGACTTCAAGCCTTCACCTTCACCTAATTGCGATTTTCTTGGAAGTTCGACCCGACGCCGACACGGCCATCCATAGCCGTCCGCCGACAACGCCGTGACGCTGGCGCATCCGGGCATCATCAACCGTACGTTTTTTCTCCCTTTCTCTCTATTTTGACGAAATATATAAAAGGTCAGGGGAGAGCCGAGGGGTTGCTGTTGGGTTTGAGAGACATGTGCGCATATGGATTGAATAGTTTCTTTCGCTATGTTACCGTTCTTCTTCTGGATATCTCGTTTCTTGAGTTTTTGAGATGCCCTACTGAAATTCTTGACAAATGTGAAAAATTTTGGCAAATATTTGGGACTTGGATGGGCATATATAGGGTCCTCAGTAACTTCTAAGCAGTGCCCTGGCTAATTGGTTGATTCACATGTTTCGGTTTGTTCCCTGTATTTTAGATGTTAACTCTAAGCATATCATTGGGTTTTTTTTTCCTTGAACTGGAATGACTGAACTTTATTTCTAATTTTGGAAGTTATTTTCTTTGTAAATTAAATTGATTACTAGTTAGACTAATTTTTGTTTCTTTTTCATCCTTAAGTCTGAGTTCCAGCAAATTTTTTTATCCTTCTTACAACAGTCATCAGATTCCCCCCTTACCCCTCCTTATATTTTTATTTTGTTTATATTTTTCTCTTTTCTCTAAGTGGTGATGGTACTTGTTTCCTTTTCCTATAGTTTGTTTATATTTTTTAGAATATGTTCTCATCTTCTAGATCCATCTTTTGCTCTTTAGTTTGTTTTTTAATTGTGTATCTGATTGGTCATGGAAAAATAGGGGAGAACAAAAATCATGAGGTGAATCAGCTTGGGATATTTTCCTTTGTTTAAGAAATAATGAAGATAGAAAGATATGCAAGCCTTTAGGACATTATATCAAATCTCATACCACAGCCTCTGTTCTGAATTCTCTCACATGGATCTTTTAAGTTGGAAAATTATGTGTCTGGAATGAAAATTTAAAGGCATTCCGGAATTTGATTGGATTCTGTTACTCTGTAATTAATTGTGTGTAATGACTATGTGTGTGTGTGCTTGGTCAGAATTTGTAATTAAAAATCGTATTCAATGTTATAAAATTTTCATATTTTTTTTTGGATTTGTGATGATCCTATGCATTAAGTTTATATTTTGTTTCTGGATTTTCTAATCTCTCTAGTCCAATCTCATTCTTTGTGTGAGACAAATGTTAAGGCATTAGGGGAAGGTCGTGGAAAATCATTAGCTGGAACTATGTTTTGGACCTTTGGTGGACAAACTGTCTTGTTTCATTTCGAGTTTCTTCTCTTTTCGAACTTTGAATATGCCATTTGCGGTTGAGTAAACTTGAAGGCTGTCCTATATATAACCTTTGATCTTAAAAATACTAGCAATAAAATGCTGCTGACTCCATGCCTAATAGATATGGGAATATGGGTTGAGCTTGATGGGCTAGAATGGGCTGGCCCGAAATTTAGGAGGGTTGGGTCGTAAAAATGAAAAAGTATGCAGTTTTTTGGCTTGTTTTAGCCATGCCGCATTGATGAGAATAAGTTTTTATGTAAAAATATGATTGTTTTAGGCCTTTAGTAGATAATAAATATTGAATTAGATAAAAAAAAATCCATATGTACATGTTTTTGGCATGTTTAAGCATTTTAAACATTTTTAGTATTTTAGCTCATTTTAGCGGTTTATTTCACTTCGGCCCATGTAAAGACAGCACAGGATTTGCTAATGATCGGCTCGAGATAATGGAGGGCTAAAGCCGACCCATTTTGGCTTGTGACTTGAGTGGGCCAGGCCAAAATGGGCAGGGTCAGCCCGTTTCCCATCTCTCTCTCTCTCTCTCTCTCTCTCTCTCTCTCTATATATATATATATATATAGTAGGTTTGCATTGGAGTTGCTCATGTCCTACATGTGCAAAATTGTATGATGGGAAGTAATCTAGTTACTTATTCATAACCTAGTTGCTTGGATTGGAAGTTAGACTTTATTTGCTTGGGAAGTACTCACCACTTGTGTACCCCCCTTGTGTGCTATTCTGGTCCTTTGCTCTTCTTAATACTATCTCTTGTTGAAACAAAAAAGAAGAAAAACATTGGTATTTTATGCCCATATATAGCATTATGTGCCCTCTTAATCCATGATGGAAGTGCTTTTTTCCCCCTTTAAAATACTTATTTATTATTTATTAAATTTATTTTTTTCTCTATTTATTTTCCCTGTGTTAGGCTGAAATATGACAACTGAATATCCACAAGTATATGGGCCTACAAGTAATATAAGGGACTCAATGAGTTTGGATATGAAACCACAGGGAGTTGGGTGTTAACTACTGAAATTGGGATGATTTCTCTTATATCTAAGCTAAGTAAAAGAATAATTCGAAAAATTCCAAGAACGAAAATGACTATTGGAGGAAAACAAGATTAAAATTCTTTAAAAGGCAAAAGTTATCAGGTAAAGGGTCCTAGGATTTTGATGTAAATGGATAATCTCTAAATATTAAGGCGATCTCTCTCTCATCAAGCCAATTGGACATATGCCCAGGGCAAGTCTCACAAAATTAATCATTAACCTCTCTCGAGAGATAAGGATCAATCAACTAGAACCAGGTATATTGCTTCTCAACTTGACCCCAGGTCCTAGTGATACATTAATGAAAGAGACTCAAATTTTTCCTCATGATTCCTGTTAATATCACTATTACCCAGCAAATTATCTTGATTCACCTAAGTCTAACCTACTACGCATTTCTCAGATCTTGTAACAAGTCACAAATATATTGAAGTGATCAAGAATCAATATGAATTAGTACAAGAATGAATCAATGAGCAATCAACAACCAATAGACCTAAGAGATAAAAATCAACACATTAATATAAGGTTCATATCCAACTTAGAGTCAAAATCCTAGGTTATTGAATTAGAACATCATTAAGAACTGATACAAAATAAGAAAAATTGAAAACATGGGGAAGGGAGAAGAAGAAACTCTAAAGAGATGATGGTCTTCAATCCTTGCTTTCTCTCTCCTTCCCAACTTCAATTTTTCCAGAATAATCTCCAGAAATCCTCTCAGCTCTTAATCAACCAGGTAAAATTCCACCAAAAAGCAAACCCTAAATTGATTCTCAAAAACCAAAAGAAACCCTAAGAGAATGTCCTCTATTATGTAAAATCCGACTTTTCTAAATTGTCTCAAAGTATCTTTTAAATACACATGGGGAAGTGGGCCGAAATCTGCCCAAAACATGGAAAATCGTTGGGCTGAAAAGTTGCGTGGTCGAGACCATGAATGCTCTGTGGTTGCGACCATACTGCAAATGCTGAATCATAGTGGCTGTTGAAGAGGTTTGTGGTCGCTACCATGAATTGCTGTGGTCGCAACCACACTGCAAGATTGTTGAAGACAGGATGCCATGGTCGCAACTACATCGAACATTGACTGCAACAGTCTTCTTCTGGTTTTGAGTCATAGTTGCGGTCATGAATTGCCGTGGTTGCGATCATGACAACAATTCTGCATAATATCTTCAATTCTTGTCCAAATTGCTTGATTTTTGTCTTGTTTTCTTCATTTCTATAAAATACACATAGAAAGGGGGTTAGGCATGAAAATAAGTGAAAAGGGTGCTCAGTTAGTATCAGAAACATAAAATATGCGATGTTTTGCAATGATAAATGCTAACAAGAAGCACACCTAACACCCTGATTCCAAATTTATGTATACAAGGTTACACCTTCCCAAAAGGTGAGAAATCCCAATAAAAGGTCCAGATTATTCTAGAACTGCTTTCAGTGAGATGATTTAGTTTTCTTCTTTTCTTTGGAAGGACAGTCAGGGAAAAATGATATCATGTTTAGAAATTATTGCTGATACTTTAATGGCCCTGTTTTGACTGGGGATGGATTTGAATGTTTGTTGTGCAGAGGAAACTCATGATGGCCTACCTCAGGAATCAGAGGTACTGTTGAAACTCTTGAAAGTACTGTTGTAGCTGCAAAAGAGGCTTATGATCAGGTGCCAATAGTAACTGCAAGCAAACCAAAATACAAGTATGGCTACAATTACTTGCCTGTGCTGTTTGTTTGGCACATAGACAGGAGGGTAACAAAATTATATATCAAGAGAATTATCTCCAATATATATCAAGATACTGCAAGCTAGACAAGTTTCATGTAGTTATTTGACAAATGCCACCTAGTTTACCTGCTCTGATGTATGTTTATACACTTATATATGTAATACGGACAGTTGATCGATTTAAGAAATGGAGCGGCTATATATAGATAGAAGACTAAAGAAAAGGGAATACTAAATTGATTGTGTGAAGAAGAACCGAGTCAGCAATTCGCATGCAATATACACCCAATTTAATAATAATGCTTGAAACAGTATCGACAGATAGAAGAAAGCAATAAGCTCTACTTAGTTCCATCATAGGGATGTCTTTTACTCTACTGCAAGTAAAAGACAACTTGTGGAAAGTGAGGTATTTGGGCAGCAGCTTCATGAAACAAGATGATTCCAAGTTGAAGCCATGTGCAAAAGCTATATGGTTTTTATTATTTAGAAGCAACAAATAGATATAGATGGTGAATAGAAGACTAGATGACAAGATTGAATTAACTAGTTGAAACAAATATGAACATTGAGGTAATAAATCTCAATATCATTTGTGCCTATTTTGGACTCTCTGGCGGGCTAGAAATAGGCTGGTGTTTGAGAAACGAGGGGCGCAAAAATCGAAAGTTGCTTTGTTTACGATTTGTGAAACTTTAGAATTTAGCTTTGTATAGGGCTGATAAAGCAGATTCTGTTATGGACTTGCTTGGTTGGGAGTAAGGTAGTTTTGGTTTGTTTATTGTTTAGTTCTGGCTCCCTTGTGAATTTGTGTCTTTCACAGGAACTTTAAAGCCCCGTCTATAATATCTGTTTTTACTGATAAAAAAAAAAAAATCATTTGTGAAGTAGCTCGAAAATGCTGCATTCACTTGCTTCTGAAGTCAAACTCAGATACTTTTACTCTTGGATCTAGGATTTTTCCTTGTTTGAGCCAAAGAAAATTCCATTAAATATCAGAACAGAAAAAATGACAATAGAAGGGGGCCGGCCTGTCATACAAGGAGATGAGCTACAACCCCATTTGGTTGCCAAGAAAATTGAAGGAAGAAAATAAAAGATTTAAACCAAGGAACCAGTTGGAGCTGGTTTCATCTAGGAAGAAAGAAACAAGGAGAGAAGGAAGTTTTAGTAGCTTTTGCAAATACTTTATTTCACAGATTTCTTCTCTTACATTCACAATGGCTTGAGATCTGTTTCCAAACAACACTTCTCTTAATTAGATGTGTAAGACTGACTTTGCTATCCTGATATTTATTTTTTTCTTATCTTCGATCAGTAATGAAAACTTCATGTTAGAATTATCCGAGCAACCCAAATTAAAAGTCACAAAATGAAAATTAGAACTATCTTTATATATAATACCACAGACCCCATCATTGCCAATGTAACTGATAGAATTAAAGCTTTGGATTTGTGTTCCAGAAGACAATCATCCACTGTATATGATAATATAAAATCCTTAATCATGAGTATAGATATCTTGAAGACTCAGCAATTCAAACAAAGGATTAAAAAACATGGGATGCAAGAAACTCGTAAAAAGTGCTATTTATCATACATGCATAACAAGCTTGCCAAATTTATTTACATATACAGAAACCATCCTAGCAGTTTATAGTACTTCATCTCATCCAGGAACCGAAAATAAGCATCTCTCCAAGTTCTTTTGAATGCTAATGGAGCCAAAATGGCCCAAAAGCCAACCACGAAACCCCAGGGTATACCCAGATAGAACCATTTCATGTCGATCCACCCATTGTTCTCTTCATCATGTTTGTCCGGAATTCGACCTTTTGGTTTACCATCTTCACCACTACCACCAGTCAGTGGAGCTCCATAGAGCTTCGGGTTGCCGATAAAACTGAGGGGACTCAAGCTTTGGATTTGGGTGCCTGATGGAATTTTTCGGAAGAAGTTGTTGTATGACAAATTTAAATAGCTCAAAAATGATATGTTTGCCATACCTTGAGGAATAGAACCAGAAAGTCTATTCACGGAGAGATCAAGAGACTCCAGTGATGTCAAGGCCCCAATCTTCACAGGAATCTTCCCTTGGAGATGGTTATTAGACAGGTTCAAGAATATCAAACCATGGAGACCTGTAATTTCTTCTGGGATCCCACTAGATAACTCATTGCTTGAGAGGTCTAATCCAGCTATGAGACCAAGAGTTTTTTCATACTCATACTCTACTCTACTCATCATCAGCAATTATACCCAACACTTTAATACTTAATTTATTGGTAACGTGTACTGCATGTAGACTTGAATATACAAGAAAGAAAAAAAAAACATGAGAATGAGTCGATAGAGCCATGAGGAACACAGTCATGGGAAGTTTCTTTGAAACATTTCCAGACATATTCAAACATAGTTGTTATATTAACCATGGGAGAGAGAGAGAGAGAGAACAGAGAGAGATGGAAACGAGCAAGGTACTGATCATAGGAGGAAGTATCTGGGGAAGAGATTGGTGAAGGGAAGTCTAGCTGAAGGCAATGAAACATACAAATCTCAAAAGCTCAACAATTACAATTTTCTCAATTGCATGCCTCATTGTGTCAATCCCAAAAGAACTTTTTTGAAATTAAACTTAAAAGGATAAGCTCCCAGTGCTGAAATTATGTAACAGTACAGTTTATTTGAATGGACTCAAATGGCTAAGGAGCTCAAGGAGACGAGAGGCAATAGCTATAACAATCTTTTGATGACTTAAAAACTGTTTTCCTCTCTCTTACTTCTGAATAACTTGGCTATATTTGGCATTACTCTTCCTCTTCTTAGAGTGACAAGTTGAAGGCCCGAGGCAAATGGCGGATTGCTGGTGAGTCAGACTTACGAAGCTTTGCTTGTCTTGCAAGAGTGAAATTGCCTTTGTCCTTAATGGATTTTCTTGGCAATGCCACCTGAAGCTGCATGTTTTCAGATTTCCTGCCTTTGCTCATCTGACTCTTTACCCTCCAGTTTTGTAGTTCTCCCTCCACTGCTTTTGTTACCGAAAGAGACCTTTCTGTTCTGAGAGCTTGTTTGTCTTCTTCCATTCTTAGCTCCCTGATTTCTCTCTAAGCTACTTCAGTTTGCATTGGTATTTCCTTCTCACTGGCCTTTAAAGCTTCAATCCAAGCTTGAGCTGCAACAACCATCTTATCAGCAACCTCTTCGGCTCGAACTGTATGTCCAGTTAAGTACTCATATTCAAACTTTGAGATGTAGATTGAGGAATTCTGCTGAGATGCTGAAGCTCTAGCTCTCATAGTCATCTCATAGTCATGAAACAATTCTGGATTCATGTCAAGTATGTTTTCTATACACTATGAATGATATGCCTCTTTGTCCAATTAAAGTTATTGTTTGTAATGCATTTTATTAGGTTATTTACGATTGTTGATCAATTGTTTGGATCAATAAGATGCTTCGTTTTCCAAATAATCTAGCAATTTGTTGAAATAAAATGGTAGTGAGGAAAGCAATAAGATACTAGGTTCATTCACCTTTAGAGTTCTAGGTATAATTGATGATTTTATTTGCATATTCAATTGGAATTGCAGTGCAATTTCCTCACTAACTATATCTATCTAACGCCTCACCAGTTGAAAGAGCAATAGCAGCTTGAGCCTTTGTGACTGGCTTACTGGGTTGGAACGGTCTTGTGTAACCTAATAATGAAAGTGAATGGACACAGATATCAGAATCAACATTAAACTTCATAACAAGTAGTGATGGGAATAAGACTCACGAAATGCAAGTGCTATTATTCCCTATTCTCTTGCAGATGCATCAGCCATAAGGGCAAGCCATGCATCAGGGTTTGTATTATTAATGTCTATAAGGCAAAACTTGGTACACTTGACTTATTTATAAGCATAACGGTTAGCTAACTCAAAATTTAGAGTTGCATTCATAACTGAACGAGGAAATAGCTGAAAGATAAGACAAATGTTCAAGTTAAAGCAACCTGTTTGTCAGTTTCTCTTGTCTTGTTTGATGATTACACAAACATACTAATTTTTATCATTTTTATCCTCTGAAACTTTGTCTTGTTTTCGTGCTGATTTTTTTTAAGCACATTTCTGCCCATCAGCTTTATTTCATGCAATAGACCTGGAAGCATGTCTATTGTTCCCACCCACATTTTATGAGATTCAGTAGCAGGTGTTGTTCTGTTTGAATTTACTTCTCCTTTGTATTCTTGTTGCCTAATCATTATGCTTTTATAGGATATTATTTATTCGGTGAACAAAAATCAATTGAGTCTTTCTTTTTTATATCTATTTTGAGATTCTTGCAGATTTTATTGCTTTCTAGTCCATATGTTTTCAGGAGGCTGATGACAAACCTTGTGCAACCTTGGAAGAATTAAAAAGTGGAAAGTTGCAGCCAGAGGAAATCTTATTGCTTCCAATATTTAATAAGGTATTGGAATGAAATGTTTAAATGTGATTATCCCTTGAAGGAAATACATGCAAAGCATGAATCAAATTCCAGTGCTATAAAATTTTCTAATCTTAGGTCACTACAAGGAAATGCAACCACACCCACTTGGGGCCTTAAACTATATATCCCAACAACAACAACAAACACAAGCATGCAACATATTACACAACACCTACTGACCTACCAACTACATTAACTTGGTAGTTTCTAAAAAGAGTTGAAGTATGTTGCTAGTTTGGTTAGCACTATTTTTAGTTCTAGTTTCCAAATACAGATTAGTTAATCTTGTTACTGCATAAAACATGCCCCATATTTCAAATTTCTTACCTGTTTTGAATATATTTGTGGGCGAAGTTGTTCAGGCCTTGTAGCTAGTCTGCAATGAGTGTGATGAGAGAAAAGAACCAAGTTCAAGAAATGGCAGCCAGGAGGATTTGTCCCTTGATCTAGACACTGGGGTCAGCACCGGCTCATGACAGTTTCCAGACCCTTCACATTCCCATTTCCCAGTTTCTACATATGGTTTTGGATTTGATGCAAAAACTGGACTCTCAGTATCAGAATTATTCAACACATCAACAAGATTTGGGAGGCAACCAACGGGGTCATTCAGGAGGTACTCTAGCTCAGGCCCTCTGAGAACAGGAAGGGGTAGACACTTCTGGCAGAGGATGTGAAGAAATTCCGGTGTTAGCATCAGCGTCAGCGAGCATGAAGTTATGTCCAGGTTCCCATTAAACTACTCTGAAACTCCTCATCTAGAAAAACAAATTCATCCCAAGATTGTAAACCTCAAATTCATTACTTGCTGACTCATGGCATAAGCTGTACCAGAGGTGCAGAGTTTTGCAAGTGCTTCTGAATTGGCAATCTACACTTAACTGAAGTTTTACATCTTTGGTAGTGGCATTGCCTATATTTGTGGACATATCCCCGTAAAGTGTGTTTGAAATAGCAGCTCAAAAGCTTGAAGGTGTGTGGATATAGTTTAAGATTTCCAAAGGAGATGAAACTTTAAGTCTGTTCATATTTTGAAATAAATTTTGGTTCACATAAGCAATGCATCAAGTCTTGATAGTATTTCCTTGAAACATGCTTAGGTGTTGGGGCTAAGCTTCCTAAAAGTTGCCTGCTTCTCCATGTTCCATTGGAGTCCTCTGATATACAAGAAATTTTGCGTAGGAAAGGGTCATATGAACTGCTGGTCTTGCTATCTGGGCTTTTACCCAACCCTTAGCTTGAAACCTCTGTTCTCTCCGTCTGGTATGTTCTGCATTAGTTTTCCATCTTTGGATCTTTATTTATAGTAGTTTAAAAATGTCATCTGAATTGATAGAATTTATTAAGAGTACAATCCTTATAGTTTCTTTTTCAATTTTTCTGATAAGTCTCAACACTATCTCAACACTCTATGCAATACCATATGGAGTTGGAGTTGCTGAAAGGTTTGCTTTGAAATCACATCCATTAGTATCCCAAGAGGGAAGAATCACATTGGAAAACAAGCTGCAGCCATTAGAAACCCGGCTCCGGCTTTTGGCGGGAATATAAAGGAAAGAATTTACAAGGGGGAAATGGCTGCTATGCCCAATAATTTAGCATTTATAAATATGATTAATGAAAAACAATATAGCATTTATAAATAATTTAGCGTTTATACGACCATATTAGTTATAATATAGACTTTGAAATAGTATTGTTGATTCTTAATCAGCTTGACCTGGTTTCTTTCAGGTATTAAGAGAACAATAAAACTTGTTTTAAATGCAATGAATTATTAAAAATAAGATTGTGTTCGATCACTATTCAATCTTACTTCTGAACTGCAATGCAAAGCTGCTCAAGCAACAAGTCTGACGAAATACCAGCTTGTATCATGAAAGGCTCCAAAATAATTGCGACCTTATAGTTGTGGGTAAGGAATAACCTCATTCATAGTTATCAGCATAGTAGCGTAAAGGAATAACAGTGTATCATGATCCGCCTTTTATAGTTCGCGGTCGAGGAATAGCTGTCATGTCGCTTTATAGTTGCGGTTAAGGAATAGTCTCATCCATAATCATATCTTATAGTTGTGACTAGAAAAAGACTAGCAATAATCATCACTTTTAATTCGCGATTAACTGGCCTGTGTTGAAGCCCTCCATTATCTTTAGTAGGGGTCAAAACAAAAAATTGCAACTATAACTTATAGTCATGCCCCCTATAGTCACACCTTGTTATGACTCATTTACTTTGCATTTATATCATATAATTGCACTCAGGGTTTGAAATATCATAAATATCGATTGATATTTTGGGGATATATGAAAATTTCGTTATCACAATTATTGGTGATATTTTGGTATTGTTATCTATTTATCGGGATATTTTCGGAAATATCGGCCACTACTATCGGTCAACTCTTGTCAAACCTAGAAAATGTGATTGTTTGGGGCTTTGAACCCTGCCCAAAAACATGAATACAACCTGCCTCTTCCACCAGGCTAAGATTGCTTCCTAATATATAATGTCCAAAAATTTTATAAATTTCGTTCATTATTTATGAATATTTGTAATCATTTATATAATACCTAAATATAAAAGTATAAATATATTAACAAGTTGTATTCTATTTTACTTATATTGCGACTGCAAATTTCAAAAGTAACTCTTAAATAAAATTATTTTATATAAATCATATAGAAATATTTATTTTTATTAAATATGTTTAATAAAAATAACTTTATTTTAATAAGAAAATATAAATATAGTAAAAATTAAAAAAAATCAAAAAGCTAGTTGATATTATCATTTCATATACTTTTAAAATTAATTTGATATATAGGTAAATATATTTTTAAATTTTAGATAAATTTTAATTATCGAAATTTGGCAAAAATATCATCAAATATATTCAGATATATCGAGTAAAATCGAAATCTTAATATATCAGTTGATAATTTTCATGCTTTCTTTACATTTAGTCTTCCTTTAGGTTGGGGTCAATGGCCTCAACTAAAAGGCCACTCCCTTGTAGTGTGTAGGGTTATGCCCAATTAAGAAGGATAGATTGATTTACCTATTGTATAAGGTAACCCTCTTGTATGTATACACATGATGAATCAATAGAAAATACAAGGAATTCATTCCTCAAATTCCTCTTTTCTTGTTTCTACAACGATAATAATGTGTTAAATAGTAATATTAAGGACTATTGAGACTTTGTGGAGAACGACTTGATGCTCTATGCCCTACTCAGTCATTTTCAAATTTGAAGGATTCTAAATGCTATTCAAGAGCTGAAACTACAAGCCTGTAGTAAGGTGACCATGAACATGTCCTTTTCAGGTCTATGTGAAGCAGATTCCTTGTGAACATGCAATCAACACCCAATTTAATTATAACGCTTGAAACAGTATCGACAGAAGAAAGCAATAAAAGCTCTACTTAGTTCCATCATCGGGATGTCTTTTATTCTATTGAAGTAAAAGACAACTTTGTGCAAAGTGAATGGAGTAAATTGCAGTGAGGTATTTGGGCAGCAGCTAGGTTCATGAAACAAGGGGAGTCCAAGTTGAATCCATGTGCAAAAGCTATGTGCTTCTCATTAATAAGGCACAAATAGATATAGATATGGGTGAATAGAAGACTAGATGACAAGATTGAATTTGTGAGCAGTTGAAACAAATATGAACATTGAGGTAATGAATCTCATCATCATTTGGGAAGTAGTTTGAAAATGCTGAATTCACCTGCTTGTGAAGTCAAACTCAGATACTTTTAACTGTGGATCTTGGATTTTTCCTTGTTTGAGCAAAAGAAAATTCCATGAAATATCAGAACAGCAACAATGACAATAGAAAGGGGTGTTGTATCAGAAAAGGAGATGAGCTACAACCTCGTTTGGTTGCCAAGACAATTGAGGAAAGGGATCAATAAAAATTTTAAACCAAGGAACCAGTTGGAGCTGGTTTCATCTAGGAAGAAAGAAAGTAGGAAAGAAGGAAGTTTTTTTTAGGGGCTTTTGCAATTATTTTAGTTCACAGATTTCTTCTATTACATTTATTAACATTAATGGCTTGAGATCTGTTTCCTACGGACAACAATTTTCTTAATTAGATGTGTTAGACTGACTTTGCTATCCCCGATATTTATTTTTTTCCTTATCTTTGAGTAATGAAAACTTCATCTTCGAATCATCTGAGGAACCAAAATTAGAAGTCACAAAACAAGAAAATTAGACCACGGAAATAATTAAGTTCTTAGAACTATATTAATTTACAACCATCCCCTATAATTTGGATTTCATATCATCCAGCAATTGAAAATAAGTATGCCTCCACACCTTGTTGAATACTAATGTACCCAAAACGGAACCCAACGGCATACTCAGACAGAAGCACTTTATTTCCATCCATTAATTCAATAAACATTTTCATTAGCATTGCATAATCTCCAGCACATGCATCTGTAATAGGGGAGCCACAGAACCCATCATTGCCAATGAAACTATGGAATAAAAACATGGATGGAAGAAACTCATAGAAGTGCTATTTATAGTACATGCACGGAAACAAGATTGCGAAATTTATTTACATTTACAGAAACCATCCTAGAAGTCTATACTTCTTATCCAGGAATTGAAAATAAGCATATCTCCAAGCTCTTTTGAATGCTAATGGAGCCAAAATGGCCCAAAAGCCAACCACAAAACTCCATGGCATACCCAAATACAACCATCTCATATCGATCCATCCACTGTCCTCTTCACCATCATTTTCTGGAATTGGACCTTTCGGTTTACCATGTTTACCACAACCATCAGTCAGGGGAGCTCCACAAAGCTCTGGGTTGCCAATAAAACTGAGGGGACTAAAGCCTTGGAATTGGGTGCCTGATGGAATTTTTCCAGACAAGTTGTTGTACGACAAATTTAAATGGCCCAAAAATGAAATGGTGGCCATACCTGGAGGAAGAACACCAGAAAGTCTGTTCATGGAGAGATCAAGCGACTCCAGTGATTTCATGTCCCCAATCTTCGCAGGAATCTTTCCTTGTAGATGGTTATTAGACAGGTTCAAGGATATCAAACCATGGAGACATGTGATCTTCTGGGATCCCACCAGATAACTTATTGCTTGAGAGGTCTATTCCAGCTACGAGGCCAAGATTATTCCCGTACTCGTATTCTAGTCCTTATATAACCACCGTTGCTGTGTCCGTTAGTCCCCAAACAAAGTAATGGTCATTATGAAAAAGAAAGAGGGAAGTTGAATTTGATGGTTTGGTCATGCTGCTGAAATTACCAAAACATCTGGGAATGGTTCCGGAGAGATTGTTACTTCCTAAGTCCAGGATTTCAAGGGAGTGAAGGTGGCAGAGTTCTAGAGGAATACTCCCATTGAACTTATTTGAATGAAGGACAAGAACCATTAAACCCGGTGCATATGTTTTCTCATCAACCCCTGGGAATATTTCAATGAACTTTCCAATGAAGTTCCCCACCCATGCTGGTATGCTCCCAGAGAACTCATTCTCACTAAGGTCTAGAAGCTCTAGATTAGAGCAATTTTTCATCGAAAGTGGAATATCACCGGAGAGATGATTGTTGCGCAAGTGCAATGAACCCAGCCAAAATAGAGAACCCATATGGAGCTAGGTATACACCCCATTAGATTACTGTTATCCAATTTTAGCCTCGTCAATTCTCTCCAATACATCCAACAATTGGGAAGTTCTCCTGACAGAAGATTTCCAGAAACGTCTAAATACTCCAATAAATTTTCTTTCTTATTTCTTTGACTCAACATGGGGGAAAGAGATCCACGGAATAAATTATTGGAGAGGTCTAGTTTTATTACACCTGAAGGGATTTGGGGCAGTGGATCAATGAACTTGTTTGAATCAATAAACATATTTGAAGAATGCAAACTTGGAATACTGCCGATGATTTGGTTGTTTGATAGAGCTATCGTAACATAAATCATCTCAATAACTAGGATGACTAGAAGTTCCTGCATTGGGCATGTATAGATAATCCAAATACTTCTGTGTTTGAAGCCATGCAGGAAATTGAGGCCCTAGAAGGCAAGATCCCAAGTCTAAACTTGAGAGTTGAAAAGGAGGAGTCCAGTTGGAGCTGACTTGCACACTTAACTGCAGGTTTGAAGATGCATCCAATTCTTCTAAACTAGTCAGATTGGTCAGGTGCTTTTCGGACACAATACCAGAAAACAAGTTTGTATCAATAGAAAGAGAGGACAAACTTTTTAATCGGCCTAGTTCATTGGGCAAATGACCTGAAAGCCGATTCTTTCCCAAGTCTAGATACTCTAGACTTCTACATTCTCCAAGAAAATCAGGAAAAGAACCGGAAAGTTGGTTTCCTCCCAGGTTTAAAAACTGTAGACTTTTTCGTGGTCTGTAATATGAAAAGTTGTTAAGCTGGAAACTACAAAGATTTCCTAGAGATCTAGGTACTTCTTCAAGATCATTGTATGATATATAGGTCAAGATATGTGACAGAAGTGAGGTTTCCAACATCATTTGGAAGCTTACCTTCAAACATGTTGTGTACAAAGCCGCGGGATCCAAGATCGAGGTGTTCAAGGGTGGTTATGTGAAATAACCAATCAGGAAAAGAACCAACAAAGTAATTATTGGAAAGATATAGAAATCTAAGAGAAGTCATGTTACTAAGACCAGACGGAATTTGACCATGATTTTGGTTAAATGCTAGATCAAGAGTAGTGAGAGAGCTAAGATCAGCAAACCAATCAAATGATGATGAAGATATTAAATCATTCCTTGAAAGGTCAAGAATGAGTAGAGATGAGAAGTTGACATGTGGGAGAGGGTCAATATCATGAAGCACACAAGAAGACAAAAGCAGCACAGACAAAGAATGAAGCTTGTTCATTACCTGTAGCCAATTTGATGCCCTGCTTAAGTTCACTTGTGTCATGTCAAGGTACTCTAGGAAAGGAAGACCTGATATCCATTCTAGATCCTCAACATTTAAAGATTTTATCGGTTGAGAATAAGAATTCCCAATGTCAAGATAATGCAACTTGGATAAATTTCCCAGCTGATGAGGAATAACACCACCAAAACGTGCATTATAGAGATTAAGATATCTTAAATTTGAGAGGGAACCAAAGAATTTTGGAATATTAATGCTTCCAAAGTCATTATAGCTTAGATCAAAGTATTGAAGATGCTTCAGATCCAACAAAGAACTACTTATCTTGCCACCCAAAGGTGATGCACCTTGATGAATATCCATCGAAGGTTGAGCTTAAGAACATGTCCAGTTGTGTTGTGGCAAAGGACTCCTTCCCAATCACAACACTCTTCATGATCACTCACCCAAGAAGAGAGTCTGTTCGAAGGATCATGAACACCTTTTTTGAAGCTCAAAAGGGCTTCTCTTTCTTCTTCTCTACAAACAGCCTTTGGACTATGCCCAATACAGCAATCGAACTTCATAGCTATAATGGAAAGAAAATAGAGAAAGGGAACCACCATACCTCTCATGTACTGCTCCATTAGGCTACTTGATTTCAAAGCACATTGTGAAAGGTTTCAACGATTATTTAATATTTATAGTCAATGGTCAGATGATCCACAAGGTTATAGTGTTGTTTTATTTCTTCAAATTTCCATATTGATAGGTCAATAATTCTACTAATTAAAAATAGATGGTTGTGGATGTGGACTAGCGGTGTGTATGGTCAAGTCTTGTACTAATGAAAATACATGAAATGACATAATTTACAAATATGTTTATTTTTATCATTTTCGATGATCAATATGAAAATTCTTTTTTTTTTCTTTTTTATTTAACTAGTATTTTGTTTAGAAACCAAACATTTTATCAAAAGTTTAGAAATTTATAACATCAATAACTAAAAAAAACATATTTCATAAAAATCATGTCTAATAATAACAAATATATTAGTTCTCTTGAATTTATGAAGCCAGGTTAATTTTTAATTATAAGAGTTAATATAAACTTCTTTAATTAATAAAATAAATATTAATTATAGAGACAAACAAAGTTAAAACTACTTTAATTAATAAAATAAATATTAATTATAAGAGACAAACAAAGTAAGAATATTATATTAATTTCTTGAAACTAAGAATAAAATTCTATTTAAAAAAAAGTGGATGAAGAGACTAGGATTTTTAAATTTGGGTTCAAGTTGAATAAAGAACATGTCTACTATTTTAAATTTTCTATTTATATTATTTTTAACATAATTAATGTGTCTATTTTGAATTCTATCCATGACATTAACTCGTGAAGAAAGTATGAGACATTAGACTTTCTATAGACCACTAAATCATGAAGATTACCATATACCCATATTAAAGTGCAAAAATCAATATATAAAAAGTGGACATCCTTGTATCGATACAAATTTAATGCTTATAGCTGATGTTATACTTATGAATATATGTTAAATGTTAAAATATCAAGAATTATTTGTGGTCCTATAAGCATGGGCTTGGTCCCATCTTATAAGTTAGGCTTAATATTTCCAAATTAGTTATTATCTTTACTCATGAGAGGATGATACAACTCTGAGTATCGTGCGACCCTCAGTAAAAATGTGACCATTACGTGACGAATTTTCCATGAATCGGAGAAAAATGGCAATACGTCCTTATCTCTTTTGTATTTGTAGTAGGTCTGGCCATTATGGCTTTGCTTAAGACTAATTATTTCTTGTTCTTTCTTTTCATTTGTACCCTCCCTTTCACTATAATAAATGATTTTATCTTCCTTAAGGCAAGACCAGTCAAACTCTTAATTATTCCATACTTTCTTATTCCCTTTATTTAAGGCAAAACCAATTCAACCCTCAATTATTCCATTCTTATAAGGCAGTAAACCACCTCATTGGGACTTTAACACAGGACCACCCTCCCTATGCCCCTGCATGATGAAACGTTGAAACCTATTCAACTCTAAATTATTCCACACTTAATTAATCCATGATTTTTTCAACATCTTCTCTAATTTGGTTGAGAAGAAAAATTATTAAATGTGATTAGAATTATTTAAGGAAATATATGTTCTAAAATTCTTTATTTTTTACATGAAACGGAAAAGGAAAAATAAATCTTGAAAATCATGTGAAAATAAATTACAGTTTAGATATCTAGTGTTTTTTATTTTTATTTTTTGAGGAAAACTTGAATATCTAGTTATTTCCTTCATATCTTTCGTTTCATTTTCTCACTCCATGCCATAACCTTCTTACTATAATAAATTATTTTCTCTTTGCCAGCCAGTGTAACTCTTGATTATTCACAATTTGTTCCTTTCTTTAGGGCAGGCCAATTCAACTCTCAATTATTGGATTGGTTTCCAGATTCTATATTCTCCTTCAGTTTGCCTCCACACTTTTTGCTATCCTTTTTCTTCAAATCATTGGATTGCAAATAGAAATATGGGCTGTCCTATACTTCGAAAATGACACAGTAAGAGTCTAAAATGTCTTTTAGAGTTTGGAATATATGTTATGCTGAATTCTGTCTGCACCATAGCAGTTCAAGATAAAATATGACATTTTAGAGTCTAATGCCAATTTAAATATAAATTTTCAAATCTGTGAAAAAAAAAAAAAACTGTTTGACTTATACTATGTACCATTTACTGGTTCCTGTTGTTTGTATTCAATGCGATCAACCTCTACCACTTTTTGCCAAGGATGGGAATAATATCCATTTTCTGTTTTTTGCGTGACCCTTTGAATATGCCTTCATTCCCTATTTTTTTGTGCTTAGAATTGAATGCATTATTAGCAACGTGTTAATGAATTAATTGTTTGTTTCTCCTATTTATCACTGGGAGGACTGTAAAACTTATGCTTAACATGCAACTTTTTTTTGGATTCCGTGCAATATTTGTATGTTTTATTTGAATTATTTATAACATTTTTTATGGGATGATACATGGGGCCAGTTACCTCTCACCTGTAGCTTTAGGCAGCTTTTGGTTGAGATTTTCAGAAACCTAGTTAGCTCAACTGGGAATTGGTAAATAAATAGATTCAGTTAGGTGGTGTTTGTTTTTTAAAAATTTTTCATGACTTATTACTAAATTTTCAAAATTTTTGGTTGAATAGCAAAAGCCAATAAATAAATAAAATTCAGTTAGCTTATACTCCTCTCTGCTTGAATAGGAAATATCATGTGTAAAGCTTAACTGTAGATGCAATATCAGATACTTTATCACAAAAACAGATCACTCCTTTCTCTTGGCGCTGGCTGTCACTGTTTTACATACTTTCTGGTTGCCATCATTTACATTTTTAGCAGGTTGGGGTATAAAATCATTTTGATTAACAAAGGAAGAAAAAGGAAAAAAACTTGCTAAGGACATGAATTAAATTCGAGGTTGAGAATCCAAGTAGTTCTATGAACCCCATTAATGAGGTTTCCTCAAGGCGAACTAACCACACCTAGCCTGTTTTGGAAATTTAATCAATGAAATTGGGACTGTGTGGTTGGGCGCTTTTGAGATTTATAAATTATGTTTCTAGGTAGAATAATGATATATATATATATATATATATATATATATATATATATATATATATATATATATATATAACATATATATATATAGTAGGTTAGCATTGGAACTACTCATGTCCTACATGAGCAAAATTATATGATGGGAAATAAGTAATCTAGTTACTTATTCATAACCTAGTTGCTTGGATTGGAAGTTAGACTTTATTTCCTTGGGAAGTACTCACCACTAGATAATAGCATTTCATTCTAGTCCTTTGTACACCCCACTTGTGTACTATTCTTGTCCTTTGCCCTTCTTAATACAATCTCTTGTTGGAAAAAAAAAAAGAAGAAAAACATTGGCATTTTATGCCCATATATAGCATTATGTGCCCTCTTAATCCATGATGGAAGTGCACCATAAAACTTATTTATTATTTATTAAATTTATTTTTTTCTCTATTTATTTTCCTGATTCCCAAATTTATGTATACAGGTTACACCTTCCCAAAAGCTGAGAAATCCCAATTGAAGGTCCAGATTTTATTCTAGAACTGCTTTCAGTGAGATGATTTAGTTTTCTTCTTTTCTTTGGAAGGACAGTCAAGGAAAAATGATATCATGTTTAGAAATTATTGCTGATACTTAAATGGCCTTGTTTTGACCTTGGGGATGGATTTGAATGTTCGTTGTTCAGAGGAAACTCATGATGGCCTACCTCAGGAATCAGCGGTATTGTTGAAACTCCTGTAAGAAATACTGTTGTAGCTGCAAAACTGCGATCAGGTGCCAATAGTAACTGCAAGCAAACCAGAGCTCTGGGTATATATGGCTACAATTGCTTGCCTCATGTGCTGTTTGTTTGGCACATAGACAGGAGGGTAACAACATTATATATCAAGAGAATTACCTCCAATATCAAGATAATGCAAGCTAGACAAGTTTCATGTAGTTATTTGACAAATGCCACCTAGTTTACCTGCTCTGATGTATGTTTATACATTTATATATGTAATACGGACGATTGATCAATTTAAAAATGAATGATACATGAAACAGAGAACATAAAAGAATATAAATTGAGTGTGTGAAACATATAGAACCACAGTCAACCATTACTTAATATACACCCAATTTAATTATAATGCTTGAAACAGTATCGACAGACAGAAGAAAGCAATAAAAGCTCTACTTAGTTCCATCATAGGGATGGCTTTTACTCTACTGCAAGTAAAAGACTACTTTGTGGAAAGTGAAGTAATTGGGGAGCAGCTTCATGAAACAAGATGACTTCAAGTTGAAGCCATGTGCAAAAGCTATATAGTTTTTATTATTTAGAAGCCACAAATAGATATAGATGGTGAATAGATGACTAGATGACAAGATTGAATTAATTTGTGATCAGCAGTTGAAACAAATATGAACATTGAGGTAGTAAATCTCATTATCATTTGTGAAGTAGTTCGAAAATGCTGCATTCACCTGCCTTTGAAGTCAAACTCAGATACTTTTAACTCTTGGATCTTGGATTTTTCCTTGTTTGAGCAAAGGGAAACCTTCTAAAATATCAGAACAGAAAAAATGACAATAGAAGGGGGCCGGCATGTCAGACAAGGAGATGAGCTACAACCCAATTTGGTTGCCAAGAAAATTGAAGAAAGGAAGAAAATAAAAGTTTTAAACCAAGGAACCAGTTGGAGCTGGTTTCATCTAGGAAGACAGAAACAAGAAAAGAAGAAACCCTTTAGGAACCTTTGCAATTACTTTATTTCACAGATTTCTTCTCTTACATTCACAATGGCTTGAGATCTGTTTCCTATGAACAACAGTTCTCCTAATTAGATATGTTGGACTGAATTTGCTATCCTGATATTTATTTTTTTCTTATCTTCCATCCGTAATCACTACAAGGAAGTAAGCTTTTAGTTGGGGCTATTAACCCCAACCAAAAGGAAGGTTATGTGCAACTATTTGATATGGTTGCAAATAAAATAGCTAGGCCGCAATAAGGTCTAACTATAGGAGGCATAACTAAAAGATTATATCTGCAAGTTTAGTTTGGGTCACAACTAAAGGAGGTGCAAACTAAATAAGGGCCTATGGATGGGGTCATTCTCGACCGCAACTAAAGGAGAGAATTATAGTTAAGGCTATTTCCTGGCTGCAACTATAAGGATGCCCATGGATGGGGCTTGTGGGTGACCGCAACTATAAGGTGATATATAGATGGGGTCATGTGTTAGCCGCTACTAGTAGATAAACCCCAACACTTGCCCCCGTGCTTCTGCCATTGCTATCATTCCAACACACAGTGACTTCATGTGTTGGCCTCACTATGCCATAATTTAATTTAATTGACTAATTGTTTATTGAGTATTTTATCTAGAGATAAACCCTTGAAGGAGATAAACCATTGCTTTCAAAGTAAACCGAATCAGACAAAAGCTTCCTAAGAGCAAAGACATAGTCTTTGAGCCTTAATTAGACTAAAAAACCGAATAAGTTAAAAAGTAAACCATTGATTGAAAATGATGATCCAATATTCCAAGAAGGCTTCTAAGCCTTAATCTACACAAAATATAAGCAAAATGAGAGGAAAAACACACATTCAATTGTATTATTTCGACACACCACATAGAGTATTTGAAATAAAACAAGATCACAACATTCGCATGATCCAAAAAGTATAACAAGATCAATTGTCCATAGTCAGACCTAATTTCTCTACTTTCTTTTGTGCTTCGGCCCTTCCACGAGTGCAATTTTTGCAAGCTTTCCTCGTGCTTCCAACTTCACAATCATCAACTGCAAAAGCATCTCCTTTTAATCTATGATGCACTCTCTAGTAAATGCAAAACAGAAGGTTAAAAAAAATAAAGGTTTTAGGAGCCTAGTATCTTACCAACTGACAGTTGTGGTTTCTTCAAGTCTTCTTCAGTTAGGAGGCTGTCTTCATCAATCAGATCCATATCACCATCAATTTGAACTTTGGGTAATTTTTTTTCGGACTTTTTGATTGAAAATGATGATCCAATATTCCAAGAAGGCTTCTGAGCCTTAATCTACACAAAATATAAGCAAAATGAGGGGGAAAACACACATTCAATTGTGTTATTTCGACACATCACAGAGCATTTGAAATAAAACAAGATCACAACATTCGCATGATCCAAATTAGGCCGAGGCAGTGCATAACCAGGTGCATAACCAAGCTTCCAGATCAAGTTGATGAGCAGCTCGGGCTCATACCTGGTAATGGACATGAGAAGCAACTCAATCTGATCATTAAAGCCATAGGAAAAAAAACCTGAAATCATCAATTACAAATCAGAGAACACAAAGAAACCATTTGAGTCTTGCACTGAACATGTAAGAACAAGAAACAACACTTCATTTAGCCAAATTAAAATGATAATTTTAAAGGCAAATAACAAAACTAGCAGCTCTGTACTTCTGTTTCCTATTGTTGAATTAGAGACCATCCGGGTAATGTGTAGATAATTGGAATAAAGAACGAGGACAAGAAATTCATTCAATTTCTTATTCATCACTATGTTTGATTCCATTCTCATCCTATTTATAGACCTATTCCCACATATTAAGCACACCTTTAATGAACAAGAAGATATCAGCTTGTCCAGAACCCTTGATTTCCTGAATATTGTAGGATTTCATAAAATAAAAATAAAAAACACTTTCTATGTTTTGTTTTTCAAATCCCTTCCACTACTTAAATAAATAAATAAATAAATAAATAAAACAAAAAACAAAACTAAAGAAATCATAGAGAGCACAAGAAAGTTGAGTGTTACTACAGAAATCACAAGAAAGTTGATTGCGTTGTGTTTTATTAAATGGAACTTGAACATAATTTGGTGATGTAACATCGAAATATCGAAAAAGTGGTTTTTTTTTAACTGTCATAGAGAGCCCTCAAGTGGGGCACATCTGAGGTACATGGTACTTTCATGAATAAAAAAGGTGTTAATTTATTATGGTCTACACAAATGTCAAACAGTCGAACTTAAATCACTAAAATTGAGTTATCCCCATTTATAACCAAAAAATATCAAGCATTCAATCAAACAAACAAAAGCAACTAAAAACAACACAGCTGTTTACTTAAGTTCAAGGGCCTTAACTTAAGTCACAAAGACAAATAGGTGAAATAGCACATAAATTCCCTGTGATGCAAAGACTCCAACCATCATCATAATAAAACAAAAATTCATACTTGCATAAATGAGAGAAGGGACTTAAGCACAAAATCTTCAACTGGAAAAGAATCATACTAGGAGGATCATAAATGGTTCACAGGTTTGCAATCAATCATAGTCACAGTCATATGGATGATTCCATCACATAAATCCCACAGAAGTAGTCAGTGTTCACTAAGCCTGAGGTACCAAAGGACATGCCTGCATCAAGGTTAAGGCCAAGGTGTGAGATAAATACTAGTCTCAGCAACCCTAGCCTGTCCTCATTAATGGCTTCATTTTGATTAAATACAGATAATAGAAAATGAAAAAAAATGAAAATTACTAAACATGGATGGATTTCTTCGGCATTTTCCTTTCCCTCCCTTCATTCTAAGTCCAATGTTAATCATTCTAATTGGAATGACATCAAACCTCTGTTTTAAAGCGTTAACATGGAATGTGTTGTGGACCAGAAACAAAAACCTAGCATTTTTTCCTTATTCCATTCGAGGATGCTCAAATTCACTGGGTACTTCTTAAAGACATTTTTTTCAATTCAATTTTCAACAATGACAACATAGTAAATCAGGAACTAAAATATGAAATGATGTAGGAATGAAGAATAATGAAAACTATCCACTATCCTGTAGGTTAAAAAAAAAATCCTACTTGAAAACATTTTAATACAGTGTCTATTTTTTCATACTCCATACAGGTAATGCTGTTCATTTGTTCTTTTCTTCTCTTCAAATAAATCCATTGGGTCCCATTCTAAAATTTCTTCACAGAACAGGATAATGTATTATACTTCTTGCCACCAAAACCACAAAAAACAATCCACAAA
Source organism: Tetrastigma voinierianum (assembly GCA_016808115.1). Lineage (NCBI taxonomy): Eukaryota > Viridiplantae > Streptophyta > Magnoliopsida > Vitales > Vitaceae > Tetrastigma > Tetrastigma voinierianum. Next base: position 131,829 of record JAEQBH010007520.1, on the reverse strand, counting down.
CAACCGCTCCGCACCGGATCACAGGCGAACAGATCGAGGGAGGCCGGAAATTCGAACATCACGAGCGTCTGGTTCAAATACTTGGCACAATGCTCTAACTTTCCCACATCAGCGAAGGCGCCCTCCCCTGAAAAAACACAACCAAACCCTAGGATTTGTTAACGGTTGCAGAACATAGCATAGCAGAGAAAACTTCCGGAGAAACTCTCAAAACTTTATTGAAGAAGGATCAGTATTTAAACACACAGTAGAAGAATCTAGAAGGAGTTTGTTACACAGATTAGTTTCTTCTAATACATGAAGTGCATGTGAGTTAGTTGTATATCTGTCGACTGAAACTGGAGAAGATTCTTGATACGAGTGAGCCTTGTTTGTTTGAACTATATCAGCATCTTCAACAGGATTTGAGTTTAAAATAAATTCTCGTATTGGCAAAAAAAAAGGAAAATAAATCACGATTTTAGATGAAACTTCAAACCTAGGATTTGAGGAGGCAGCCGCTTGAATTAGGGATTGCCAAACGCGAGCAGAGTGAAGAGAAAAAAAAATGAAGAAATAAAACCTCGTCTAAAAGCTTTCAAGTCCTTTGGCAAATTAAAATTTGAAGCCCTAAAAAATAAGATAAATGGAATATCAGGCACAACTTCGTTGTTCAAACCATGACTGAACATGAATGATGAAACTGAAGAGAAGGGGCTTCTAGAAGAGAGAGAAAAAAACAGGAAGAAGAATACCTCATCAATGGAAGCAGAGCCATCACGTGGTGGTAGGTGAAGGAGGTCTCGAAAGGTTATTCCATATGGCTTCTCTGTCTAGCAGTGCATTTTTCTTACATGGCATTTTGGTTGCGGCCCAATACTTCCTGCAGTTATAAGATGCTTTAGAGTTGCAGCCCACAACTTCCTGCAGCTAACACACCTATAAGATGTTTTATAGTTGCGATATGCAGCTATAACATAATATATAGTTGCGGCCACTTGAGCACTTGCTTTGGCCACAACTAAAAATGTCCCTAAAAGTCTCTTTTCTTGTAATGAACGAAAACTTCATGTTAATTAGAATTATCCCAAACTAGAAGTCACAAAACGAAAATTAGAACTATGTTAATACATATGTTAATTAGAACTATATTAATTTACAACCATCCCCTATAATTTGGATTTCATATCATCCAGCAATTGAAAATAAGTATTCCTCAACACCTTGTTGAATACTAATGGACCCAAAACAGAGCCCAATGGCATGCTCAAATAGAAGCACTTCATTTCCATTCATTCAATAAACATTTCCATTAGCATTTCATGACATTTTTTTTTGTGGAGCATAATCTCAGGCACATGCATCTGCAAACCCATGTTTGCCAGTGAAACTGATAGGATTAGAGCTTTGACTTAGTGTTCCAGAAGACAATCATCCACTACATAATAATATGAAATTCTTAATTGTTGAGCATAGATTTGTTGAAGACTCATCAATTCAAACTAAGGATTAAAAGATGGATGGAAGAAACTCACAAAAGTGCTATTTACAATACATGGAAAACAAGATTGCCAAATTTATTCACATTTACAGACGCTATCCTAGTAGTTTATACTTCATCTCGTCCAGGAACTGAAAATACGCATATCTCCAAGCCCTGTTGAATGCTAATGGAGCCATAATGGCCCAAAAGCCAACCACGAAACCCCATGGCATACCCAAATAGAACCATTTCATGCTGATCCATCTACTGTCCTCTTCATCATCTTTGACCGGAATTAGACCCTTTGGTTTACCATCTTCACCAAAACCACCAGTCAGTGGAGCTCCATAAAGTTCTGGGTTGCCGATAAAACTGAGGGGAGTGAAGCCTTGGATTTGGGTGCCTGTTTTTCCGGACAAGATGTTGTATGACAAATTTAAATGGCTTAAAAATGAAATGGTTGCCACACCCTGAGGAATAACACCGGAAAGTCTATTCATGGAGAGATCAAGGGACTCCAGTGCTTTCATGTCCCCAATCTTGACAGGAATATTCCCTTGGAGATGGTTATGAGAGAGGTTCAAGAATATCAAACCATGGAGACCTGTAAGCTCTTCTGGGATCCCACCAGATAACTTATTTCTTGAGAGGTCTATTCCAGCTAGGAGGCCAAGATTATTCTCGTACTCATGCTCTACTCCTTTCATTATCAGTGTTGCTGTGTCCGTTGTGTCGAAAGAGATAGATTCTTCATTATAGAGAGGAAGGGGGGAGGTTGAATTTGATGGTTTGATCATGCGGCTGAAATTACCAAAGCATCTGGGGATGGTTCCGGAGAGATTGTTGTTTCCCAAGTCCAGGATTTGAAGGGAGTGCAGGTGGGAGAGTTCAAGAGGAATACTTTCATTGAACTTATTTGAATGAAGGACAAGAACCTTTAAACCCGGTGTATGTATAATCTCATCATCCCTTGGTAATTCTACAATGAACTTTCCATTGAAGTGCCCCATCCATGCTGGTATGCTCCCTGTGAATTCATTCTCACTGAGGTCTAGAACCACTAGATTAGAGCAATTTTTCAATGAAACTGGAACACCACCAGAGAGATGGTTGTTGCGCAAGTGCAATGAACTGAGCCAAATTAGAGAACTCATGGAGCTAGGTATTTCTCCTATCAGATTATTATTTCCCAACTTTAACATCGTTAGTTTTCTCCAGTACATCCAACAATCGGGAAGTTCTCCTGATAGGTGATTTCTAGAGACGTCCAGAGTACCCAGTGAATTTACTCCTTTGTTAGTTCTCTCACATAGTATGGGTGAAAGAGATCCACTGAAAAAATTATTGGAGAGGTCTAGTAGTACTACATCAGAAGAGATTTGAGGCAATGGACCAGTGAAATTGTTGGAGCCAAGATGGATAGATGGAGATTTTAAACTTGGAATACTCAGATAGGCTCAAAATAAGGCTCACAGCCCACTCCGCTGTGCCCAAGAAAGAGCACCCAAATAAAACATTGGGCTGTCATTCGCCGAACTCCTGGGCGGAGATATGCCCACTGGAGCATTCAGCCATACTAACATTTAAGCCTGTGCCAAATTTGCACAGGCCCAACCCGATTGACCTAAAGACTAATTATGGGAAGTCTCCATGATACAGAAATAGAATAAATCTCTATTCGCAAGTCCACCCAATCTCGCTAATAAGGAAAGAAAGACAAATAATAGATCGAAGATCAAATCGGATCCCCTAATAAGGAAGGAAGATTATCCCAAATAAACTGCTCTTTCTATATCCGTCACCAAATCTGATATCGATAATAACAAGAAATACCCCATCCAATGGGAAAAAATCCTAGTCACCATCTAACTGGTTGAACGTCTACTATAAATACAAGGCCACCCCATCGGTGAAAGGTACGCAACACATTCGCCCTCTAAGTAGTCTCCCGCCACGGGCTAAGCCCCGCCGACCCCTTCGCTCTTATTTTTGGGCAGTAGGAGCGATACCTTCAAACCCGTCGCAAATCGGGCCTCAGCCGATCCTGCATTCGGGGCCCGCGATCCAAGATCCCATTGCCCAAACCCTTACCAAGAGCCTTGATCCATTCCAACTGAGTTCACACATCTCCTTCACCCAGCCTGGGGCTTGAAAAGGCATCACGCTGGCACCACACCGTGGGAACGACAGCCTTTATAAATATAACTGATTTCGCCATCGATGGTATCAAACACCTAACACAAAGCGTGGAAAGAATAATTAATCCTCCACATGCAAGATTCAATCGTGACAACGAGACAACCGACCTCCTGTGTTGTGAAACAATGCAGGCCAACGCGGATGAGGTGGAAGCACTCCGCCTCACTAATCAACTTCTGAAACAAGAGTTAGAACAACTCACTGCATGTGATCCGCGACCCGGAGGCGCGACAAACTCGAAGGTCATGACATTCCCCCATGAAGGACAAAGACAATATCTGCATTCCCCAAAGTGGATGAAACTGGCGTATCCGGCCGAGTCTCGGGGCACGGACTACATCTAGCCCCTGGAGGGGAAGGCAACGAAGCAACCCTTGGAGAGCACGTCGGGAACAGAGAATTGCGCCATCCTCAAAGAAGGGGAACAATCATGGGAACAGAGGTTCAAGAACCTCCAACAAGAGCTCCTACTAAAAGGGGCTGAGGCGGTGAAAGGATGTGCTCCCGACACGCGGACACCTTGGTACAACAAACCGAGTCACCCTATACATCCGAGGTACTCCACTTCCCCCTTCCAGCCAAATTCAGAATGCCACAGGTGGAAGCGTTCGACGGCAAGTAAAGATCCCCAGCGATCATCTCAACACTTACAAAATCAAATGGAGCCGTACGGGTATCGCTGATCCAAAGGCGAAGTAGGAAGCTTTCGCTTATCACACCCCAAAGGCCCAAATTCTTGGCATGGTTCAATAGGACTCCACCATCATCAATCTCCTCATTCAAGGAGTTATCCATTGCATCTGCCTCTCACTCATTGGGGCCGTGACGCATGTAGTCAAGCATCATCCGTCGACCATCGCTGTGGCTTGCAAGAGAGTCCAAGTCTTATGTCTAATGATTCAATGCCGTAGCCCTAAAGGTCGATATACCTCGACGAGAAATCTTCCGCTGACATCATACTTCATGGGCTGGCTTAGGATTCTAAATAAAGATTTAATGTTTTCCATCTCCAAAAATCCCCAAACAAGCATGGCAGAGGTGCTCGCAAAAGCAGAGAAATATATTAACGGTGAAGAGGCCCTCATATCCAAAAAAGAGAGCTCTTCCATTCACAAAGAAAAGAGCGGGTCAGACAAACGATGAGGACAAAGCCCCAAGAGACAAAGCGACCAAGAAGGATCTCCAAAGAAAAATGGAGAACGATCTCCAAAAAGGCGTGGAAACCTCAGAAATCGTCTAGGTCCATCGCAATCCGAAAGACGACGACTCCATTCTCGCCCCCAACGCTTTCACCCCCCCTTAATGTACCCCTCAGCGGTCACGTGTCCTCATGGCACGAAACGAGCACCCCCGAGGTGGCCAACCCAAATGAAGTCGACCCTACAACAAGGGACAACCTGGGCATTGTTAGTTCCATAGGACTACTGACACCGCACCTGGACGACCGTGATACAAATTTCAAGAGAGAACAGAGTACTTGATAATGGGCAAAGTGGATACCCTCGACGCTTTATATCCCCTCGAAAATCAGATCCGTGAATCAAGCTCAACTGCCCGACCTGAAGAACCACCACCTCTCGGGCAAGAAGACGACTCAGCCACCAACAATCCCTAGGCAGGAAATCCGTAATCTCGTGAGTGATTCAAGTAGGAGGAGGGGAACCAAAATTTCACCCTGAAGGCCCATCTACGTAGCATTAGATCAGCGAGATAGCGGAAATCTGCCAAAGGTTCAACCACGCGGCTCGACACGCCCATCACGCCTTCCGACCTGGGATTCAGAGGATGCCACACCCTCATGACGACTCCATCGTAGTTCGCGCTAGCCAGGGCCAACAAAACAACCACGTGTTAATCGACAATCGGAGTTCAAATTCGATATCATCTTCGCACAACCTTGATAACACGCATCGGAAGCGGAAAAACTAGAACCCGTCAACACACCTCTACGGGGGTTCTCCGGGGAAAGAGTATTACCTCTAGGCTCACTAATTGGTAATTACATCGGGGGATCCCCATGCCAGCGAACGACCACGCAAGATCTCCTCACGTGACGCCTGGCCCGCTTATAACATGCTGTTCAGGCGCACCTCCCCCAATGTAATAAAAGCCATCCTTCCGCGATATCACATGATGATCAAATTCCCACTGTGAACGGGTAGGAATGGTTCGGTGGAGACTAACGAGTGGGCTAGGAATGCTATTCAAAGATCCATGAAACAAAAACTACGATAACATATACGTGGACGTAGCTCGATACGCGTGACGGTACTCACCAACCCGAGCCCTCGTAAGAACCGAACCGCATTGCTAGATGACGGCCTCCGAACATCTCGCCGGCGTCGGCCTAAACTGAAGCGAAGACCTCAAAAACCGCCTTATCCATTTTTTAAGACAAAACAGAGACGTCTTCGCATGGAAGCGCATGTATTATGGAGGAATTGATCCTACTGCATCACACCATAGTCAACGCCACTCGCCCTTTAAGCCAATCAAACAAAAAGCGAGAAGCTTCGCACTAAAGGCAAAAAAGCCATCAACGGCAAGTCAACAACCCTACAGTAAGAGCGACGTGGAAGTAGAATACCCTAATGGCTAGCCAATGTCGTGACGGTCAAAAAGGCAACGGCAAGTGGCGATCCAAGATCGACCACCGACATCAATAAAGCCAAGGTTTCAGCTGACGCTTCTCGCGCGAATCGACCTCATATCGATGCCACCGCGGCCATGAACTCCTCGGGCCATGGATGCCTCCCGCCACAAACCGTATCGCATGGACCCGTGTGATCAAGAAAAGACGCTGCTCGTCATAAATACAGGAACCTATTGCCATCGCGGTGATGCCGCTCAGGCTCAAAAACGCAGGAGCTGCTATTATATCGCAGGTCAGTGAATCGGATGTTTCAGTAAATCCGGGCCAGGGCACAACTATGGAAGTACATAGATGACATGTCGGTAAATCCACCTCACCGGGCTCCATAGACCATCCGTCCGGCCGCCCGCATCTTGAGAAACTACAACATGAACCGAACCCACCTAAGTGTGCCTTCCTGAGTATCAATGAAATTCCTCGTCGCCAGTCAACCAATCGAGGAATTGAAGCAACTTATTGAAGATAAAGGTCAGACTACATGCCTTCGCCATCAAGCATAAAGGAAGTTCTACCGACGTAGCTGATTGTCAGCTTGCCGATTCAGATCCAGAAAGCAAGTGATAAATGCCACCTTCTTCCAAAGTCCCTCAAGGAAGGCCTTTCAATGGGATACGAGGTGCGAGGAAGCATTCTCAACTTTGAAAACATATCCAGCCCCTCCCATCCTAGTGAGTCCCATCAAGGGAACTCCTCACCCTATACCCTCGTCAGATCGTGACTTCTTCAACCGCGGTTGTCCTCGTCAGAGACAAAGAGCGAGTACAACATCCAGTTTACTATCGCAGCAGAGCTTTGAGAGGTGCGGAGGAAATGTACCCAAAGATGGAAAAACTAATTTTGGCCTTGGTAACCGCAGCTCGGAAACTCCGCCCTTACTTCCAGGCTCACACCATAGAAGTTCCAACAGAATTCTCGATGAAGCAAGTGTTACATAAACTTAAGCTCCTAAGGTCAATGGCTGGGCCATGAAATGAGCGACCCGGAAGCATCAGATACAAGCCGAAAGTCGCAATAAAGGGCGGTGTCTTAAATTCGACTCGCCTTGAATTCACCTGAGGAACCCTCGCCTCGTAACGCTCACAATGAATGACCCCCATCCGGAAACTCTCCCAGACGGAGCCTCCCCAAACGTTATGACGGAGAGCAGCCAATCTCACCCCCATGAATGACACTGAGCACGCACTGTATCTGATTCTGTGCCTCCAACAACTGAGGTTTCAGTGGTATGAGTATCAGCAGCCCCAACTGCTCATTCATTGAGTTGATCAAATCTTGAGGTTCCACAAACACCCCAAATGGTAAAAGACAAATTAAGACACTTTACTGAGGTTAAAAGTGGAATGATTGATCCTTAAGGTCTCAAAAGCAATGAGATTTATTAAAAACTCATGCAGTCAAAACATGATAAAGTCCCAGAAAGAGAGAACCCCTTGTCACGCTTAAAAGTTGAAGTAACAGCCCCACAGTGAGACCTCAGAGATCAAACACCCACTGTAATATCTGGTAGACTCCCATCAATCTCCGCCACGAGGCTACCTGTCAGTCCTGAGTCAGTTTGGCATCCCCATCCGGATTATATATCAGATTTGACGCCTAACCGACGACCCGAAAGAAGCAAACTTTAAATAAGGACGAGGTCCGCTGTGTTCACTAATCATAAGGAAGCCTATACAAGCAGGTTTCTTCACTCCTATCCTTAAGGGAAAAACATCAATACGTATAAGAGGTACACGAGGGTACAAAGGAAATCATATCTGACCTCGAAAGACCGGGCAGAAAGGTCTGAGACAAGGATACCACCGCCTACAATACTCAAAGAAGCAACCGACCTTAGTTAAGAAATGCAAGATCCACGAACACGCCAAGATCTCACGCTCCCATCGAGCCTTTGACCTCAATCAAGAGCCCCCGGCCTTCCAACAACGGGCTCGGGACATATCGAACCTCCGCCCTCGAAAGGCCAGCAAGTTCATCATCAAGCCGCAAGATTACTTCACCAAGTGGGCCGAGGTCGAGCCTCAGCCACAATCATGTAATATGATACTTAATTTTGTGTGGCGAGCTATCATATGCGTGCTTGGTATCCCAAGATTCGTACCTGAGCAACGGAAAATAATTACAACGCTAAATCTCGTAGGATTTCTGCAAGGTCAGAGCCTAATTAAGAATTATTACTTGTCTCAAAGACATCCATGTTTAACGGAGCAGCGCCAAGTCATCATCCAACCCTTAAGGCCGCAGAAGACCAAATCGAAGATTTTATGAAAGTGGGTAGAGTACCTCCCCGAGGTGCTATGGGCTTATAGGACTACACGTGGCCGCTTGAACCCCAGAAACCTCATTTGCCCTAGCCTTCGCACCGGGCAAGAGCTCCCGGTCGAGGTCGGATTAAAAGTCCCCAAGGATCGACCAAGAATAAAGGAGGACAATGACGAGGCTCTCCCACTAAATTTGGACCTCTTAGATGAAAAACGGGAGGTGTTCCCAAAGCCGCATGTAAGACTACCAAAGGAAGACGAGACGCAGGTACTACAACCGTAAAGTCGACTCCGTGCGCATGCCGGGGTGATTTGGTCCTAAAGCTAATGCGCCAGTTGGGGCGGAAGTGAATCCAAAGACATGGGAAATTGGGCCCCAAATCGAAGGCCCCTTATATCATATCGCGAGTCGGCCGATCGGGCAAATTACGAACTCCAAACAGAGAAGGGAAAATCTTACGCGATGCCCGAATGCTAGTAATATCTTAACGCTTTTTATCAAGAAACCTTGGTTTGTAATCTTAAATGGAGATTTGTCAATTTTCGCTAGCTGTATTCAACCATTTACCGATTATTTTGTTAAGACGTCACAAACAACCTACAGCATGCCAATGCTCGTAAAGATTACATGCAATAGAATGAGACAACTCATAGACATAAAAGGAAAAGCCTCTCTTTATTCCAATCAGATTACATTCAATTACAATCAGTGGTGTCATTGATTACATCTTGGAAGCACTCAGCACAGACAGATCTCAAAAAAAAAAAAAAAATGGGAGAAGACCAGAAAGGTGGAAAAGAGGAGAAGAAGAAAGGGATGGAAGGAGTTTGTGCAGAAAAAACAAAAAAGGGGAGAATGAGATGTGGAAAAAAAGATGAAAAAGAAGGAGAAGGAGAAAGGAGCAGCGTAAAGAGAAAGAAGTGAATTAAATGGAGAGAAGGGGCACGAAGAAATGCACTCGCTTCTCCTCAGATGCATTCCCTAGCACGGCTAGAATAACATGACTTATGTGGAGATCAGAAAACCCGCAATCCCACACTCCAACAAAACTAAACTAGAATCTTCGCTGTGTGGATCCCCGCGAGGTAACTGTGACTTCCGACGCCCATCTCGCCCGCATTTCAGTTGACGCACCGGCTGGTATCATACAAAGTATAAACTCCATAGCAATGAAGCCATTTATAAGAAGGCTAAAGCACTTTAAAAAGTCACCGTAACGTCTCCAATTCCTCCCCATAAATAAGCATTAAAGACGCTCTCACCTTTCCAAGAAAATCAGAAGTCGAATGGCCGCACGTGAGTTCTACTTTGACGAAGTCTGGCCTTACTCCTCGTGACAAAGCCACGCTATTCGAGGAGTCGATTAGCTCAGCAACATCGCCACTTTGGCCATCACCATTCTACCATCGCCATTTCGCCACAGCGGTTCGAGCCCGCGAGCCTACTTTGACAAGTTCGCCTACTCGCATGTCACGCTTACCGAGGAGTCGACGCCTTAGGCTTCATCGCCACGGCCATAACAAATGGAGCCCAAAGAAATACTCTTTGACGAAGTTCGCCTACTCCTCGTGCATGTGTCACAATTACCCGAGAGTCGATCACCAGCGACGCCACTAAGCATTGCCATCTCGCCACTACCGAGCCTGAAGAAATTACTTTGACGAGTTCGTTTACTCGCACACGAAGTCGGTCGGCTGAGCTACGCCGCACTCGGCTCGCGCCACTTTCGGCCCTGGCCTTCTGGCCATGACTCCGCCCGGCGGGTTGATCTACTCTGCCTGAGTCACGCTTCACGGTCGGATCGGCTGTTCCCATCGCCACTCATTTCCCTCGCCGCTCGGCCCACGGCCGGAGCGAAGCTCTCACTTTGGCCAGGTTCGTCTACTCTGCCTGATCCACGCTACGAGAGTCATATCAGTGAGCTATCGCCACTTGCTTCCCATCACCACTTTCGGCTTCCTTCGCCACTTTCGGCCCGCGGCTCGGCCAGACTCATTTCGCGAGTTCGTCTACTACGCGCAGTCCGCAGCCACGAGGATCGGTCGGCTCGAGCTTCCTTCGCGCTCAGCCCACCTGGCCTTTCGGGTGACTCACTGACAAGTTCGTCTACTCTGCCTGAGTCACGCTTCGCCCGAGTCGGATCAGCTCGAGGCTACGCCGCCACTCGGCTACATCGCCCTTTCGGCCACGGCGCGGGGCCCGACTCACTTTGTGAGTTTGTCACCTGCGCACGAGTCACTTCCACGAGTCGGTCGGCTCAATTTCGCCATACTCGGCTACATTGCCACTCGGCCCGTGCTTGGAGCCCATGACTCCACTTTGGCGAGTTAAGTCACTGCGCTTGCAGTCCATATTTACAGTCGGATCATTTCGAGGCTACATACGCCACTCGGCTTCCTCGCCCGCTCGGTCATAGCGCCGAGGGCCCAGCGGCTCACTTTGTGAGTTCGTCTACTTTTACGCAGTCCTTCACGAGAGTCGGTCCAGTAGCGGGCTACGCCCGCTTTCGGCTACATCTCCACTCGGCCCTGGCGGCAGGTGGCGGCTCCGCGGCTGAGTTCGTGCTGCGCCACGCCTGGTCTGTTTGCACGAGGAGTCGGATCGGCTCGGGCTTGCGCCACTCTGCCCGCAGGCGCACAGAGCCCGGTAACTCACTTTAGCGAGTTCGTCCTACTGCCTGATCCACGCTACGAGGAATTGATCAGCTCGGTACATCACCACTCAGCTACATCACCTTTCGGCCGCTGTACGGGCCAATTTCCTTTGGCGAGTTAAATCTGCTACAGGTGGCCTTCTGCACGAAGAGTCAGTCCAGCTCGAGGCTACATAGCACTCGGCCATCCATGTCAGCCACATTCCGGGCCAACGGCTCACTTTAGCGAGATTCGTCTACTGCGCCCAGTCCATGCACGAGGACTCCGGATCGCTGGTACATCGCGGCCAAACTCATCCACCTCGACACATCGCGGGCCGCGGTTCCGCAAACCCAGCTCCGCCCGGCGGTTCATTGGCGAGCTACGCCCGGCGGTTCCGTTGATGAATACGCCCGGCGGTTACGCATTGGCGAACTCTGCCCGATCCACGTTGGCGAGTTCACGCCGACGAGCTCTTCGGCCCGATTCCGCCAGGCGAGCTATACCCGACAATTCCGTTGGCGACTCGCTGACGGTTCGGTAGCGCGAGCGCTGCGCTTTCAGTTCCACGTTAGCGAAGTTCCATAAACGGGCTCTTCCGAAAGTTCCACATAGGCGAGCTCCACGCCCAGCGATTCGCGTGGCGAGCTCCGCTGGCGATCCGCGTTGTCGAGATTCCGCTGGCTGATCCCGTTAGCGAAGTTCCGCCGACGAGCTTGCCCGGCGGTCCGTTAGCGAAGTTCCACATAAACGAGCTCTTCCCGGCCGATTCCACGCCGACAAGCTCAGCCGCGATTCCACGTTAACGAAACTCTGCCGGCGTTCACATTGACGGCTCACGCCCGATTCCACGTTAGCGAGTTCCCGTAAACGGGCGCTCTTTGGCGATTCCACGCCGACGAAGCTCTGCCCAGATTCGCGTGAGCTCCGCCCGATCTACATTAGCGATTCCACCGACGAGTTCTTGCCCGATTCGCAAACGAGCTCCACCCAAGTTCCGCGTTGATGACTACGCGCGGACGATTCACGATGGCGAAACTTTGCGGAGTTCCGTTGAGTTCCGCAGGCGAGCTCTTCCCGGCAATTCCATGGAGCGAGGCTCTTCACGATGCTTGCATTGTGAGCTCAAGCGATTCTACAGGCCATGCGACTAGAAGTTCAACTTCGGCCAAATCAGCCCAGAAGCGAACGCGGCTGCGGCGAGCTCGCGATTCTACGAGGCGGCGGCTGGAGCCATTGACTCGGTAGTCGGTAAGCCAGACGCGACGTCTCATTGGCGAGCTCCGCGATTCTACCGCGAGGCTACAGCGACCTAGGCCATTTCAACTCAAGCAAATCAGCCAGGCGGCTGCATTGTGAGCTCAGCGATTCATAAGCCATGCGGCCTAGAGTCATTTCAGCTCGGGCAAATCCAATGAAGCGAACGACCGCGTATTGGCCGAGCTCAGATTCTATAGGCGGCCCGCGCGGTCTGAGGGCGTTTCTTCGGGTGAAAATCAGCCAGACTGCTTGACTCATTGATAGGCTTCAGCTGTGATTCTACCACGAGCCATGCGACCTAGAGTCATCTCAACTCGGGCACCCGATTCGGACCGTGCGAATGAGAAGTAGATTCAAATTAAGAGCGTCAAAAGAGCTGAAGTGGGCGACGATAGATTAAAAATGAGTATTCATCAAGGACAAGGCTACATATGTTTTGGGGCCCAGGCCCAACAACACAAAAAAAAAAAAAAAAAAAAGTATAAAAGCCGACATCGGGCAGGCGAAGACTAGGCATCAGAAGGAGACGCAGACGGTGAAGAAGGGGAGTGGGCCTCAGCGGGGGTGCCCGGCTCTCCAGGATAATCAGCAGAGAAGGACCCCTCATCCTCCTCGTCACTGGGAAGGTCAAAGTTAAAGTCCAGGCCGGAATGGCGGTGCTGACCCCTTTTACGGCGAGCCACCGAAGCCCATTGATTAGAGCCTCGGCTCAGTCTTCCAATAACCGTCTCGTTGAGCCCACTAAAGTTATTTGCTGTGAAGATCCCCGCCCGACCTCCTCATTCGGGCGTTAGGAGGTGACCGCCTCGTTAGCCTCGCGACGAGCCTCGTCCAAAAGCGTCGTCTTATCACGAAGATCGTCTTTGATCGCACGCAGCTCTTCCTTAGACTCTCGAAGCTCGCCTTGGGACGTGAGAAGCTCGTCCCTAACCATCTGAAGTTCATACTGGGCGGACTGCAGCCCGTCCCTAGCCTCCACCAAGTCATTCTGCGCAGCCCTCAAATCATCCCGGACCTCCCGAAGCTCGCCTTTGGTCGCTCTCAAGCTATTCCGGGCCTCGTCTTCCTACCCTCGCGGGCATGGTAAAGTGGTATGTTGGTCGGACCGGCTTCTGGCACACCTCGGTCATCACGTTGCGCCAGCCTCTCAACCGGCTGCTTCGGTCTTGAGGAAGCCACCCTCGCCTTATAAGCGAGGCGCTTTGCGCAGCCGTTTATTTGACCTTCCGGGCGACCAGCAGATAGGTAGCCACACGCATATCAGCATGGGAATCAACATCCAACGCTAGCTCGAAACTCATCTCAAAATGGAATCACAAATATGACAAAGTCGAAGAACTTACGGGCGTCCACGGAGAGATTAGGGCCAAGAAGCGCATCAATGGGCGTATGATAGGCCTTTAAGATCGAGAATCCTTAAGAATAGACGAGAATTGCGCTGCCACGACCGGCATCGTGATAAGAATCCGTCTCGCCCGGCAGATCCGGATCTCTTCCTCGCTCTTCTCCCTTCGAGCGACTTAACCTTCTCCGTTGGCGGGTTCCAGGAGCGGTAATGGGGCGTGATCGCCATGGCCCGCCAGGGATCCTTTGCCTCGGGAGGACCACTGAATGGGATCGTGAGCTCAAAACTATGAGCCACTGGCAGTCTGGTTATGGATGAGAGGAGCCCGGAGAAGATAAACGTGCCCCAACCGGAACTTTGACAAGCCGACCTATCTTTCTCAACGAGTCACCGAGGTTTTGTTTCCTACTCAGGGCTTAGAGACACCATCTCAATGAAACTACGGTTCCTAGTGGGTTTTAGCGGCGGAGGGCTAAACGGGAGGAACTTTTATAATTAGGAAGGAGGTGAAGAGGCCTCAGGAAGCGACAATGAGATGTTAGAGTGGACTTAGGGCTTTCGATGGGCGGGAACATCCGACTTGATCAACTCAGCGTAGGACCAGGAAGGACACTCAGCCAGCGTAGGCGCTACGATTGTTGTATCTTCGGTGGCTGAGATCAATTCGAGCGCAGAAGCTTATGTAGGCTTGATGCAGTGAGTGCCCGGTGACCACACACAATGAAGTTATAACCAAAATAGAAGCGAACACTCCACGAAGATTCTAGGGGTAGTCAAGCCGGAGCATGAGTGTCGTCATGTCGAAGGATCATACTCCCTAATTGCGGCTTCTTGAAATAGCGTCCCTTCACGATATGGGAGGAAGGAAGATCGGGAAATCCACCAGGAGAAGTGCGGACGCCTAGAAAAATAAAGAAAGCCCTCAGATGTCTCCTTCGGGCTAAAAAGGTAAAGAAGCAAGGCTATGCTAGGGACAGGAGCCCCTTGTCCTAAAGAGAAAACCGACGAGACTAACCAAAATACTGACCATTTAGGAGTGAGTTAGGCGGGACACACATTGAAATGTACTGCAAAAACCCGCTTTTATGAAGGGTCACGGAGGAAGAAGACGTTGATCAGAGGCCACGCCGAAGAAACACACCATCCTAGGCACGAGAGACCACATAGGAATTTAAAGCGTGGGAGGACCACTGAGCGCCAAGGCGATAGCGTCCTAGCAAAAAATGGCCGTATGAAGGACCAACCCCTTGCTGGGTCCCACGGTTAAAAAGCATCTTTGAGCGGTAGATCTATTCCGACCCCCCGGGGGTATTTGTCGAGGTTCACTTTCCCTTGCCCTTGGCCAAGGGAAGAGGGGCACCTCGGGAGCATCTCGAGCAGGCCAAGCGGTCGAAGACACCACCGATTCGTCTAGAACCCCGGCAATAATAGAAGAATCACCATCGTCCCACAGCGAGAGAAGTAGAAACGACTCGGACCCATAATGAAAGTGGATAATGAAAACAAAATTAGCCAACCCAAACAACTCGTGTGCTCTTGGAAAGAAATCAAAGAAAACAAAATGAGTGGACCCGGAAATACGACATAAAGGTGTCGAGAAAGGCGGCGGCTACCACTTGCAAAGGCTGGGCAGAAGACTAAGGGAAGAAAGTCCGGGCTGGCTAAAGGTAAAGAAAAGATCCCAAGCGGTAGCTGCTTTGGGCTGAGAGGATATCCATAAAAGAAACAAAGGAGCCCGAAAGGAATAGGAGAAATGAGGCCGCGGAAGCCCAGAAGGGAGTCATCATTATCCTGTGAGACCAGTGTGGCTGACCAAGCCCTAACTAATCCGACCGAGCGAACCGTGGAGTTGCACCCACACGGCGAGACACGTTACGACCCTTGCCCACATTACACGTACTACAAGGGAATTTGGGAATAATGATAGGAGTTTGAAAAATGCAGGCTCACCTGTGAGCCCACACACCGGGCCAAGAAAGAGGCGGCCAGTGAAAACATTAAGAGCCCTACAGAGTGAACCCCAGGGAGAGACATGCTGTTGGAGCGTCGGGGCTATACATGACATTGACCTTTAGTGCCGGCCCGGAATAAAGACCCAGCTTGATTAGCCCAAAGACCAATTAGGAAGTCTCCCACGAATCACAGGAAATGAATTGTCCTATTACATAGAGTCGACCAAATCTACTTGATAAGGAAAGAAAGAAATGATAATAGATCGGCATCAAATGGATCCCCTAATAAGGGAAGAAGATTATCCCAAATAGAACTCTCTTTCTATATCAGTCACCAATCGATAATATAACAAAATACCCCATCGATGAAAAAATCTAAATCCTACATCATGTTCAGGCGTCTACTATAATACAAAGCCCCATCGGTGAAAGCAACACATTAAGCCCTCACAAGCGGTCTCTTTCCCTCGAGGAAAGAAGCGAAGCTTGGCATCGGAGCGACCAGGAGGAAGCCTCCTTGACCCCCTTCGTTCTTGTTTTGGAGGAGCGATACCTTGCAAACCCGTCGCAAATCTTGCGACAATCTCGCGATTAGGCGATCCGGCATCCCATTGCCCAGCCACGGTAGCGCGATCGGTCAAGCGAGCCCACCGCTCCGATCCGATTCCAGGTTGAAAAGGCATCATCAACTGTGGTGCGGATTTGTGTTAGATCCACAAACTCAGATCGACCAAAACCAAAGGTAGGATGACACCGAGATTCACACGCAGGACATGTCTGAATCTATCGATTCATCGTATTTGAAGCCATGTGGGAAATGGAAGTCCTGAAAGCAGACCCAGTCTAAACTTGAGAGTTGAAAAGGAGTCAGTTGGGCGACTTGCACGATTAGCTGAGTTTGAAGAATTCATCAATTCTTCTAGAAGCTTGTTAGGTGCCAAGGTGCTGGATAGCCCTCGAGAAGTTATTGTAATGTATAAGCCTTGAGAGGATGGAAATTCCTCCTAGCTGGAAATAGAATCTTACGAGCTTGAGTTGTTGTAAACAAAAAGAGAAGACAAACTTTTTAATTGGCCAAGTTTATTGGGCAAATTACCTGAAAGCCGATTTCATCCCAAGTCTAGAAATTCTGGACATTTACATTCTAGAAGAGTATCTGGAAAAGAACCTGAAAGTTTATTTCCTCTCAGATTTAAAAACTCTAGACTTCTACCTTGCCTATGATGTGAAAATTTTGAAACTTGGAAAGCACAAAGATTTCCAAGAGATGTCAGTATGTCTCCTTCAAGAGCATTGTCTGATAGGTCAAGATCTGTGATAGAGCTGAGGTTTCCAATATCATTCGGAAGCTTACCTTGAAACACGTTGGATCTAAGATGGAGGTGTTCAAGGGTGGTCATGTGAAATAACCAATCGGGAAGGAAGTAAAGTCGTTGTGCGGGAAAGATCTGAAATCTAGAGAGAAGTCGTATTTACGAGGCGGATGAATTTGACCATGAACATTGTTAGATCTTAGATTAAAGTAGTGAGAGATACAGAATCAACAAACGAATCAAATGATGAAGAAATTAATAAATCATTATGAAAGATCGAAATTTGATTAAAGATGAAGGAAATTGTATATGGGAGAGGTCAATAGTAGGAAGCTCACCCAGAAGACAAAGCGGCCTGGAACAACAAGAATGGAGACTGTTCATTACATGCGATTTGATGTTGCCTTGGATTCTATATGTCATGTCAGGTATTCGGAAGAAAGGAAAGGCCAGAAAATCCATTCACAGCGGTCCAAAGGCGAATTTCTTGCTTTTTTTCTCTAGTGCCTGCACAAGTTTCATATCTGAGGCTTCTAACACTCTGCGAACACTCGACGAGTTCTTGATGCATCCGCATCCTTTCTTGATGAGCAGCTATTATCAATTGTGTCAATGGCACTGACCACCTCTTACAGGCCATACTTCGCGGTTGCATGTGCTTTTTATAAGTGAAGTCTTGGGTTCTAGGATCATGTTTCCAAAGTTGAGTTGCATAACACCATTTCGACAGTTGATAATCACATTGGAGGTGGCTAAGAATGGTCTCCCTAGGATGATAGGCACATAGTTGGCCCCTGCTGTAGTTGGTTCGGTATCAAGCACAACAAAATCTACTGGATAGTAGAATTTGTCCACTTGGATGAGAACATCTTCCACTGTTCCCTTTGGTATCTTGATGGGTCTATCTGCAAGAGATAATAATGTGATGGGAATTTGGGCTTTAGTTCTCTGACCCATTTGTATACATGAATAGGGAGGAGATTTACACTTGCACGAGTCCGATAGTGCTTTTCCACACAAGTGCCTCCAATGTCGAGATGGTAGGACAGCCGGATCTTTATACTTCTTTTACAAGGTCTTGCTTTGGATGATAGCAACATTTAGTCGGGAGAGGCCTTCTGTAACCTGTTCGACCCTCTTTCGCATACACCAGTCCTTGAAATTTTGGCATATGTGGGGACTTGTTTAATCCATATCAGCATGGGATCATTGACTTTTAGCAGCCTCGAGCCCCTTCTAGTACTTCATTTGATTGATAGCTTTTCTTGCCAATGCTTGAGGAAAGGTGGGGGTGTCTTTATTTTCACTTCTGGAGTCTCTCTCTAAGTCACCCACCCTCTTGCAGTTCGACCTCTTTGCTTTCTGACGCATTCTCTATTTTTAGTGCGCTGTTGAGCTCTTTACCACTTCTCAATGTAGTAATTGCTTTGACCTCATCCATCACAGAATTTGGCTCTTGGAGGAGCTCACTTCATCTGATCCCCAGGATTTAGTTTGTGTCCCAGAGAAATTTCCCTTTCACACTTTCTTTGTTAGTTTGGATAGTCTTGACTATTGAATCTACAGGTTGTATCATATTGTTGGAAATTTCAGCCTCTAATTTGTCATGCTGAAATTTAGTGCGGGTTGTTCATTTTTCTTGTTGAGTGTGCTTCCTTTGTGTCAGTTCTTTGATTAACTGGGCATTCACTCCCTTTTGTTCCTCCACAAAGTTGCCCACCACGCACTTTCGGGATTCATGTAAGCTTGTTGACTAGAGATGAAATTGGTGAGTGGTTGTGGGTTTGGGATGAGGGATCCATCTGCTTGTTGTGCGACATGAGGCTATATGGAGGAGGAGGTTTGGCTTCTAGGAGAGGTTTGGGTGGTTCCTCAGGTTGAGTTGTGGTGTTTACGTATGGGGTTGTGGCTAGTGGCTTGTATTGGCCCACAGCATTGGCATGCTCAGCCATCATATCCCTTACTGAAGGAACAGTTGGGCAGTTCTCTCCTTGGTGCTCATTAGATTGACAAATGAAACAAGGATGGTTAGGCATAGATGCCTTAGTCACTGCTCGCACCTCATGGTGATTTCGCATTTCAAGGTCCTCGATCTTAGGTTGGGTGGATAGCTTTGCGCTTCATTCCATGTCCTACGTGATTGAGTACATACTCCATGAATTTGTTGCGAGGTCTCATTCTCTGCCTCTCTGGGGTTGGGTTCATCCCCATGCTTTGGATGTCTCTCGACCACATAGTTTAAAAATCCATGGCTTCCTCACGGATGTTTGCTCATGAAGTCCCAGCACATTGTTTCCAATAAGCGTATAGAGGACATTCCATTATAGAAATGGTTAGCGACATCAAGTACTCAAAGCCATGGTGAGGGCTGGCTGCTTGATGCTCAAATTTACCTTTCCCAACTAACTGGTAAATTTCTCTCATTATCTAGGGTTGTGAAGGTGCCTCATTCCCTCTTGAGTACATTGGTTTTTTATAGATTAAAACTTTCAAAAGTGCACATATCTCCCGATTCCTAATAGTTCTTGGCCTCGTGAGTTAGGCCAAATCTTGTATATCTTTGAGGGTTGAGGAAGGCTTTCCAATTTCAGCAATTCCATGTCAGTTGCACCTTCCTTGAAAGTCATACCAAACTTTATCAAACTCCACTGATGTGTGTATCGGATTTTCATTTTCCATACCATGGAAGAAGTTTAGACAAGGAGCACTAGATAAGGCTGAGCATTCATCTGTGGTCTATTGTGAGGGTGCACTCACTCTTGAGGTGGGTGTATATGGTCCCTCATTGTCATATGCATTAGGATTTCTTTGGACCCCCTATTTGGCTTTGCTTTTCTTGAGTGGGGGCTCCATGCATTTGAGTGTTTAGGCTCTTCACAGCCCTGCTCCTCTGGGACAACTGGTTCTCTCTAATCTTGCTCTGCGGTGTTCTATCGAGTTGCATAAAAGTCTATAGAAAACAACACAAGAAGCGGAACAAAGCAGCAGGGCTACCTAGAAATATTCACATTAGCTAAAAAAAAATAAACGAGGAAATTTGAGTATGGACGGTATAAAGAATTAAATCACCCGGCGAGTGAAGGCTGGCAGGAAGATTCAAATAAAGACAAAAGAGATTAGAATTCTGACACTTGTGATGAGGATCACAAGTTCAGCATTCTCACACTCTAAGGCACCATCGGCAACAGCCTTCTATTTGATTTGTGCCACGGTAGGTTATCTTGGAATCAACAAAATTTATATCTAAAATCTACTTAGTGCCAAAATACGTAGTATAGTAGTCTACGATTCGAAATCGAGGATGGGTTTTCTTGGTGCAAAGATGATTCAGGTTGGTTCAAAATCGTTTCTTTGTTGTTATCACCGCCAGATCGAGTTGATAACAATAGATGATGAATAAATCTGTAACTCACCAAGTCAATGATTGATTTAAATCATGATAATCTCAGGTCTTTTCTGTTGGGATTCAATCTATAATCATTTCTAGATGATTTGTTATATGGGACTGAACCTAAAGTTTTCTGGGTGCTCAACATTGTGGATGCAATGTTAATGGTGAAAGTGAATTCTGTGTTCTAACCAAGATAAATATAACAAATGCCGAATTAGGTCAAGCATTAAGTACCTAAACTCTATTATCAATCCACTGCATAAATCAGAATTTTATCACAAGGATTTAGACCTAAAGTGAGATCTGAAACATAAATTATAATAAATGCTGTTCAAAGCAGAGAGGACGGAGTGTTTTAGGAACCTTGACCGGTGACCCTCTCTTCAAGGATTGAAGGAGGTTTAGCCTTCTAACATCCATTAGGTTTCATCCTCAAAGGTGTTTTGGCTCGTAGAGAAAGTGCAAAGAAAATGAGGAGAAAATTCTAGGAGAGAGAAGAAAAAGGGAAGGTGAAAGCTTTGACAAATTTTATTGATTAATATAGTGATTGCCCCGTTCTGAGCTTGGCGAGGCTTATATATTGCTCATAGTCAAGGAAATTACAAAAAAGTATGAAACAACAAAATTACATTAAGGACAATTTGGGGAAAAAACATGTTAAAAAAGGTAATTAACAAACATAAATTGGCTGAAGTGCAACGAAGATTCTGAAAATTACTTATACTGCAAAATATTTACATTGCTCTCTTTCTTCTGTTTTAGTTCCAATTTCATCGACATGTCTGACTTGACTGGCTCAAGAGTTCTTATGTTTCTGTTGACTCGTGATAATAATTATGTAATTGGCTTACCAAACTACAAAAATATCCAAAATATGATTAATAGTATGTAGGGACCTTGGTAGCATCAGTTGGTTATAAAGTTTAGTTAGTATACACAAAAAATTATAAAACACCGTCATGAGGGTGAAATAGCATTATTGGGCACTAATCAGGCGCTGACCAATTTGGGTTGAAAAATTGCATTTATGAGAGTTTCCAAAATGCTCCTGCAACCCTCGGGCACGCTGTTGCGTGGATAGGCGCAATAGTGTGACTCCTGGTGTACTCCAACTTCAGACAACCATATATTTCTAGTCCGAACTCTGATTCACACGTTCTTGGACTCTATGAAAAGATATTTGAGTCTAGAATCTAGCCATATTCTAGTAATTGGCATTTGGTGCTCACATCATTGCTGAAATTTTGATCATAACACCAAATTAATACTAATTGCCGCTGTGGGCTTGTTTGATGGAAATGTTGATAATAAACTGTATTAATATATTGACATATGATGAATTGTATGTACACATATATAGACATTACTTGGCATTTTGCTTAGGCTATTTGTGGACATGTTATGTAGTAATTTAGCCCTAGAGGGATAAGTACACTTCATTATGACTAAAGTAATGATTTTATAAGATGTTGATATATGCTTGTGTGATGCAGCCTTGAGATGAGTTAATGTAGGAAATTATATGCATGTTTGATATAATTGCCCAAGATGATAAGTGATATGCATATTTGATAAAATTGTCATATAACATTCATCAATGGACGGCTGTAGTACAAATAGAGCAATGCTTTGTGCATTGCATGTATACTACGAGGACATCACATTAGGCGTTAGCTGTGATGCATGATTAATGAATCGACACTGCATTGGTGTTTGATTGGGTGGGCTCGGTTAAATGGGACAATGTTCAACAAAGTCGCATAGTTTTATACATAAGAATGAAAACATGTGCCGGGTATCAGCAAAAAGAGATAGATCCCTCCTCAGGTGAAAAACTGCGAGTGTAGTCGAGACATAGTCCCAAGGGGTGAAAAGTAGTAAAAGTGTTTGGGTTCCGTGAGACACCAAAATCGCTACCCATAAAAAGCCCATGGATTTGAATATAAAATGATCATCAGGATAATATCCAAAAGATTTTGGTTTATAAACAAATGAAATTGGTTTTAAAAATGATCATTGGATGTCATCTAGAATGGATCCAAGTTTTTCTACACTTGACATAAGCATGTGCGAGGAGCTCTGCAGTGACTAGACATGGGGTACGATGAAGCCCTTATCTCATTTCACGTAGCATGTGATCTCCATGTAGAATTAGCATATTCTTCCAATGGAATGTTGATGTGTGTATTATTATGTGAATATGGCATTGCATGTGCACTTATGTGGGGAGTAGCCCTTGTAGGAGTTATCCTTACTAAGCATTGCTCACCCCGCCGTGGACCCCTTTCAAGCGCGTTATGTATAGGCTACCGACTCATCCGGACTCCGCAGGTGAAGAAAGTTTAACTATGACTTCAGAAACCTTGTAAAAACTAGATTTTACATGTAATATAAAAGAGTCAGAATCGAACTCTTATGAACTGCTGATAAATTTGCATATTTTTCTAAAATATACAGTATGAATGGATCCCGTGAATGGGACGATATTGTGGTATCGCGATATGCGATATGGTGGTATCATGAACCGCAAGTGTTGACGGTTGTCAACGGGACCGAGTGTCAGTGTCAGCCATCAGAGCTTTAGTATACAAGTACTTAGTGGCTTAGTGGGCATGGGGTTTGTGATACACGCTGCTATATAATGTAACTGAAGAATGCCTGTGGCTCGATGCCCGATATCGCCTTCATAGCTTTGTATCAAAGTATTCATTGTGCATTCTTGTGAATCATAGCGATGATTTGTGTTACATAATGTGTTACATATTGTATGGATTATATGCATGATAGGTTGTATATGAAAATGAAGAACACTAAGGTTAGAGAACATAACCCAGTGGGTTTGAAACAACATACATAGTCTAGGAATCACTATTTACTGAGTTCGATATTATGTATCACTAAGGAAAAAAAAAATCTCATCTTGCTAATTGACATGTGTAGATGGCAAGTCAAGGACGAGGATATAGAGGTCATCCACGGGGCAATAGCCAACCACCACCTGCTTTTTACCCACATGCCCTTATGGAGGCCATGGTGTCATAGCTTGCCACCATTTCTGCCAGACAGTATACCAATATGGGGTCAGTAACCTCCAGAGGTTTAAAGCACATCATCCCCCAACATTTATGGGAGGGGGGGATTCGATGGTGGCTGACCATTAGTTCCGACAGATCAAGAAGGTTTTGCAGGCTATAGAAATCACCTCCGATGCTACACAGATTAGACTAGCGGCATTTCAGCTAGAGGGAGAATCCCAAGTATGGTGAGATTAGGTCAAGACCTCTAGAACTTTCTGGAGGTAATGATCGATTCACATGAGCTGTACAGGTGAATTGGAATCAACAAAATTTATATCCTTAGGTTCACGATCATCAGAAGAATGCTATCGCAAAGATACTTCATTCATAATAACACATTTGCGTTTTCTCAGAGAGAGTTACCGTGATCAAAATGGTGTTTACTCTTTCGATTTTAGGATTTGTGTAAAACAGGGTGAATGGTTGAACCTGGAACAAATTGAAATAAAAGTTAAAAGAGATCTCTCGAAGTCTCTGCCACCGGGCTTGGTGGTTCTGGCGTTTAAATATGTCCTCGGGTTTTTCTCGCCGGGGAGGATGGACATAGAATATTTCCCCTAACCGGATCTTTCATTTAGCTTTAAAACCTAAAACCTTAGAAGCTGTCTTCTTTAAAAATGGCATTCAATGAGCACAAATGCTTCTCAGATGGTAAGAACACACCTCCTAAACCTCCTACAAAAGAATTGGCTAGGAGACATCCAATCAAGATCAAGTGATCTTAGTGATAAATATCCACCTAACCCAAAAAGCTTGCCACATGTTAGGGAGCATGCTTAAGAGATTTAACCTGGCTAAGTGAGAAGAAGGAACACAAATACCCAACATACATGAAAAGCATGAGAACATACCATCTCAAAACTAACACCTAAATGCCTCCCTCTGCTGACGAGTAGGGTTTTGTCAACATCCTACATTTATCATCATCAAGGGTGTTTGCCAATGCTACAAAAATGCAGAAACAAGAGAGAGAAAATCACAAACCAGTCGAGGGAGAGGAAGCTTGCGCCCAATCTTCGATTGATTGATGGGCCGAAGATTGATTGAAATTACAAGTCCGACCGAGCTATATAGTGTCAAGAATACGAAATTACAACTATGTATAAAGGAACCAAAATTACATCAAGGGTAGATTGGTACAAAGCCAAACAAAAAGCGGGTCAAAAGTAGTCAAGAGTGCAGGGAGCACAAGGTTAAATTCGCAGTCTGAGGTAAAATTCACGGGTGTTGCGTACCTCCGTAACCCGCGAAATTTGCAGGTTAAGACTTTTCGTGAACCCCGCAAAACTTCCACGCTTCTTTGCAATTTTTTTCTCCAAATCTCTCTCGATTCACTACATCTGGTAATCTGGGCCGGGTTCATCGTGGTTTGAATCTAAGTTGAAGATAATGAGGTATTCGACGACAAAACTACAAATAATGGGAGCTATAAATGATCAAGAGGGCAAACAGAACCTCAATGTATCAATCGGGTTATTTGCTGATTAGTATACAAAAAGTGCTTAAAACCTGCACAACTGGTGGCTCAAAATAGCATTATTTTGCACACCACTCCCTCAACCAACACATTGCCAAATTCCGAAGCAATGATAAAAAGAAAGCATCACGCAGCATGTATGCAAAAGGATCATTCTGCTCAAAAAAGGTGATAAGTAATGTCTTACCCTTATATGAAAGATTGGGACTTCAAGATAAAAACCACCTTGGGAGAATAAATGCCATACAGGACAAGTTTAGAGCAAGAGTTCATTCCAAGGAAATCAACCCGAACCCACCAAAATTCAAGTGTTTAGGTGATCGGCCATCAATGTCGCTGCTACTCTCCTCCCAACCAAGCTTACCGCAATGCCTTAGATTGTTGACCAACCTAAATAGATTCGGTTCCACTCTTATTTCACACTTCTATTGTATTGTAGGAAGCAATGCTGAGAACTCGACTTCACCAAAGTCCGTGTAACGGGGATCCACCGATGACTCCCAACCAACTAAGGTTTAGGGCATCAAGTCAAAAGGATCTTTCAACCACTAACTTTCAGTTTCGTTCCCTGACCCGAATGATTTCGAGATTCCAAAGACCTACAACTCGCACTCCACCCATCCACCCATGTAGCGAGCACTAAGTCGGTGGCTCCCAAACTGGCTTGGTTTAGGGCACCAGTTTTAAAGGCTTTCTCGCCATAAATTTCTGACCGTGTCAAGCCGCAAAGCACCGCGACTTTTCTATTCTCTTTTCTTTTTCTTGGTCTTTTCTTTATCTTTTCTTTTTCTTTTAGAAGATACATTGGCCTTCATTCATGGGGAACTTAAACCTATTATAAGTGGTGAACGGTTGCTATCGGAGCCATAGCAGTATGCACTTCACCTATTGACAAAAATCGACGTGCAATCGCGGTGTGGTTAGCTAAAGGTGGATGAAAAAGGTTGAATACTCGGGGATTTCAACTAACCATCTACTTAATCATGCATGGAACTTTTCTAGCATTGATGGTAGCATATAGTGCTTCAACTTTTCAACTTACAGGAAAGGCAGAACCACAAAAAATAGGGGCAAAATTGATTTTCAAAAGTGTAGAAAAATGGAGTTGTTTTATATATATAATGATGCATTTCACAAAAATTTCAGCTTTTCAAAATGAAGTATACAACAAGCCATTAACATACAAAAATGGGCTTTGCTGAGCAGGTGGTACAAACAAAACTAAATCAATAGTATGAACATCACTTCCAACACTAACTCTCCCCCCAACTAAGTATGCCATCGTTCGCAATGGGGTGTAGGTCAGAAAGTTAGCGGAGGAAGTGGTACCTCCCCAGTGGGTGGCTGATGAAGAATCATCCCCGCCTTGGACAGCCGAGGTGCCGCCGAGGAGTGGTCGATGTTGCTCGCCGCCAAGACATAGTAAAATAAGCTAACTGATTACTAAAAGATCAATAGCAAAACTGAAATTTAACTAAAAACAAAAGTAAACAATTGTATTATAGCTAGTGACGCCCTCGAAGTTATCAAGCAGGGGGTTACCCCAAATGTAGCCTGAGAGTTTCATGGGGGTCCTGCAGAGAATTCTCCTCCCTGTCGCAAAGTGTGCCGCACAAAGATGTGGCCTCACTCTTTCGCCCATCAATTTCAACACTTTATTATCAGCTCGCCGAGCAGGTCTATCAACCATTAGGTGTGCTTGATGAATGATGAATGGTCCAAATTACTTTGATTTGAGCTTGCCCAGAAAAAGGTGGAGTTTGGAGTCGTAGAGCAGACTCTGGTCCCCGATTGAAGTTCTTCAGACAGAGCTGATCATGCCACTTCTTTAATTTATCCTTCGCGATTTTCGAATTGAAGTAGGCGTCATTCCTAAGCTCTTCTAACTCATTGAGATTAAGGAGTCTTTTAAGGCCGGCTCTTCCCATGTCCAGATTCAATTTCTTTATTGCCCACCACGCCTTATATTCAATTTCCATAGGTAGGTGGCATGCCTTGCCATAAACTGTAGCGATAAGGGGACATTCCGAGGATGGTCTTGTATGTCGCTTTATGCCCACAAGGAATCCGTGCTTGAGAGACTAATCCTTCCTCATTGAGCTTACCACTTTCATCAATATAGTCTGATTTCCCTCATATTAGCTCTACTCTGGCTACCTAGTCTGAGGATGATAAGGGGTGGCCACTTTGTGTTTGACCTCATACTTGGATAGGAGATTCTCAAAAGGTTTGTTGCAGAAGTGTGAACCTCCATCACTGATTATGGCTTTGGGAACTCCGAATCTGGAGAATATGTTCTCCTTTAAGAATTCCCACTACCTTGTGGTCCGCCACGGCACTGCTTCAACCCACTTTGACACATTAGTCAACTCCCACGAGGATGTAATTATATATGAAGGAAGTAGGAAATGGTCCCATGAAGTCGATGCCCCAAATATCAAATAACTCAACAACTAGAATAGCCCAAGTAAGCAATTACATGACCGACGAGAGATTTTTCCCGACCTTTGGCATTTGTCGCATTGTTTGCACATGGTATAGGCATCCTTAAACAACGACGACCAATAGAAACCTGCTTGCAGCACCTTCATTGCTGTTTTCTGGGAAGTAAAATGACCTCCACAGGCACTATCATGGCAGTGGCTGAGTATCCCTGGTTGTTCTCCTTCCGGCACGCACTTTCTGATTATTTGATCAGCACAATATTTGAACAAATAGGGTTCTTCCCAATAGTAGGAGTGGACTTTTGCATGGAAGAACTTCTTGTCCTGTGCTTTCCATTATGTTGGCAACTCTCCTGTTACTAAAAAGTTGGCAATGTGAGCAAACCAAGGAGCACTGTCCACAGTGAGTAGAGACTCCTCTGGGAATTCGTCATAAATTGGAGGGTTGTGGGTGTTGTGTGCTATGGTTAGTCTGGAAAGATGATCAGCAACAACATTTTCCACACCCTTCTTATCCCGAATCAAGAAGCTGAATCTTTAGTAAGGAGGACCCATCTGATAAGCCTAGCCTTGGCATTTTGCTTAGTGAGCAGATATTTTAAAGCGGAATGGTATGTGAAGATAATTATATCTGCCCCTATCAAATATGCACGAAACTAGTCCAGGGTATGTGACCACCGGCCAAAGAATTCTTTTCTGGGTGGCACTCCTTCCAGCTTCATTCAATGTTTTGCTAGCATAGTAAACCACATACCGCTTTTCCTCTGCTCTTTTGTCCGAGAACTGCCCGACACGAGGTCACTGCATCGCACATAACTCGAAAGGCAACCGCGCCAAAATCTCACTATTGGTGCATGCCGGTTAAATAAGCTTTAGCTCTTCAAACCTTTGTCAGGGTATTTTTGCATCCCACTCAAACTTGGCATCTTTTTCAAGAAGCTTATAAAGTGGTTTGGCAATTTTTGAGAAGTCCTGTAGAAGCCTGCGTGCCCCAAAAATTGCCTCACTGTCTTGACATTCGTGGGTGGGGGCAGTTTGGAAATCAACTCAATTTTTGCTTTATCAACTCAATTCCTTTCTTCCGAAATGATACGCCCCAATACAATGCCCTCAAGCAACCATAAATGGCATTTTTCCCAGCCTGGAAGACTAGGTTTTTCATGCACCTATGTACGCTTCGTGCTGATTAGGCATTCCTCAAAACTCTCCATAGACCGCATTCATCGCCTTGTAAACCTCCATAATGTGCCTTTCCTACCAAATCGCTGAAAATGCCGAGCATACATCAATAAATGTGCGTGGGCATTACAGCGCTAAACGGCATCCTCCTGTATGCATACGTGCCAAATGGGCATGTGAAAGTTGTCTTTTCTTGGTCCTCTGCAGTAATCTCAATTTGAAAATATCCTGAATAGCCATCTAGGAAACAATAGAAGGGGTGGCCAAAAATCCTCTCAAGCAGTTGATCCATGAATGGTAGAGGGAAGTGATCCTTCCGTGTTACTTCATTTAGCCGCCGATAATCAATGCATACCCTCCAACCCGGGGTAAGGCGAGTGGGTATCTCCTCCTCTTTTCATTGTGCAATCGTAGTTACCCCCCGATTTCTAGGCACTACCTAGGTCGGACTCACCCGCGCTATCCGATACGGGTATATGATGCCGCTATGCCAGCCTTTAAGACTTCGCTCTAACCACTCAGATATGTGGGTTCCGCCTTCTCCGTGGTCGCCACTGACTTTGCCTCCTCTTCTAAGTAAATGTCGTGGGTGCACACTGTTGGGCTAATGCCCTTCAACAATATTCCACCCCGTGGCTTGCTTGTTCTTCGAGGATGTGAAGAGTTACCCCTTCAGGCGCTGCTGAGCGAGGATGAAATGACCACCGACACTACCTCGCTCTTTCAACAAGCATACTTCTCACTCCACGGCAAGGGTTTGAGCTCCATTTGAGGCTCACCGATTTCCCTCTTCGACACAATCCACAAAATTTCATGCTTTCTTCTCTACTGCTCCCGCATGATTTCATGTCAGCTTCCTACTACTCTGCACACCAACCAACTTTTCACTAAGTAGATTCGCATCCCGCCGATCGCCTTTGTTCCTCCGGTGATGGTACAATGATGCACACTTCTTCTGTGACATCTTCCATTGGTTGCATGTGCTTTTTACTTAGGTGGAAGATGTTAAGCTCTAAGGTCATGTTTTCGAAGGTGAGTTGCATGACACCATTTCTTCAATTGATAATTACATTGGAGGTGGCCAAGAATGGTCTCCCCAAGATGATAGGTACATAATTAGCCCCTGCTGCTGCTGGTTCCAGAAAGTCGGCACAACAAATTCCATCGGATAGTAGAATTTGTCCACTTGTATAAGGACATCTTCCATTGTCCCCTTTGGTATTTTGATTGATCTATCAGCAAGAGACAGTATGATGGAGGTGGGCTTTAGCTCCCCCAACCCGAGCTGCCTGTATATCGAATAGGGGAGGAAATTCACACTTGCTCCTAGATCTAATAGTGCTTTCTCCACACAAGTGCCTCCTATATTAACCGAAATGGTCGGACAACCCGGATCTTTATATTTTACTGGAGTCTTGCATTGGATAATGGCACTGACTTTGCTCACGTAGTTTTGTCGATTATTTAAATTTCTTTCACTGTGCATAAGTCCTTTAAAATTTTTGCATAGGTGGGGACTTGCTTGATCATGTCAAGTAGGGGGATGTTGACCTTTACTTGCCTCAATACTTCTAACATTTCAGCCTGATTAATGGCCTTCTTTTTAGCTTTTAATGCTTCGAGGGAAGGGTGGGATGCCTTATTTTTCTCACGCCGCTTGATCACCACCTCCTCTAGTTCGCCTCTAAAGCTTCCCGCCTCGGGTCTATCATTGGTGCTGGTCAAGCTCCTTGCCACCTCACAGGATGATTGCCTTGACCTCATTCATTCTCGAATTGTGTCATTGAGCTCACTTCATGCAATTCCCTAGATTTGTCAGGTCTCGAGAGGAAATTTTCCCTTTTCGCAGACTCCGTCACGGTTAGTTAACTCCGAAACAGTACGCAGGTCATCTATTTTTTGTTGAGAGTAAGTTTCACGTTTTGATTTTTCCGAGTGGTCTAAGCATCTACCATCTTCATGCTCTTCCACAAAGTTACCCACAACCTACTTCAAATTCATAATGGTTTCGCTTCCATTGTGGGATGAGAGGTCAGGTCGCATCGGGCCGAGGTGGACCCATACTATTGTCGCTGTTGTGCACTGGGAACATAAGCCGGGGTTTTGGCCCATAATGGGACAGGATGATTCCTCCAATTTGGATTGTAGGTGTTCTATATGGGAGCGCTTGGGTTTAGGCCTACTTGACCCACTACGCTTACTCCTTTCTTGCATCAAATCCTTTAGCGAGGGAGCAATCAATAGTGATCTCTTGGTACTTAGTGGATTGGCACTGAAACATGGTCAGAGGTACAGTGTTTCAATGCACGTCTATACCTCATGTCGATTTCGCATTCTCTAGCCTCTCTCCAACCTCTAGTCAAAGAAGATAGCTCGGCTGCTTTCCACATCCTCCGACAAAGGAATACATGCCTCCTTTTGGTTTACCGCAGGCCATTCTCTCTACTCTCCCTTGGGTTCTGGCCATCCCATTCCTTGGAGGTTTCACCCACATAATTGAGGAAGTCCATGGCTTCATCTGATTTCCTACAGGAAGTCCTCCACACATGGTCTCCAAGAGAGTTGCTTTACGGCAGGACATTCCATCGTAGAAGTGGTTTACTAGCATCCATGTGTCAAAACCATGGTGAGGGCAGGCACTGATGGTCTCCATATACCTTTCCCAGCATTGATAAAATCTCTCACTGTCATGAGTTGCAAAGGTGTAGATTTGCCTCTTCAAATTAAGGTCTTGTGTGCACCGAAGAACTTCTTCGTACCGTCAAGCAGCTCCGTCGCCCCGATGGTCTCGGGTCTTAGTGAATTAAGCCACCCTAGCTTTGTCTTTGAGGGTCAATGGGAAAGCTTTCAACTTCATCTCCATATCAATTGCACCCTCTTTGAAAGTTGTGCAAACTTCCTCAAAATCCCGTAATGTGTGTGTATGGATTTTCGTTTTCCATGCCATGAAAAGTCGTATAGTGGTAACTGAGATAAGGCCCACCGGCACATCCTCGAACATGGGGTATGATGTAGAGGGTGCACACAATTCTCAGGTGTATGACCTCATTGACCTATAGGCATTGTGCTCCCTTTGAACCCCCTATTGGCTCGCCGTGTGGGGCCCCATCCCAGGTCATGCGGCAAACCGATTTCACACCCTTGTTCAACTAGAGCACTTAGCCTTTCCACCGTCAAGAAGTTTATGTCCCAATGCATGTCATACGAATACAACACAAATAAGAAACCAACAAAAACAAGGCTACCTAAAGGGTTAAAGGCTAAAATCAAACAGGGGAAAACAATTTACAAGAAATTTTCAACTCCCTCCAGTTGAACCGTAAGTGGTAAAATAAAAAGAAATGAGATTCACCAATACTTGTGATGTGGATCACAAGTTCACATCCTCTTCACTAGGCACCATCCCCAAAGAACGACGCCATTTGATTCGCATGAGCCAAGTAGGTATCTAATCAACAAAATTTATATCCTGGGGGTTCTACCACTCAAGCATAAAGAAAGCTATCATAAAGATAAATGTCTAGGGTCGAACACTCGGATGGGGTTTCTTCGTGGAGAGAAGATACTGCGGATTGAAAATGGTGTTTACTTTGGATTTGCATTTGTAAAAACAAGGTGGGTGAATGGCTGAAAACTCGAAACAAATTAGCCAAAGTTAAAAGAGAACTCCTCAAGTCCGCCACCTGGCTAGGGTTCTAAGTAAGCTAACATGTCCTCAGTCTTTTCCTCGCGTGGGAGGATGATTGTTATGTCATTTCCCCAAACTCGGATCTTTATTTAGCTTCAAAACTCCAAACCCTAGAAGTTGTCCCTTTGAAAATGGCATTCAATGAGCATAAATGCCCTAGATGGTGTTAAGAACACACCTCCTAAACCTACCCTACAGTAACTAATAGGAGACAACTAACTGGGCATCAGTGGATCTAGTGATAAGTATCCACTGAACCCAAAAAGCTTTCCAAATACATGTTAGGGAGAGCATGCCTAAGAGATTTAACCTAAGGTGAGAAGCAGGAACACAAATACCCATAAATGCATACATGAAAAGCATGAGAACATGCAACTTATCTCAAAACTAACATTCAAGTACTTCCTTCAAGGATGAGGGGGTTTTAGCCGAACATCCCTTGATTTATCATCATCGCTGGTGTTTGGCTACCAAGAAAGTGTAAGAAAGAATAGGGAGAGAAAATCACAAAACCAAATGAGGAGAGAAGCTTCGTGCCTAATCTTCTTCTCGACGATTGATGGATCAAAGATTGATTGAAATATAAGTCCGACCGAGCTTATATATAGGTGCTCAAGAATAAAGGAAATTACAACTATGTATAAAGGAACTAAAATTACATCACAAAATTTGTACAAAGCCAAACAAAAAGCTTAGTCAAAAGCAACAATGCTCTATGTGGAAGGGGTTGTCGCTAATCGCACCACAAAGACAAATTTTGACTCCGTGTAAATTTCCACGCCTCTTTCTTTGCAATTTTTTTCTCCAAATCTCCGATTCGACTCATGCATCTTCTCGAATTTGGCCCGTTCATCGTGTTTGAATCTGCGCTTGAAGATAATGAGGTATTTAATTCCACAAAACTACAATAATAGAGCTACAAATGTGATCAATAAGAAAGCCTGGACTCAATATATCAATTCGCTATTTGCTAATTAGTACACAAAAGATCTTAAACCCGCAATAACCAGGCTCAAACAAGACTATTCAAAATTAATCAACGGCATGGGAGATTTCAGACGCTTCATGAGCAAGTTCTTCCCAGCATCTGCTAGATATGCCAAGGCTCGGGAGTTTCTAGAGTTGAGACAGGGAGCCATGACAGTACTGGAATACGTGGCTAAGTTCATTGAATTAGCATGTTTCGCTGATGATTATGTGGCCACGAATATGGCAAGAGTGAGGAAGTTTGAGGATGGTCTGAAATTGTCCATCTGGGGCAAGATTGTGGGTTTTCTCTTACAATATATGGACTTTATTGTCAGGACAGCTATGGCTATCAAGAGAGAGATTGATGACACAAAGAGCATCCGGGATGCGGGTGTTAGTGGAAAGAGGAATTAAGGAGAACCAATTTCCTTCTAGCTCGAGAAAGAAGCAGAGGACTTTTGCTCCGCGAGGGTTTCAGAGACAGGGCCAAGGCCAGGATTAGTCATCCCAAGATGGAAGGCACTTCAGGGCTCCTAGCCAGCCAAGGCAGAGGGTGTGTTTCCAAAGGTCACCCACTTAAACACTTTGGGGAGGATCGGCTTCAGAGGCAGGATCCTGCAGTTATGACACTCATAGTCCCAATCATTAATGGGACATGCATAGACGCAATTTTTTCCTCCCTACCTCACCATGGGCCAGGGTAGACAGTATCAGTCCCAGGGTACTGCACAAGCACCTATTATTTCATAGACAGGCTAAAGTATGGGTCGAGGTTGGGGGCAAGGCTCACAGGCCGGGACTTTAGGGACCCAAGGGCATGTTTACGCTGTTACACAACAAACTAAGC
The DNA here is from genome assembly GCA_016808115.1 of Tetrastigma voinierianum. Taxonomy (NCBI): domain Eukaryota; kingdom Viridiplantae; phylum Streptophyta; class Magnoliopsida; order Vitales; family Vitaceae; genus Tetrastigma; species Tetrastigma voinierianum. The sequence goes on along the minus strand of JAEQBH010007520.1, from coordinate 97,681 downwards.
CTGTTGATCAGTCGGTTATACAAGGTATGTTTCTACTATCTCGCCTTTGGGCAAAGATACTATTCGATTCTAGTGCATCGCATTCATTCATCGCTGCATCATGTGTGAAAGGTAAACTGACCTTAGAGGTCAGACCTTAGAAAAGCCATCGCATGTAAGCCTCCTCAGAACCAGGTGAGGTTGATATGATACACTGATTGTGAGTTAGAGATCTCCGGGATCCTACTCACTGTGGACCTAAGGGTCATGGACATGTCGGAGTTTGATGTCATCCTCGGGATAGACTGGTTGACGGCTCACCAAGTCGTCATTGATTGCATACACATAAGACGGTGTTTGTGTTGTGTTTTAGGGAGATAAGCACGGTGCTTTACCCTAGACCATGTACGACTCTAGGTGGCACAGATATTTGATGGGTTAGCTAGCAAGCCTTACCCTGGAGGATGAGGTGAGACAGGGTTTGAGTCTACTGGATAGTTTGCGACCCTGGGATGTCTTTTCTGGACGAAGCATCACATTACCCCTTAGCAGAGGGACAACTTTACTCATTGAGTTACACCCTGATACGTCGCCCATTTCTATGACTTCGGATAGGATGGCGCCTATTGAGTTGCATGAACTCAAGGTCCAGATATAGGAATTGTTGGACAAGGGTTTCATTAGACCGAGCACTTCACCTTAGGGAGCTCCAGTTATGTTTGCTAAGAAGAAGGATAAGACCCTTCGACTGTGTGTAGACTACCTACAGTTGAACAGAGTTACGATTAAGAATCGGTATCCTTTGTCGAGGATTGATGATTTATTTGATCAACTGAGAGGGGTGCAAGTCTACTCCAAGATAGACTTCGTGACTTGCTATCATTAGTTGAGAGTTGTGAGGCTAATTATCTCTAAGACAATGTCAGACACTGCATTTATCGAAGTTTGCAGAGATGCCTTTCGGATTGACGAATGTGCTAGTAGCATTCATGGATCTCATACATAAGGTGTTCCAGCCCTATTTAGATTAGTTTGTGGTAGTCTTCATTGATGACATCTTGATTTACTCCAAGACAGGGGAGGAGCATGAGGATCATTTGAGGACTGTTCTCCAGGCCCTCAGAGAACATCAGTTTTACGCCAAGTTTAGTAAGTACGAGTTTTGGCTTATTAAGGTGAAATTCTTAGGACATGTAGTGTCAGCTTTGGGTGTATCGGTGGGTCTCTATAAGGCAGAGGCAAAGTTATGAGTCGAGAGGCCGAAGCCGTCTTCGAGATATGCGCTGGGGATTGGTAGGGTACTACAGAGATTTAACAGGATTTCTCCCTAATTAAGGCTGCACCTATGACAAGATTAACCCGGAAAGAGGTCAAGTTTAAGTGGAATGACCAGTGTGAGAAGGCATTCCAGGAATTAAAAAGGAGGCTTACTTCCGCCCCTATCCTGATAGTCCCAGAAATGGGATAGATGTACTTAGTGTACTATGATGCTTCTAAGGACGGACTAGATGTGTTTTGATGCAATCCGGAAGGGTGGTAGCTTATGGTTCTAGGAAGCTAAAGAACCACGAGCGCTAATGCCCTGCACACATGACACGGAGTCAAGCCAGTTTTCGCCAAGATCTGGCACCACTATCTATATGGTGAACAGTTCGAAGTATTCTCATACCACAAAGTCTGAAGTATATCTTTACATAGTGGGACCTCAACATGAGGCAACGTAGATGGATGGAGTATCTGGAGGATTATGAATTCACTTTGTATTACCATCCTAGTAAGGAAAATGTGGTGGTTGATGCCCTCAGTCAGAAGTCACAGGGAGTACTGGCTAGTATAGCTTCCCGGGAATGGCATAAGCTCAAAGTTATGGGATAGTTTAGACTACGCATTGATCAAAGCAAGTTGTTTTCGTGGTTTAGTGGCTATGCTTTCCTACTTAATAGAGTGATCAGTCCTGTGACGTAACATAGAGATATCATCCATTAGTGGGACCGGTACAATAAGGTACAGTGACGGCTACAAGCCATTCACATCAATGATAGTCATAAAGCGCGACGAGTCGCGGGTTCCTCGCTTGATAGATCTGAGATAGAGATTCTCGGCGAGTTCCATCGCTTCTCGTCACAGGCATCCAGTGGCACAAGATGTACCAAGATCTTTACTGGTCAATATTACGTGAGTTGGACGTAAGAAACATGTAGCGTAATTTTGTCCGACGATGTCTCACGTGTCAACAGGTAAAGACTGAGCATTAGAGGCCAACAGAGTTACTGCAGCCTCTGGAAGTAGCCGAGTGGAAGTGGGAACATATCACGATGGATTTTGTGACCTACTCCGCCACGACACGAAAAGCATGACGCTGGTGGTGAGATGACTTCAGCGATGGACCGGCTCACCAAGTCGCCACATTTTTCTCGAACGCGTTGATAACCTTCACACCGGGAGGAATTCCTGGGCTGCGTTATACATACGAGATCCTCCAATTACATGGAGTGCCGCCTCTATCAGATCATACGGATCCCAAGTTTACTATCACTTTGGAAGAGCTTCCCAAGAGAACCGTCGAACACGCTGATGATGAGCATCAAGCCATCCACGTACGATGTACCAATGGAGATGACCATATAGGTTTTGGAGGACATGTCGCGCATGCACCTTGATCTCTGGCGAGGTCAGAGAAGAGCATTTTCCTCAGGAAGTTCGCCTATAACAACTATCAGGCTTAGCATACAGATGGCACCCTAAGGAGGCTTATACGGGAGGTCATGTTGATCTCCGCCATTTGTTGGACAAAGGTGAAGAGAGATCACCACAGTCCGATTTGACAGAGACACCTATGAGAAGGTGGATTTGATACTTAAAATGTCTTCTCACGCTTGTTTCCGGCAGAAGAGTTACGAGCTGCACGATGACGCACTCCTAGAGTTTGAGGAGGGTGATCATGTCTTCTTGAAGGTGATGCCTAAGAGAGGAGTAATCAAGTTCGGCAAGCGGGGGAAACTATCGCCGAGGTATATTAGGCCCTTTGAGATACTCGAGAGGGTGGGTACGGTTGCATATTGGTTGGCTTTATCGTCGAGCTTGTCGGGTATCCATGAGGTATTCTATGTCTCCATGCTCCGGAAGTACACTCCAGATCCGACTCATGTAGTGGATTAGGGTAAGCTTAGTATTGATACAGATGGGACCTTCGAGGAGGGAGCGATGCGTATCATGGGTAGCCTGGATCAGGTTTTGTGACGTAAGACTGTGAGGCTAGTGAAGGTGTTGTGGCAACACCGAGGAGTGGAAGAGGCAACATGGGAATGTGAGGACACGATGCGTGTCACTTATCCTTTCTTATTTAAGCATGAAGGTATGATGTTTAGTCATTTGGTACTTAAATGATTGTTTCATATGCATGAGATTGTTGGGTTATGTGTGTAATTTCGGGGACAAAATTTTTTAAAGGGGGGGAGAATATAAAACCTGGGAAAAATGCAATTTTTTTGAAAAAGGGCAAAACGGTGATATGTCGTTGTAGTACAGGTTGAAAACCTGAAATTTTGTAGATCTTGGATGACGAAATGGACTTCACCGTTGGAATCGTCTCGCGAAATCTAGCTACTAAGTCGAATTTCATTGGATTCTGAGATAGTAGGAATTTCACGTTTTTCGAGGCATCGGGTGTTAGGTGACATATGGCAAGCCATTTGAGTGACACATGGCAAGCCATGTGTCAAAATGCATGTCCTTCTACACATGGCAAGCCATGTGTTGACATGCTAGGGGTTTGAAGTGTGTATAAATAGGGGGGTTCACAACCAGTTGAGATCAGAGAACAGAAAGAAAAGAAAGAGAAAAAGGAAAGGGAGAGAAAGGAAGGAAAGAGAGAGGGAAGGAGAAGAAAGGGAGAGAGAAAGAGGGAGAAAAGAAAGTCGGTGTTCCGACGGTCGGAACTCATTGGACCAAGGAGTAAAGTCCGGAGATTCGACGAGGGGCTACACTTTAAGAGGTAGGGATTCTTCCTACTTTGGTTCATTTAGAGCCTTTGGGCTATTGTTTTGGACTGATTTTGGAACCGTGTTGTGCCATGTTATGGCATGGGACAAGTTTATAGCCGGTTTAAAGGGTTGCTTCCAAAGCGAATTTGGGTTGAAGATTTGCATTTACGGGAGTTGCCAAAATGCTCCTGTAACCCTCGGGCACGCTATTGCGTGGATTGGCGCAATAGTGTGGCTCCTAGTGTACTCCAACTTCGGACAACTATAGCTTTCTCGTTCGAACTCTGATTCGCGTGTTCTTGAACTCTATAAAAATCTCTTTGAGTCTAGAATCTAGCCATATTCTAGTGATTCACATTTGGTGCTCAAATCATTGCTAAAATTTTTATCATAACACCAAGTGTACTAATTGCATGGCATGACAGGTTTGTTTGATGAAATGTTGATATGTGTATTAATATATTGACATGTAATGAATTGTATGTGTACACATGACCATTACATGGCATGTTATAGGCTATTTTGTGGACATGTTATGTCGTAATTTAGCCTAGAGGATAAAATGCTTCATTACTTAACTAAGTAATTATTTGTATGTGATGTTGATATATGTTTGTGTGATACATTGACATGAATGAGTTAATGTAGGCAATGACATATGCATGTTTGATATAATTGCCCAAGATGCATTGGTGATATGCATGTTTGATAAAATTGTCCATATAACATTCATCAATGAGACATGGTACAAATAGGCAATGACATATTGCATTGTATATGTAGGAGGACATCGCATTAAATGGGTGTGAGTGCATGATTAATGAATCGACACTGCATTGGTGTTTGATTGGGTGGGCTCGGTTAAATGGGAAAACGTCCAACAGAGTCGCACAGTTTTATACATGAGAATGAAAAATATGTGTCGGGTGGTCAAAGAAGAAGGGATAGATCCCCTAAGGTGAAAACCCGTCGATTGGGTCGCATATAGTCCCTATTTGAAAGGTCGTAAAAGTAACTGCCTATGAGCCCACTGTGAGACACCAAAAATCCGCTACCCATAAAAAGGCGCATGGATTTTGAATATAAAATGATCATTGTGATGTATCATCCAAAAAGATTTTGGTTTATAAACAATGAAATTGGTTTTGAAAGTGACTACTGATGTCATCCGACGACAGCTTTTCACACTCGCATAAGCATGTGTGAGGAGTTAGTGAGACTTGTGACATAAAAAGGATGATGAGTCTCATTTCATTTCATAAGACGTAGGATTCCATTTAGAATTGGCATAATCTTCAATATTGATGTGTGTATTATGTGAACAATGCAGCATTGCACGTGCACTAAAGCGGGAGTAGCTCAAGAGTTATCCCCATCGGGCATTGCTCACCCGTCGTGGGACCCCTTCAAAAGTGTGTTATGCATGCATCGGCCAACTCCTTATCCAGACCGTTGTGTGAAGAAAATCAAACTATGGCTTTGAGAAACCTTTTTGTAAAAAAAACTAGATTTTACATGTAATATAAGAGATTTGTAACTCGAACTCTTATGAACTGTTTTGATAAATTTGTTTATTTTTCTAAAATATATAGGAATGAATGGATCCCGGTGAATGGGACGCGATATGGTGGTATCGTGATATGCGATACCTAGGTATTCCGTGCGTTGACAGGTTGTCAACGGGATCCCTAGGTTTTGGGGTGTCACAATTCTTCCATCTAAGTAGTGCCCCTTGGTTTTAATATGGTAGGTGGGCTTGGGCCACTTCACATCGCGGGCCAGGTGGGCCTTGGGCCAAACGGGCCTTAGGCCCATTGAGTAGTGGGTCTAAAGACTATGGTACTCACAATGCCCCCCTTTCCCTGGCTAGAACTTAGTGCTTTTTCGCCAGGAAAATATCGTGTTTTAAATCTCGGTGCGTGGAAGACTGAAAGACCGAAAATTAATGCCATCAAATGCGGTCGAAAGACGGGCATGCTCGTCATAAAGCATGTGAGTAGCGCACATGTCCCAATGTGTTTGCTGTGTATGATGTTTTGACGGGGCATTTAATGTGCATGTTGACGTTTCACCCCTATATATAGGGGTGAAACTTCGAATGCTGCCTCTTTCACTATTCTACAAAGTCTTTCACCTGTTGCGATTTCTTTTCTCCTCTGCTTCTGCTAACCGATAAAGATAAAGAAGCCATGAAGGAAGACTGCCAGAAGGCTCTGGAGTTGTTTTTCGCCTATGGCTATGGATGTTGTGTGTTCAAACACAACATCTGTGGAGATCAACCAAAGGTTCTAGATTGTATGCCTAAGTCTACTAACCCCCCTTCCTCCAGAGTTCTTTGCGAACCCTAGATGCCCCCCCGGTCTTGGCATCCTCTGAAGTTGCAGCAGCCGAGGTGCATCATAGAGAGGCGGCGAAGGAGCCCGAGAGAAGTGCCCTCGCTGGGGATTTAAATGGAACATCTTAAGTTCCTTTTTTCTTGCACTTTCTCCTTTTTTTTTTTTTTTTTTTTTTTTTTTGTAATGGGCCCAATATGGCCGCTTGGACATATATCATCATGTAACTAATGATATGGCGTATTTATGAGATATAACTTTTGGTATTCTTTGTACAAACTACTCCTTTTTACTTTGCAATTTTTTCTTTTACAAATTCCAGCTAGGATCATTGCTTAAGAGACGCCAAGGTTAAAAGCTAGAAGCTGTTAAGGTACAGGGGTCAGCAGGCTAGGTACCCTTTTTGGGCTCCGGCCTTAACGGACAAGCTAAGAGCCGCGACTGCTTCAGACGTGTACCACAGCTGACCATGTCCGTATCAGGAAAGGGCCGCAAGCCCAGAGCCATTACTTGGTCTTGAAAGTGCTGCCAGGCTTAGAGCCACATCTAGTTTTTGAAAGTGCCAGTAGGCTTGGAGCCACATCTAGGCTTTTGAAAGTGTCAATAGGTTTAGAGCCACAATTCTGGTCTTTTGAAAGTGCTGCAAGAGCTTTAGCCATATGTCTCGGGTCTTTGAAAGTGCCACGTTTGAGCCACATCCGGTTTTTGAAAGAGGCTTGGAGCCACATCCGGCTTCAAAGTGCCAGAGGCTTGGGAGCCACAAGTCTAGCCTTGAAAGTGCCACAGCTTAGAGCCACAAGTCTGCCTCAGTGCCAACAAGCTGAGCCACGTCCGGTTCCTTGAAAGTGCCGTTGTGCTTAGAGCCATAAGTCTGGCCTTTTGAAAGTGCCAATAAGCTTAGAGCCACAAATCTAGTATTTTGAAAGTGCTAGCAAACTTAGAGCCACAAATCTGGTCTTTTGAAAGTGCCAGCAGGGTTAGAGCCACAAGTCTGGTCTTTTTCATGGAGGTAGTTGCAAAAATTAAGAGAAAACTTTCTAAAGCAAACTTTACTGATAATACCTCTTAAGGTGCATATCATTTCACACTCTGGGCATCGACATCCCGTCTAGTTTATTCAATGTGTATGACCCAGCTGGTGTAATGAAGGTCGTTTTCTCTACGTCAGGTGGGTGCATGGGTATATGAAGATATCCAAAGAAGGTGTCTAGAAACGATAGCTTGCGGCCGATTTACTTCTCCGATTAAAACCTACTGTAAGTTGTCTAATAATTATCCGATTATTTGATGGCTTACTCCAGGTGAAAACGCTCTTATTTCTATCTCATTGGTTTGGTCACAGATGATGTTTAGTTTGTGAGAGCGCTACCAATGGATGGCTCCACCATATTAGAGGGTCCTGTGAAATGGCATCTATGTTATTCAACAACGCGAGTCGTAACTGTTCCTTTTCATCATCGGACATAAGAGAACTCGAGAACTTCTCCACTCTATCCAACATTACTTACAAATGGGCGGATCCTTCTCCTCTCCACGGACTGCGATGAACCTGATTACCATGCGGGGGTTTGATCTTCGAGAGGACTTTCAAGGCTCTTCCCCCCTCTCTGTTCCTGCATAAATAACTTATAACATTGCCTTGCGGCTAGCTGATTGCCTAAAAGGTTAATTAACGACTGCGCGGCGCTCGTGTCGAAGCAAGGGGACATCATTTTTTATAAACTTATAGCCTTTAAGCATTCCAGTGTAAAATGTTAAACACTTAACTTGTACTATGTATCTGTAACGTGGATTACAAAATTTATCTGACTCCATACATGGAAGTGTTCAACATTTACAATATTTACATTTGCTTCATTTGTTTACAAACAACAAAGGATAACTACATATACAAAAATAGACCAAGAGTCTTCAAGTGGACACCTAATGATGTGTTGACCTTGGAGCGATGCAGTATCCTTGTCCTCTTGCCTCACCTTCCATACTACGGATGAAAACCAGTGCTAAGCTGCGGCAGGTGGGGGAATAACTACGTGGACGACCGCTAATAAGAAGTCATCTCTACTTTACACATTTACATATACATATAAAATATCACATATACTTATATGTCATATTCTATACTTGTCATATACACATGCTTATATATGTTCCATAAATATAATTTACACATGCTTAATGCAATCTTATACTTTCTTATCATATCATGTTTCATTTCAGGTCGTTTATTTTCTTCTTTGTTCTTGTCAACATGTACTTATCCTTGTTTACATATCATCACATAACAATGCTATTATACTTCTCATATCATGTCATATAAATTTTATCATGTTAGAATCATTTGCATATACTTGTCATTGTTTTATGTTTCTACCAGCATGGTTCTAAGCGAGACCAATCCATTTATTACATTTTTTTGTACATATATCTCACATCATGAATAATGACGTGTTATCATGTATCTTGATGGATATATATATCATTTATTTAAATGCGTAATACCTTCATATTTCTTAGCCGTATTGTTGTTGTTCTCATATTTCTTTACAATACGTATATTCATATCTTATACTCTTATATTCATATCATGTCAATCTAACGCGTAACATCTTATATCTTTGTTAGCTTATATCTTCATGTACTTTATCGGGACCTCTATCATATCTTATGACGTATACGCATCACGTTCACATGCTTGTACGTTTTTCTTGTCGCTGTAGTAATCCTATCTCAGTAGGAGTATAGAGCAGAGACTCTTCCTTTGACCTGTAGGTACTTTTCTTATCTATACTCCTTTACATATCAAATCTACATATATTGCTATTTCTTGTTCATATCTACATCATTTCTTACCATGTATTCCAATTAACTTTAGCCAAGCGATTAGTACACTTGGTACAACAATTCAATTTTCAGACAAGATGTGTGCACCAAATTCCATGAAATAGCATATGGTTAGATTCTAGACTCAATGGCTTTCCATAGAATCGATAATACCCATAGCAGTCACAACGAAGGAGTTATGCAAGTTGCAAGCCGTGAAGAAAATCAGCAACTTGCAGCACCTGCAGCAGCAGTAGCAGCCGCTGTCTTTTGTCATTTTTCGAGGTGTACTATAAGAAGCTCAATATTATAACCAGGCGTCATATGGATGAATTCTAAACTCAAAGGGCTTTCCACTTAGGAGGAAATACCCGTACTTGAGGTCTTAATGAAGAAGAAGGAGTTATGCAAGTTGCAAGCTGTGAAGAAAATCAGTAACTTGCAGCACCTGCAGTAGCAGCAGCAGCCACTGTCTTTTGTCATTTTCGGACTTATTATAAGCTCAATATTGTATCAAGCTATATATGGTTGGATTCTAGACTGAAAGGGCTTTCCATAGAGTCTAAGAACACACCCAAGAAAGCGGTCCCTGCTTGAAGGAGTTATGCAAATTGCAAGTCATGAAGAAATCAGAAACTTGCAGCGCACGCAGCCACTGGTTTTATCATTTTCGAGTTCAAGAGTGCTCAACAATCCACAGACACTCTCTATATACCACTCAATCTTTGTATTACTAAAACAATCCTTGGTTTTTGTAGCTAATGAAAAGTAAGAAAGCAGGTCATCCAAAAGCAAGCGAGGTCGAGGCCAAGCTACTGAAATAAATTTCATGCACCTAACATTTCGATATATACCAATATACCATTGATGCCCTCATTTGTTTTTATAGAAATCAATAAAATTAGCCAAACATGTGTGGAAGCAACGTTTTCTCTACTTAGATTCTTTAAGTCACATGCTAGATATAGAAGCTCTTATTGAGCTTAAAGTAAAATTTTTGGTTTCTCAATGTCGAGTAAAGCGGGATATCAAAATTGGTGCTAAATCCGGTCGAAATAAGCTAAAATACACTCAGACTTATGTAATTCAACACTATTTATTCAGTTTATAATGCATACTGAATTGTGTTATTGATTGATAACCTAAGTGACCAGCTAATACCAGCTACTTTTTTGTCCATTTATACATGCATCAGCATATTCATTTTGGCTTTCATATATTTTCTACAAACCCGCACATACAACATCCAGTAATATTTTCTCATAGACTCTATTTATATCACATCACTCAGCCACCAAACGAAAAATAGAATATAAAAATTCGTGGCTTTAAATTTTCATATGAAACAAACAAGGTTTTCCATACAATCAAGGCTAATTTCCATACATTCCATACTCAATCAACAAATACCCATACTAAGCCAATCAATTAAAATTCTTGTTAACCTTTTCGATTCCCACATGTGTACTTATTTTCTTAGCACCCAACGAGAGCTAGGACAACTTAAAGAGAAAACAAACATATTCATACAATTCAAGACAAAATCCATACAAAAATGAAACTAGACTTCCATACTTTTTTTTTTTTTTTTTTTTGCTCTTCTCTTCCTTCTTCTTCCTCTTCTTCTTCTCTTATTTTCTCTATTCTTTGCTCAAAGAGTGAAGAAGCCCTAGAATGTGAGACCAAATTTGGTCTTTATCCCCTTTTATGTTTTAAATTTTCCTTTATTACTTTTAGTCCTTATACTCTCTTCTATTTGCAACCCAATTTTCTTATTTCTATAATGGCATATCCTTTTCTCATATTATGCCTTTCATATACTTTTTGAAAAAATTTACTAATATACCCTTGTATCTTGTACAAATTATGGGTTTTCGAAATTTTCTCACTTAGCAAATTATAATTACGAAAAATTCAAATTATACCTACAAAATACCCTAAACATGTTATAAAATTGTTATGACATATTTTGGGGTATTACATGACCAACGTTAGTCAAATAACGCTAGCTCATTTTGGTGAGGCGGGTCGAAGGAGCCAAGCTCTCATCCAAATGCGGGTTGGGCCAGCCTAGATTATGGCATTGTAAGGACCCAAGTCTCCGACAAACGAGAACAGAACTTGCTGAGTGATTGTGTCGGCCCTTACAGGGAGCGTGACATCTCCTAGTGTTAAGGTAGTTGCACCATTAAAATCGGAGAAAATCCGCCCGGCTGAGTTCAGCATACCTTAGGAAATCCTCATCTGGTTTAAGGCGGGTAGTTCTGCGACAAATCGCATTTGCCCGGGATCCACCCAGTACCACATGCACCTCAAAGCCATTGGCACATAGAGGGTAAGTACCGAGATATCATAGTGAAGCGAGAATAATCCTAATGCGGTTTATAGGAAGGATATAGGGTCATCTATTAGATTGGTTTCATCGTGTCTGCCTTTCGTGTGGATAGAATTTACCTTGGCCTTTAGTGTGGCGGCTCTCATGAAGGCTTCTTGTGGGCTTAGTTGATGCGGTCTTGGGCGGGCCCACCGAGTATATGGTTTATGGTTGGTGCGGATCAGCGGGACTACCGCGTCGGTGAGATTTTATTACATGGCAGCCCCAGGTCTGCTCGAGTGGTCTATTTCTACAGCATTATCTTACGAGGTGTCGGCTTTGATAAGTTTTCCACGAGAACTTTTAGGGTTTATTCAAGATGGCTTCTTCCCAGACGGCTTATGTCCATCGGCCGGCTGACTTGTAATCATGACAGTTTGGGTTGCTGTGTGGATATTGTCCTCCATCATTGAATACTTATCAGCCCGCCTGTATAATTCTTCCATTGTCTCTAGTGGGTCTAAAGATAGGGACTGGAAGAACAGCATAGACGGCCCGAAGCTTCTCCTAAAGTTTTGGAGGACTGCATTCATGTTATACGACTCTATTTATTGGACGGCTTGCCCGAACCTCATTGTGAAGTCTCGAATAGACTCTTCTTCTTGCTTGAGAATTGTCACTAAAAGAGGCGATGTTCTTTGTCTCATAGGAACAAAGATATTTGATATGAATGCTCCCATGGATTCATAGAACGAGTTTATTAAGTTACACGAGGAGCTTATGGAACCAGGCTAACGCAGGCCCCCACAAGCGAGCCAGGAACACTTTACACAATAGACGGTCATTGCGAACATTTAGTATCATTGCCTGATTATATTGGAGCATGTGATCGTAAGGGTCAATAGAGTCGTCGAACATGGCAAAAGCGGGTATGACGAACCTACGAGGTGGCTCGTAGTCAAGAATGTGTTGCCCTAGGGGCGAAGAGAGCATGTCGATGGGTCCCGGTTGGGCACTAGGGACTATAAAATGTAAACCGGCCAGGAAGGTGGGATGTACAAATAAGTGATGGCATCGCTGTAGGCAATGCAGACGCTTAGGTCGGGACTCGGTTGTTTGATGCGCCGCTCACCCTTCTCTTCTTTCTCGGTGGGATGCGCCTTCAGCAGTGGCATCGATGAAGGCAAGGTGCAGAGGCCCTCTTACGTGATTTAGCCCTTGTGTTCTTTCTTCGGTGAAGGCCCAAGGTAGGGAGCGCTTAAGAACAGCTTCGTCATGCGCTGGGGCATCGGCCTCGTCAGGGATAATGGTGCCCCTTCCGCTTTGTGCACCGGGGAGTTGGATGCATAGCTCGACCGTTATCTTGCTCATCTCTTCCACTAAGATGCCGTCTTTTTTCTACCTAGGCCCGCAACCGGTCATTCTCACATTGCAGGCGTTCATCTTGATCCTACAACTCCTTCATCTGCTTGCTTGCTCCTCCTACTTCTTCTCCATGTCCTGACACCAATGGAGGAATTAATCTTCTGGTGATTGGATCATCGGGTTGTTTGACATTGCGACTACCTCGAGGCCCAGAATCGGAGGGCGTGTGGTGGAGTGGCAACCCGGGAGAAGCTACACGGCAGCTGAAGGGCTGCTGAATGAGCGTTGAAGCGACCCTTGCGGCTGTAAGGCGAGACTTTACGTTGGTTCCCTCAGGGCGGCACCAATTGTTTGTTACACCTTATTCGTCCCGACTTAGGGGCATCAACGGGGCAATGTCAGCACGAGCGTCAGACGATGATGGAATTGAGCCACCTCTCTAATGATTAAGTCAGCAAAAATATAGAGAGGAAGAAGAAGAAAGTTCGCATAGTTGGAATTGCATACCTCTCCCTCATGGGGGATCTTCCTGATTTATAGAAAATGGTTGCCGAATTTCCCTCTTATCTCAGGAAGGAATCTCCTATTTTTATGGATAAATTTGTTTTTCCTTATCTATGATTGATTTTCCCTTATCAAGGACTAATTCTTCACTTATGTGAAGTTATTCATAAAGTATGGGATTTGGAAACTAGGAAATTTGCTGATAAATATATTTTACGCATTCCACGTATTGCTCCCCATTTGTGTAGCAAACTTGCCATATCTGAGGAAGAATCGTGGGGCTGAAACTACAGACGAGCCACTCTAAAGCTAGCCTTTGAGGAGACACCCTGACTTCCACAGACGGGCTTTTGGATTCTCCAATCTAGAAGTGGATGCCTCGGTTTTACTTGTGATAGATGGGCTTGAACATTCTGTGTGGGTCAGGTGGATTGGCTTAGGTCAAGCGACCGCGGGCCGTGAATTAGTGGTCCTAAGGCCCATGGTGCTTTTCTGAGTTTGAATGCAGAATTTTCAAACTACTTCACAAATGATAATGAGATTTATTATAATTAAAGTTGTCTTTTACTTGCAGTAGAGTAAAAAAGACATCCCTATGATGGAACTAAGTAGAGCTTTTATTGCTTTCTTCTATCCGTCGATACTGTTTCAAGCATTATAATTAGATTGGGTGTATATTGCATGCGAATAGCTGACTAAGTTCTGCTTCACACAATCAATTTAGTATTCCCTTTTCTTTAGTCTTCTGTCTATATATATCATCTCCATTTCTTAAATCGATCAACTGTCCATATTACATATGTCAATGTATAAACACACATCAGAGCAGGTAAACTAGGTGGCATTTGTCAAATAACCACATGAAACTTGTCTAGCTTGCATTATCTTGATATTGGAGGTAATTCTCTTGATATATAATGCTGTTACCCTCCTGTCTATGTGCCAAACAAACAGCACAGGCAAGCAATTGTAGCCATATATACCTGCATTTCGGTTTGCTTGCAGTTACTATTGGCACCTGATCATAAGCTTCTTTTGCAGCTACAACAGTACTTTCAGTAGTTTCAACAATACCGCTGATTCCTGAGGTAGACCATCATGAGTTTCCTCTGAACAACAAACATTCAAATCCATCCCCAAGGTCAAAACAAGGCCATTAAAGTATCAGCAATAATTTCTAAACATGGTATCATTTTTCCTTGACTGTCCTTCCAAAGAAAAGAAGAAAACTAAATCATCTCACTGAAAGCAGTTCTAGAATAAAATCTGGACCTTCAATTGGGATTTCTCAGCTTTTGGGAAGGTGTAACCTTGTATACATAAATTTGGAATCAGGGAAAATAAATAGAGAAAAAAATAAATTTAATAAATAATAAATAAGTTTTAAAGGGGAAAAAAAGCACTTCCATCATTAAGAGGGCACATAATGCTATATATGGGCATAAAATGCCAATGTTTCTATTCATTTTTTTTTCAACAAGAGATTGTATTAAGAAGGGCAAAGGACAAGAATAGTAAACAAGGGGGGTGTACAAAGGACTAGAATGAAAGGCTATTATTTAGTGGTGTCTTTTCCGAGTAGAACATCGAATTTGTGTGACAACGTGATCGTAATCTAGTCCTTACCACCGATTTTGCGGGTTTAGTTAAGTATAATTGTGTTTTTGTCATATTCGTGTTGATCTACTTAACACGTTTAATAAATGAGTCGTGATCGTGATAATGGCTGCTGCCGAATTTGACGATTTAATTATTATATTAATTAATTACTTTTATTTAGCGGTTATTTGTGTTAAATATGGATTGATATAATTCACATTATTTTAAATAATAAATAATAAACATGTTAAATTTAATAGGTTATTTGTGTTAAGCACGGATGATTAATTATAATTCTCTTATTATTTTTAAATAATCGAGGTCGATGGATTAGTATTAGGTGTAATTACGATACCACCTAACACGAATGAATAAATGAGTTGGGTTTGGGTTATGAATGTTGATACGTTTATTATTCGGCCTTCGGGTTTGAGTTGGTGAATGTTGTGCGATCAGTCACGTTGACGACGGCGCGACCCGTAGACACGAGTGCCACCCCCCATTGAGAGCAAATAAAGGTCAGCTTCCAATCCAAGCAACTAGGTTATGAATAAGTAACTAGATTACTTATTTCCCATCATACAATTTTGCTCATGTAGGACATGAGCAGCTCCAATGCTAACCTACTATATATATATATATATATATATATATATATATATATATATATATATATATATATATATATATATATATATATATATATCATTTAATTCACAGACTTAGAAACATAATTATAAACTTTCGAAAGCACCCAACCACAATCCCAATTTCATTGATTAAATTTCCAAAACAGGCGAGGTGTGGTTAGTTTGCCTTGAGGAAACCACATTAATGGGGTTCATAGAACTACTTGGATCCTCAACCTCGAATTTAATTCATGTCCTTAGCAAGTTTTTTTTTTCATCCTTTTCTTTCCTTTTGTTAATCAAAATGATTTTATACCTCAACTCTGCTAAAAAAATGTAAATGATGGCAACCAGAAAGTATGTAAAACAGTGACAGCCAGCACCAAGAGAAAGGAGTGATCTGTTTTTGTGATAAAATATCTGATATTGCATCTATAGTTAAACTTACATCATCTTCCTATTCGAAGCATGGGGCGCGTATGGCTAACTGAATTTTATTTATTTATTGATTCGTATGCAAAGCAGGTGTTATGAATCAACAATATTTATACCTAAACTACTCCTGCGTGGTAAGTAACTCACTGGTATAAGCGAGGCTCTAGGATCGAGCATGGATGGAGTTTTAACAGTGCAAATGATTCTGATAGGCTCAAAATGGTGAATTCAATTTGGATTTTAGGGTTTTGGTAAAAACAGGGGAATTGATGGTTTGCAAACTGAAAATAAGGTGAAATAAAATATAAAAAGAACTCCTTTAAGCATTGGGCCACTGGGTTTAAGGTTCTAGGCTAACCGAGAGGTCCTCGGGTCCCTTTCCTCGCTTTGGGGAGGATGACTATGGTCTCATTTCCCGAGAGCCGGATATTTATTTAGCTATAAAAGCCGAACCCTAATAATTTTCCCTTTTTGAAAGATGGCATTTGCTGAACATTCATGGTCCAGAGCAACAGTGCACTCCTGGACCGTCTTACATTAACAAAAAATAGAAGGCAACTAATGAATATCCTTTGGATCCCAGCAATAAGCATCCAGAAATGAACCTAAAAGATTGCCAAATAATGGTCAATCAAGATGTATCTAAGAATTTAAACCTAGGTGAAGGATAGGAACACAAATTAAAAATAAGTAGCCACGTTAAAAGCAGAGAGGACCGTCGGTTTACCTCAAATCAAAGCCCGATAGCCCTCGTGCTTCCAAGGATGAGGGGGGTTTAACAACCATCGCGGGGTGTCATCACCGAGGGTGTTTTTGAAAATCGAGAAAATGAAAAGCAAAGAAAATGCGAAGTGGAAGCGACGGAAAACCCACACTTCGCTCTCTGCTGTTGTAGAAAAATCTCTCACAATGCCGGTGTGCGAAATTGAGGGCTTTATAACTTGACCCATAATACAAATTACGAAAACCAAGAAACAATTACTAATACAATGAGGGCAATTTAGGAAGAAAGCGAAGCCTTGGGTGACAAAGCAAAAACAAGCGGGCGCGAGGTCGGGGCGGGGATGAACGGTGACAAAGTTGTGAATAGTGTCGGGCACTTGAATGATGCGCATAGAGATTTCTGCTTGACAATTTTACGCATTTTTCTTACCTTGCTCCTTTACGGTCTCTGATCTACTATGCTGAGTTTGACTCAAATTCTTCCGTCGCTTGGATCATTGAACAATTTTGGCACGATTAGCTGCAAAGCGCAAAGTTAAGCCAAAATCACGATAAGTAGAATAGTAGGGACAACAATGTGCAAATCGGGTTAATTAGAATGATTAGTACACAAAAGCACTCAAAAACCTATAATAAATAGGGTTCAAAATGGCACTTTTTAAGGCACTAATAATTTGTGAGTGAAGAAAAGACTGAGTCTTTATATATTATAAGCTGGCAATTACAAGTACAAAGGAGGCCTTATATAGGCTAGGCTATATAGCCCTGGGAAAATACAAATTACGATCGCAGGAAAATACGAAAATAAATCCTTGATATAATAATCTAACATCCCCCTCAAACTCATGGCGGTTTAAGAGAAACCATTCGAGTTTGGAAGCTAAGCTTCGAAAAGTTCACGGAGGAAGTGGTTTGGTGAAGATATCGGCTAGCCCGATCCACGAGGAGGAAGCGGCCCGAAGTGTGAGCTGTGCCACTGAAGCAAATGATGACAAATGAAGTGACAATCAATCTCAATATGTTTAATACGTTCATGGAAGACATCATTATGGTACGATTGAATAGCAGCAGTTATAATGGGTAAGAAATTTGGTTGCGGTGGAATGGTGACACCGAGATCCTGTAGTAACAGCGTGGCAGTCATTAGTTGTAGTAGCTTCAGTGCTACATATTATGCTTTAGTCTTTGGAACGAGCAATGGTGTTTGTTTCTTGCTTCTCAAGAGATAAAGAGAATCATAAGAATGAAACAATATCTGAGTAGATCGACGGTCGATGGGATCACACCTTGATCTGCATCTGAATATGCACGAGTTAATGAAGAATGGGAAGAAAAATGAAGATCATCAAATATGGTGCGCTTTCGGATAACAGAGAAGATAATCCACAGAACATATGCATAATGGGGAGATCTAGGGGCAGCCATAAAGGCGGCTAACTTCACATGAACTACATAGGAAATATCGGGAGGCCGAGTAGCGTGAGATAGATTAGACTCGACAATTTGTCTCGTAGAGAGTAGCGTCGGATGAGTGATTCGTCGTGAGAATTGGGGCGACAGGTTATACTGATGGGGTGTGCTTCCGACTACTTGCTATCGATGATGCGGCTCGAGAAATCAGATCAGTATACTTGGCGAGTAAGATAACCATCTACTGAGGAAGAAGAAACCTAGACCAGCGATTAAGAGGGCGAGATCTTTCATTTTAAATTGGCTGACCGAGAAAGTGCTTTAGATCCACGAATACCACATATCATCACCTGTAATAATCATATCATCGACATACAAGAGGAGAATAGTAATACCATGACCAATCCGTCTTAGAAAAAGAGTTGTATCAAAAGAGCTGCCTGAAAAACCATGCTGAGAGATAGTAGAAGCGGAGCACCAAACCATGCTCAAGGGCTTGTTTTAAGATATATAAAGTGCACATACATAGGTTGAAATACTCTATGAAGGAATCTCGGAGGGTGAGAGTAACCAGGAGGAAGCTTCATATAGACTTCCTCTGCAAGTTCACCATTAAGAAAAGCATTTTTGACATCCATCTGAAAGAGTGGCCATTTGCGAGCCATAGAGAAGCGAGAAATAAGGTCGCGACGTAAGAAAGTCGAGACCACGGAGCAAAGTCTCCTCATAATCCAATCCCGAGCTCTGAGTCGAGCCCAGCGACAAGGTGAGCCTTGTAGCGATCAACGGTGCCATCCGATCGAGTCTTGATCTTATAAACCCATTTACGATAGCGAGATGTTAGGAGGAGATCGGCGGATCCCATGTTCCGGTCTTGTCACGATGCATCCAGCTCTTCTTTGTAGCTGGTACGCCATAAGGGGTTAGAGGAAGCCTCATGAAAGTCGAGGGTTCTGGAGAGGGCAAGAGCAGAAAAGCAATGAAAGTCACAAAGGTGAGAAGGAAGAGTAGTTACCCGATGGGAACGACGAAGTGCATGAGAGTTAGAAGGACCAGTAGGATCCACAATTGGGGCAGGATCAGTGGGCACGTCGATGATCGGTGCGGGAAGCTCATCAAATGCATGAGAAGGAACATCAGTAATAGAGAGGGAGACTCGAGACGAGAGAGGTGGGAGACTCCTCGAGAAAAGGTCGAGGAGAGGATTGATAGGGACCAGGGAAACGGGAACATGAGGTGGTTGGTAAAATATTTTGTGTTCCAAGACCACATGCCGAGAAACATGAAGACGTTTGCTAATGGGATCATAACACCTATAACCTTTTTTACCAATTCCATACCTAAGAAAACAACACAAATGAGAACAAGACTGAAGTTTGTTTCTTTCATGATCATGAAGAAGAACAAAACAAACACATCCAAAGACTCTAAGTAAGTCATAGGAGAGAGAAGAACCAAACAATAGATCATAAGGAGTTTGATTATGAAAAATGGGAGAAGGACACCGATTAATGGTGTAAACAGTAGTAAGAGTAGCTTCCCCCCAAAACTGAGAAGGAGTAGAAGCGGCAATAGTAGTAGCACAAAGAACATCAAGAATATGACGAGTTTTGGGGCTTGATACTGCCATTTCTTTGAGGTACCTGAGAGGAATGAGGAACAGTGCCAAATTGATGTAAAATAGAGGTAAATTCATAGGTTTTATATTCTTGGGCATTGCTCCGGTCGAAAACTTTTGATAGGTTTAGAAAACTGTGTTTCAATCATTTTGGTAAAGTCACAACATATTTTATAAAGTTCAGAATGATTTTTGAAGAGAAAAATCCAAGTATATCACGAAAAATCATCCATAAAAATAACAAAGTAGCGTGACCCACCGGGAGGAGAAATGAGAGAGGGGCCCCATACATCTGAATGAATAAGATCAAAAGAAGAAAGAGCATGAGAAACACTGTTATTAAATGGTAAAGCATTTTGTTTGCCAGGTGATGAAACAAGGCATGCGATAGCTTCTTATTTGAGAGCAAACCTAACAAACCCCTAGAAACTAGTTGTTTAACCCTAGAGATAGATGCATGACCAAGGTGAGAATGCCATAAAGCAAGAGAAGAAGTGCTCTGTCCTGAGACGGCGGAAGCAGAGAGACGAGAGGACGGTAAATGAAGAAAGATGAGCTCGAGCAACCTTAGGCCTTCACGAAGGCGGTCCTAACGATCTATCGATCACGAGAATCCCTACAGCCACTAATAGAAAAAAGGTTAAGAGAAAAACCACGTTCAATGAGTTGCCCCGATAGAAGAAGATTATGAGTGAGGTTTGGGATACGGTAAGCATTGGAAAGCAGACGAGGGTGGTGTAGAGATTACGAGATGAGAGACATGCATGGAGAACCATTCGCCGAGTGTATATAGTGGGGAAGAAGTAGAAGTGTGTGAAGGAGTCTGGCATCTAGCCGGGAGAAGAGAAGTCATATGATTGTAGCAAGCGAGAGTCAGCATATAGAGAAGTACGATATCGTCGAAGCGTGTTGGATGCAGCTTTGGAAGATGGAGATGGAAGATGAACACGATTAACCATATCCTATAGATGCCTTTATACCAATGGCGAGGACCTCGTGATCAGCTAACCTATGAATAGCTTGTGAGGCCCATTTGGTAAGGATCCGATGGAGAATATGACTTTTAGGTGATTCAAATTCGTGAGAGCCGGAATTTCATGTGAAGCAGATCATCCCTTGTTCACGATGAACATAAACTAATTTGGTGTCAAAGAATTGGGAGAAAAGCTGGATTTCGAAGCAATTAATTAATCCCGAATAGATTTCAGCTAGTTTGTGATATACAATGATCGTGACCCCAGTTCTGGCGAATCGAGAAAGTTGGCGTGTGAGCTTGAGTTAAGGCACCACTGGTCCGGCATATCGGAGGTAACGAGTAAAGTCGAAACGCTGGCAATAGCGTCAATGTTGTCTCAGAGCTCGCATCAGCAATGGATGGAATGGTGTATTCTGACAAGTGATGATCTGATGATTAGCACTTTTCTAATCCTCAATCTCACGAGATGGCATAGGCGAGTGGTTTCTTTGTCCACTTATTTTTTGGAATGGGACGGTTTACCCGAGAGGACATAAAGCCCAGCTGACTTGTGGCCTTTTGAGATAATACGTATGGCTTGAGACCAGCAAAAGGCGAAATTATCTCATAAAAATAACATGAATCGGACGAGAAATCTCATCACGGCATATCGGAATTCCGAGATCAAAAAGCAGGACCAAGCAGGAAATGAAGTCGGGACACGAAAATGGGGTCATGAATGCACTAGTCAAATTTTTTGTCGATGGTCTATAGGTGGCGTGGTGCGATCCGGCGAACGCGGGCACGAGGAATGGGCAATGAGCTTGAGTCGGCGGGATAGGGTGGGGGAGCTGCGGCGTAAGCCCTACGTGATGTGCATGCGCACGTGTGGATCTGAAGCGCTCTGGTGCAAGCAGCGCGTGGGACAACGTGCGGACTTGACGGAGCGTGAAGCGGCTTTAGGAATCCTGGCACTGCTTGAGGTGTGATTGTGCCGACAGAGTTACGCCTCAGTGGCTGGCTTGGAGTTTTAGGCTTGCGAAGGGAGGAAACAGGATCGACTATATGGTTTTAAGTCGGGAAAAAAAACAAGTTGTCACGATGTAGTGATGGTGTTCTGCGAGGAAAAGAAGAAAAATTTCTGCGATGATTGTAATGCTAGGCAAGTGAGGCCGACGGAAAAAAATCGAGAACACTGCTCTAATATGAAGAAAAACTTGAGTGCTTTGTATATTATTATAAAGCGTAAATTACAAGTCTGAAGGGGCACTTATATAGAATTTAGGCTACAATCTAGAAAAAATCAATTCTGATCATAGGAAACATCTAATTACAATCCTAGGAAGTATTCACAAAAATAAATCTAACAATTGGCTTTTGCTATTCAACAAAAAATTTCAAAAATTAAGCAATAAGTCATGAATTTTTTTTAAAAAACAAACATTCTAAATACTGAAAAGAAAAAAAAAACTCTTTAAATAAAAGCAAAAACAAACCTTGATTCATGAATACGTTTATTTTTGATTAGTTGAAATTTGGCCCAGGTTTAAAAAAATCCCAACCAAAAGGCACTAAAGCTACAGGTGAGAGGTAAGCGACCCATGTATCATCCATACAAAACTATAAATAATTCAAATAAAACATACAAATATTGCACGGAATCAAATAAAAGTTCCATGTTGCACTTAAGTTTTACGGTCCTCTCAATGATAAATGATATCGTGGCCTTTAGGCCTGAGATACGTGCTCGATGGGTCAGTCTGCGTGTGATTGGCGGCAGCCCGTCTCATGAAGCGGCACGAGACGGTCCTATGTGTAGAGTAAATGCATTGAACTATGGATATGGTATATTCACAGCGCATGCAGGATAAAGTCTTCAGGTCGGTAGTACATCTGCGTATGGAAAGTTTGTTATGGATAAATATATTAGGGAGGGAGATTAAAGCGGGATATTTATCAGCTTGGTCTCGATATCCCTAAGATCTAAATACGTCTCGAACACTTCAAATCCTTAATAAGAAAAAATTGAAAGGTCATTGATAAGGAAAAGAGATGCTATCCCACCAAAATTAGGAAGTTATCTTTCTTATGTCAAGGAGAAATTTGAATATAAGCAAAGACTCGAAACGAGGAAAGGTATTGGCTCGAGCGCTACTTATTAAGCTTTTCTTTACTCTTGCTTAGCCGCACTGAGTTTATATAGCATTCGCGATCTTGGAGTTGAACGATCAAGGTAAAAGACAATAAATAAGAGAAACAAACAAATGATTCAGTAACACTTTGGTCATAATGCATTCAATTCTAAGCAAAAAAAAAAAAAGGGAATAAAGGCATATTCAAAGGATCACGCAAAAAACAAAAGATGGATATTATTCACATCCTTGGAAAAAGGTAGTAGAGGTTAATGCATTGAATACAAACAACAGGAACCAGTAAATGGTACAGTATAGGTCAAACAGTTTTTTTCACAAATTTGAACATCCATAAATTAGCATTAGACTCTAAAATGACGTATTTTATCTTGAACTGCTATGGTGCACACAGAATTCAGCAGAACATATATTCCAAATTCTAAAAGACATTTTAGACTATGTTGTGTCATTTTCGAAGTATATGACAATGCCCATATTTCTATTTGCAATCTGGATGATTTGAAGAAAAAAAAAGGATAGCAAAGTGTCTAAGACCAAATGAAGGAGGGAATATGTGGAATTCGGAAAAACCATCCAATAATTGAGAGTTGAATTAGCCTTGCCCTAAATAAAGGGGAAAAAGTGTGGAATTATCAAGAGTTGGACTAATAAGGAAGGGAAAATAATTTACTATAGTGAAAAAGAAGGGATGCATGGAGGAGAAAAATGAAACGAAAGATATGAAGGAAATAACTAGATATTCAAGGTTTTCATAGAAATAAAAAAAATAAAGCACTAGAATATTCAAACAGTAATTTATTTTCACATGATTTTCACATTTGTTTTCCTTTTTCCATTTCATGTAAAAAATAAGAATTTTAAGAACATATATTTTCTTAAATAATTCTAATCCCACATTTTACAATAATTTTTCTTTACAATCCGATTAGATCGGAAAAATCATTGATTAATTAAGTGTCGAATAAGAAGTGAGGAGTTGAATGGAGTCTCAACGTTTCATCATATAGAGAGATTTGGGGGAATTGGGGGGTTGACGTAAGTACTACGTGATGCGGCCAGGTGAAGTGCACGCCCAGCGGCGGGATCTAGCGAGCTGCCACGGCGAGGCGGCGGTGAGACGGCGATGCGGGACTTCGAATGGAGGCGGGTGAAGCTTCAGGCGATCGCTACCTTGTATTTGGTGTGATCGTCTCGACAGGATTATCGAATTGGCACGTGGCTTGAGTTTTAGGCTTGCGAGGGAGGAAACGAGGATCGTATGGTTTCGTCGAAAAAAACAAGTTGTACGATGGCAAGCGGATGGTGTTCTGAGAGAAAAGAAACTTCACGATTAATTTGTGTGCTGCCCAAGTGAGAGCGACGGAAAAAAAATCGAGAGAACCTGTTTCTAATCTGTGGGACTACAGATCTTTAATGTGTATAAATTGTGAATTCTTAAAGTCTGGGGAGGCACATATGAAATTTGAAAGTGATTATCTGATCAGAAAAAGTCAGAGTACAATCACAGGAAAATACAAATTTTTGATAAGGAGGAATACAGAAATAATCTATGGTGGGTACTATTTATTGATAAAATTTGAATTCGATAAGTCAAATGGGGAATTTTTAAAAACTAAATAACAAATACTGAATTAAACTGCTAAGCAAAAAGCAAACAAACAACTAACTGAATCTGTTTATTTACCAATTCCTAGTTGAGCTAACTAGGTTTCTAGAAAAGAATCTCAACCAAAGCTGCCCCTAAAGCTACAGGTGAAGGTAACTGACCCCATGTATCATCCCATACAAAACTATAAATAATTCAAATAAAATATACAAATATTGCACGGAATCCAAATAAAAGTTCCATGTTATGCATAAGTTTTACGGTCCTCTCAATGATAAATGTAAGTATCGTGGCCTTTAGGCTGAATCTGTGCTCAATAGGTCGGTCTTAAATGTGGGCCCGCTGGCTGGCGTCTCAGAGCGGCGAGACGGGTTACCTGCCAATATGCTTCATGCGATGATGCAGGGCGATTGTAATCCTAGCACTTGTCTAAGATCAAAGTCACTCCGGGTGGTAATCATCTCGTATGGAAGGTTCAGTTAATGGATAAATATATTAAGGAGGGTCTGGCATGGGATGTTGTCAGTGAATCTCGATATCAAGAATCTCATACGTCTCTGAACAATAAATCTGGCCCAATAAGGGAAAGAATTAGTCGTTGAGTAAAAGGGAAGAGATCTTCTCCGAAATTGCAGGATTATCTTTCTTATGTCAAGGAGAAATTTGAGTATAAAGCTAGGCTAAACCAGGAAAGTATTCGGCTGGCTAACATTAAGCTTCTTTGTTTCTGTACTTGGCCTTTTTCTGAGTTTATATATACTTATTTCTCGTCTTTCGGGAGATTAGACGATCAATTTAAGAGACAATAAATAAGAGAAACAAACAAATGATTCAGTAACACTTTGGTCATAATGCATTCAATTCTAAGCAAAAAAAAAAAAAAAAAAAGGGAATAAAGGCATATTCAAAGGATCACGCAAAAAACAAAAGATGGATATTATTCACATCCTTGGAAAAAGGTAGTAGAGGTTAATGCTTGAATACAAACAACAGGAACCAGTAAATGGTACACAGTATAGGTCAAGCAGTTTTTTCACAAATTTGAACATCCATATTTAAATTAGCATTAGACTCCTAAAAATGGCATGTTTTATCTTGAACTGCTATGGTGCACACAGAATTCAGCAGAACATATATTCCAAATTCTGAAGGACATTTTTTAGACATGTTGTCATTTTCAGTACCCAATATGCCCATATTTCTATTTGCAATCTGGATGATTTGAAGAAAAAAAAAAAAGGATAGCAAGGGAGTAATGGAGGCAAATGAAGGAGAATATATGGAATTCGGAAAAACCATCAATAATTAGAGAGTTGAATTAGCCTTGCCTAAATAAGGGAAGTGTGGAATTATCAAGAGTTGGACTAATAAGGAAGGAAAATAATTTACTACTGGTGAAAGAAGGGATGCATGGAGGAGAGAGAAAATGAAGCAAGATATGAAGGAAATAACTAGATATTCAGAGTTTTCCTCCAAAAATAAAAAAAATAAAAAACACTAGATATTCAGAAACTGGTAATTTGTTTCACATGATTTTCACATTGTTTTTTTCCATTTCATGTAAAAAATAAAAGAATTTTCAGAACATATATTTCTTAAGTAATTCTAATCACATTTAATAATTTTTCTTCCCAATCCAATTAGATCGGAAAAATCATTGATTAATTAAGTGTCGAATAAGTGAGAGTTGAATAGGTCTCAACGTTTCATCATATAGAGGGGGAGGGTGGGGGGGGGAGGTTGACGTAAGCCCTACGTGATGCGAGGCGTGCAAGTGCGCGCAGCGTGTGAGATCCCCGACGCTCCCAGGCGCAGGCGGCGCGTGGAACGGCGATGCGGACTTGGGCGGAGCGTGATTGGCTTTTCCGGCGTCGCCTGCTTGGCGGCTGGTGTGATCGTACCCGACAAAGTTACGCCAAGGGTGTGCCTTAACTTGAGTTTTAGGCTTGCGAGAAGGGAGGAAGCAGAAAAGTATGTTTGTGGTTTTCTTGGGAAAAAAACAAGTTGTCTGATGGCAAGCGGTGGTGTTGCGGGGAAAAAGAAGCTTCTCACGGTGGTTGTAATGCCTAGACCATGAGAGCAGCGGAAAAAAATCAGAGAGCATAACTGTCTGCGAAGAAAGGAAACAGGTCTTTGCTTTGTATTTATATTTGGCAAGTCTAGAGTGAGAGGAGTGCTTATATAAATTTAGGCTATACAATCTGAAAATCAAATTACAATCACAGGAAAATCTGAAATAAATCTATGATATAATAATCTAACGATTGGCTTTTCTATTTATTCGACCAAAAATTTGAAAATTAAATGACTAAATTAAGCTGGAAATTTATTTTTAAAAACAAACGTCTTGAAATCTTGAAAAAAATTAACACAATGCGAAAAACAACATACTAACTGAATCTGTTTATTTTCCAGATTTCCTGGTTGAGCTAACTAGGTTTCTGAAAATCTCAACCAAAAGCTGCCTAAAGCTACAGGTGAGAGGTAACTAGCCCCATGTATCATCCATAAAACTATAAATAATTCAAATAAAACATTCAAATATTTTGGAATCAATTAAAGTTCCATGTTATGCATAAGTTTTACGGTCCTCTCAATGATAAGTAACGAGGTATGGTGGCTTTGAAACACAGTCTATTACTCGATAGGTCCGACGTCGATGTTACGAGGTTTGCCGCGTCTGCGTAATGCGGTCCAGGCGATTCTCACCCAGTATTCAAAGTCGTACGGGGCCCAGCAGGGCAATTTATGTCTGAAACGCAATACAGGATGAGTCACTCCAGTTACGATGTCATATGCGTATGGAAAGTTTGTTATGGATAAATATATTAAGGAGGGAATCATGCACAGGATATTTATCCACAGATCTCTCATAAGATCCAAAACTTACACGCCTCAAAAACACAAAACCTTAACGCGAAAGCACTACTATCGATAAGGAAAAGATATCTTATCACCAAATTACGAGATTATCTTACTATAATCAAGTTAAATTTGAGTGATAAACAAAAAAGACCCCAATGTGAAAGCGCATTCAACTCCAACTCCGCGCTTAACTTTCTTGCTTCTCCACCCTTTACGTGTTTATATCGCGCTATCGACGCCTCCTATACACGATCCCAGTACGACACAAATATGAGAAACAAACAAATAATTCAGTACCTTGGGTCATAATGCATTCACCCTAAGCACAATAAAAAAAAATGGAATAAAGGCATATTCAGTTGATCACGCAAAATAAAAGATATATTATCTACATCCTGAAAAAAGTAGAGGTTAATGCATTGATCCAGTAAATGGTACACAGTATAGGTCAAACAGTTTTTTTTTTTTTTTTTTTTTTTTTCACAGATTTGAACATCCATATTTAAATTAACATTAGACTCTAAAATGACATATTTTATCTTGAACTGCTATGTAGAGATGCAATTCAGCAGAACATATATTCCAAATTCTAAAAGACATTATTTTAGACTATGTTGTGTCATTTTCGAAGTATATGACAATGCCCATATTTCTATTTGCAATCTGGATGATTTGAAGCAAAAAAAGGATAGCAAAAGTGTGGAGGCAAATGAAGGAGAATATGTGGAATTCGGAAAAACCATCCAATAATTGAGAGTTGAATTGGCCTTGCCCTAAAGAAAGGGGAAAAAGTGTGGAATAACTAAGAGTTGGACTAATAAGGAAGGGAAAATAATTTACTATAAATGAAAAAGAATGGATAAGCATGCAGTATAAAAATGAAACGAAAGATATGAAGGAAATAACTAGATATTCAAGTTTTCCTCAAAAATAAAAAAATAAAAAAACACTAGGTATTCAAACTTAGTAATTTATTTTCACATGATTTTCACATTTGTTTTTTTCTTCTTTCCATTTCATGTAAAAAATAAAGAATTTTAGAACATATATTTTCTTAAATAATTCTAATCACATTTAATAATTTTTCTTCCCAATCAAATTAGATCGGAAAAATCATTGATTAATTAAGTGTCGAATAAGTGAGAGTTGAATAGGTCTCAACGTTTCACCATATAGAGGGGAGGGACGTAAGCCCTACGTGATGCAACTGGCCCGTGAAGTGCACGTGCGCGTGTGGATTTGAGGCGTCCGTGCGCGGCGTGGGACAACGTGCGAACTCAGCGGAGCGTGATCGATTTTTCGCGCCTTGTCGCGACACTCGCGCTGATCGCCTCGATGTTTCACCCGAGCGGTACGTGAATCCTGGAGTTTTGCCGCGGGCGAGAAACAAAGATCAACCATTGTTTTCGCTTGGAAAACAAGTCAGTATCGATGGCAAACGATGCACACGGTTATGAAAAGCAAGCTCACACGGCCACGTAATGCCTGGGGACCGTGAGAGCAAATGAAAAATCGTATAACCCGGGCTTCTCTAATATAAGAGAGCGCTTTATATGCGCCAGCTATACAATCCTAGAAAAAATCAAATTACAATCCTAGGAAAATACAAATTACAATCCTAGGAAAATACAAAATAAATCTAACAATTGGCTTTTGCTATTCAACCAAAAATTTCGAAAATTCAGCAATAAGTCATGAAATTTTTTTAAAAAACAAACATTCTAAATACTGAAAAAAAAAAAAACTCTTTAAATAAAAAACCAAAAAACAAACACCACCTAACTGAATCTGTTTATTTACCAATTCCTAGTTGAGCTAACTAGGTTTCTGAAAATCTCAACCAAAAGCTGCCTAAAGCTACAGGTGAGAGGTAACTGACCCCATGTATCATCCCATACAAAACTATAAATAATTCAAATAAAACATACAAATATTGCACGGAATCCAAATAAAAGTTCCATGTTATGCATGTTTACTGGCCTCTCAATGATAAATAAGTATCGCGGGCCTTAGCCCAGATCTACACCGGCAGGTCCGAAGGCCAATGTGGGCCCACCGCCGCCTCGCCTCACGGTCGCCCAAGACGGTCCGCCATATTGTCGGGCACGCGAATCCAACCGTGACTAAGATAATCCTAAACCCTGTCTAGGATCCCGAGTCCTCCAAATACCATCCCTGTCTGTGATCCCGAGTCCTACCACCATCCCCATCTCATATAAAGCTCTCATAGCTGGATAAATATATTGGGCTGAGTAATTACGCACAGGATATTTATCCACAGATCTCCCAATATCCAAATCTCATACGTCTCAAAAACATAAATCCTTAATAAGAAAGAATTAGTCATTGATAAGGAAAAAGAGATCTTATCACCAAAATTACGAGATTATCTTTACTATAATCAGCTTATAAATTCCGAAGATAAAACAAAAAGCATTCCCCAACAGCGAAAGGATCTAACCTAATCATGCTAACTTTCTTGCTTTCTCTTCTCCACCCTTTTACGTTTTTATATACGCTACCGACAAGCCCGGAGATTAGACGATCCAGGTAACGACAATAAATAAGAAAAACAAACAAATAATTCAGTAACACTTTGGTCATAATGCATTCAATTCTAAGCAAAAAAAAAAGGGAATAAAGGCATATTCAAAGGATCACGCAAAAAACAAAAGATGGATATTATTCACATCCTTGGAAAAAGGTAGTAGAGGTTAATGCATTGAATACAAACAACAGGAACCAGTAAATGGTACACAGTATAGGTCAAACAGTTTTTTTTTTTTTCACAAATTTGAACATCCATATTTAAATTAGCATTAGACTCTAAAATGACGTATTTTATCTTGAACTGCTATGGTGCACACAGAATTCAGCAGAACATATATTCCAAATTCTAAAAGACATTTTAGACTATGTTGTACCTGGCTTTTCGAAGTATATGACAATGCCCATATTTCTATTTGCAATCTGGATGTGATTTGAAGAAAAAAGGATACAAAAAAGTGTGAAGGCAAATGAAGGAGAATAAGTGTGGAATTCGGAAAACCATCCAATAATTGAGAGTTGAATTGGCCTTGCTCCTAAATAAAGGGGAAAAAGTGTGGACTATCAAGTATTGGACTAATAAGGAAGGGAAAAATAATTTACTATAGTGAAAAGAAGGGATGCATGTGAGGAGAAAATGTGAAACGAAAGATATAAAGGAAATAACTAGGATATTCAAGTTTTCTCAAAAAATAAAAAAAAATAAAAACACTAGATATTCAAGCTTAGTAATTTATTTTCACATGATTTTCACATTTGTTTTTTCCTTTTTTCCATTTCATGTAAAAAATAAAGAATTTAGGAACATATATTTTCTTAAATAATTTTGTAATCACATTTAATAATTTTTCTTCCCAATCCAATTAGATCGAAAATCAGCTGATTAATTATGCCGATTAAGTGAGAGTTGAATAGGTCTCAATCGTTTCATCAGTTATATGCAGGGTGGTGGACGTGTCTGGCCGCAGATGCAAGTTCAGTGAAGACACGCCAAGACTGATTCACGCGCCTCCGCAAGATGCGAGGCGCCGGACAACGCGGCGGACTTCAGGCGGAGCGTGATGGCTTTTCCGACGTCCTTTCCTCAGACAATCGGTGTGATCGCCTTGATAAAGTTCCCACCTCCGGGAAAGGGACTGTAGAACTCAGCTTTTGAAGCCGCATGAGGAAACAGAGACCCACTCCATGGCACAGAAAACAAAGGTGATGGCAAACATGAGCTATTTTGAAGGTCGGGTGCACTAAGCCAGGATGCTTCCATCATAGCGCCAAAGCCCAGGTCCCTGCCTCCGGTCGCTTACGTTAAAGACTCGAATAGATATTATAAACTTTAAATTACAAAGATAAGAGGAGGTTCATATAGGCTAGCTGGCAACTCTAGAAAAACACTACAATCCTAGGAAAATACAAATTACAATCCTAGGAAAATATAAAATAAATCTAACAATATAATAATCTAACAATTGGCTTTTGCTATTCAACCAAAAATTTCGAAAATTCATCAATAAGTCATGAAATTTATTTTAAAAACAAACATGCTAAATACTGAAAAAAAAAATTCTTTAAATAAAAAACCAAAAAACAAACACCACCTAACTGAATCTGTTTATTTACCAATTCCTAGTTGAGCTAACTAGGTTTCTGAAAATCTCAACCAAAAGCTGCCTAAAGCTACAGGTGAGAGGTAACTGGCCCCATGTATCATCCCATAAAAAACTATAAATAATTCAAATAAAACATTCAAATATTGCACGGAATCCAAATTAAAGTTCCATGTTATGCATAAGTTTTACGGTCCTCTCAATGATAAATGTAAGTATCGTGGCCTTTAGGCCTAGATCTATTACTCGATAGGTCCAAATGGCCAATGCGGGCTCCACCACTTGGCCTCGGCCTCATGACGCGCTCCAAAGACGGTCACCATATTAAAGCTTCATAATTAACCAACTGTGACTCGTATAATCCTAAACCCCGGCTCTAGGATCCCGAAATTCCTCCAGCTTTACCATCCTATCTCATACGGGAAAGCTATAGTAGCTGGAGAAAATATATTAAGGAGGGAATTACGCACATGATATTTATCCACAGATCTCTCAGTATCCAAATCTCATACGTCTCAAAAACATAAATCCTTAATAAGAAAGAATTAGTCATTGATAAGGAAAAAGAGATCTTATGGAGAAATTTGAGTATAAAACAAAAAGACTCCCAACAGGGAAAGGTATTCAACTCCAACTACGCTAACTTTCTTTTTTCTCTTCTCCACCCTTTTTTTACAGGTTTATATCGTGCTATTGATGCCCCGGAGGTTAGACGATCCAGGTAATGACAATAAATATGAGAAACAAACAAATAATTCAGTAACACTTTGGTCATAATGCATTCAATTCTAAGCACAATAAAAAAAAATGGAATAAAGGCATATTCAAAGGATCACGCAAAAAACAAAAGATGGATATTATTCACATCCTTGGAAAAAAGTAGTAGAGGTTAATGCATTGAACCAGTAAATGGTACACAGTATAGGTCAAACAGTTTTTTTTTTTCTTACAGATTTTGAATATCCATATTTAAATTAGCATTAGACTCTAAAATGACATATTTTATCTTGAACTGCTATGGTGCAGACAGAATTCAGCAGAACATATATTCCAAATTCTAAAAGACATTATTTTAGACTATGTTGTGTCATTTTCGAAGTATATGACAATGCCCATATTTCTATTTGCAATCTGGATGAGTTGAAGAAAAAAAATGATAGCAAAATTGTGGAGGCAAATGAAGGAGAATATGTGGAATTCGGAAAAACCATCCAATAATTGAGAGTTGAATTGGCCTTGCCCTAAAGAAAGGGGAAAAAGTGTGGAATAATCAAGAGTTGGACTAATAAGGAAGGGAAAATAATTTACTATAGTGAAAAAGAAGGGATACATGGAGGAGAAAAATAAAACGAAAGATATGAAGGAAATAACTAGATATTCAAGTTTTCTCTCAAAATAAAAAAATAAAAACACTAGGTATTCAAGCTTAGTAATTTATTTTCACATGATTTTCATTATTTGTTTTTCCTTTTTTCCATTTCATGTAAAAATGTTAATTAGAACATATATTTTCTAAATAATTCTAATCAAGACACAATTTTTCTTCCTAATCAGCTAGATCAGACAAAACATTGATTAATTAAGTGTCGAATAAGTGAGAGTTTAATAGGTCTCAATGTTTCATCATATAGGGGCATAGGGAGGGTGGGTCCTGTGTTCGAGTGCCAATGAGATAATTTACTATCTTACAACTAAAGTGATTAATTTAAAAAAAAATAATGGAATAATTGATGGTTGAATTAGTCTTGGCTTAAATAAAGGGAATAAGAAAGTATGGAATAATTAAGATTTGGACTGGTCTTGCCTTAAGGAAGATAAAACTACTATTAAAGTGAAAGGGAAGGTACAAATGAAGGAGAAAAATGAAAAGAAAGAAACCAGAAAAATAACTAGTCTTGCTAGTCAAGCATGGCCAGACCTAATTATAAAGACAAGAGAATAAGATTGTATTGCCATTTTTTCTACCTTTCATGGAAAAAATTTTCACGTGCGGTCACACTCTTTACTTGAGGGTCAAGCACGACACCAGAGTTGTATCATCCTTCTAAAGAGTAAATTAAGACAATAATTCAATTTGAAAATATTTAAGCCTCCACAATCCTGTAAGATGGGACCACAAATAATTTGATATTTTGGAATATTTAACATATTCGCAAGTATAACATCAGTTATACATTAAATTTGTATTTGATGCTACAAGGATGTCCACTTTTATATATTGATTTTTACACTATAATATAATATATGGTAATCTTCATGATTTAGTGGTCTATAGAAACTAATGTCTCATACTTTCTTCTCATGAGTTAACGTCATGGATAGAATTCAAAAATAGACACATTAATTATGTTAAAAAATAATATAAATTAAAATTAAAATAGTAGGCATGTTCTTATTCAACTTGAAACTCCAAATTTAAAATCCTAGTCCCTTCATCAATATTTTTTTAAAATAGAATTCATTCTTAGTTTCAAGAAATTAATATAAATATTCTTAACTTTGTTTGTCTCTTATAATTAATATTATTTTATTAATTAAAGAAGTTCTTATTTAACTCTTATAATTAGAAATTAACCTGGCTTCATAAATTCAAGAGAACTAATATATTTGTTATTTATACTAGACATGATTTGTATGAAATGCGTTTTTTTTAGTTATTGATGTTATAAAATTCTAAAATTTTGATAAAATGTTTGGTTTCTAAACAAAATACTATAGTTAAATAAAATAGAAAAAAAAAAAGGTAATTGACAGGAATAATCCCTAGTTTGGCATGTATTCTTTAATTAGTCTCACCTACTGATTAACTAGGAATAATATCAAGTTTACGGGGTCTCGTATCCTATTGGTCACAAGGCATTGATGACCGGCTAAGGAAATTAAAATAATTAACATGACCACATGTCATTATTTAATTGGCTCTCATAATTTTTTTTTTTTATAAATTTAGTTTGATCCCCCGTCTCTCCCTCTCCTCTCTCACCATGTATTATTATCTAATTGCCCCAAATTTTTTTTTTAAAATCAAATTTTTATCTCCACATCTCTCTCCTCTCTCTCCTTCTCTCCACCATACACCTCCTTCCTTTCTTCCTCCTCCTCCGCGGCCTCCGTCACCATAACCGTCTGTCTCCACCGCACCCCGACGACATGGGGAAGGTCTCTACCTGTCTTCACCACAATTTCTCAAGAATATCAAAATCTTTCAAGAATCTCATAATCAATCACTTTTTTTTTTTCCAATCAATTTAGAAATGTAGCTTAAATCTATGTTCTTATCTCAAAATCATATTTTGATACCTTTGTTCGGATAAATCAAAATTCAACAAATCTTCAAAATAAAAAATTCTTTTACAATCAAATTACGAATACTTTCTTCTCAGAAAACCAAATTTTGGAAGAAAACTTCAAAATCAATCTTGTTTTCGTTTTCAATCAATCTCAAATCAAACTCAACATAGAAAATCATCAATGAAATCAATCCACCAAAATGATGACTACAACTCACAAACAAATGATCGAATTTCCAAGCTTCAAAAAAATTGTTGCTGGGACTAAAATTGAAGGATATGTAGTAATAATTGTGAGTTAAAGATCTCAAAAACTTGTAATAAAGAGGTGAAAGCTCTAAATCATCCTCCACAATGAATGCAAACTCGTGATCGAAGTTGGGCTATCACGCCTTCAACCATTGCACCCCGAACCCCACACATTCCTTGTTCAATGCACCACTCGCTCTATACTCCAATCGAACCCATCAACGAACTCAAGAACTCCAACACGATTCGTCTAACTTCTAATCCAACAACTCTGACATTGTCGACATGATAGAAATGGTCAAATATAGATGTGGAGGTGGATCTGCCGCCGCCAGAGGAGCAATAAGCTGTGAGCAGAGGCAAAGGCAAAAGGAGGAGAGGCGGTCGAAGGTGAGAAACTTGAGAATGAGAGATAAATTAAAGAGACTGGGAGTGGGGTTTAGAGGGGGATTGAGATTTAAGGGGAGTTTAAGATCAAGATTAAGGTTTAAGGAGTGGGAAGAGAGAGAGAGAGGTGGGAAGAGGAGTGGGTAATGAGAGTAGAGGAAGAAAGCTAGGAGAGAAAGGAGTAGAAGGAGAGGAAGAAATTATCTCAAGGGGCCATTTTTCTGTCTTCAGATTTCAGAATTAGGGCAAAGAATGGAGGAGGTCAAAGAGGCAGAGAGGAGCAGACGGTAAATATTTCTAAATGTACAAATTTTGAGAGGGAAAGAGAGAGGGGTGTAAATCAAACTGATTTTTTTTTTTAAAATAAAAAATTTATGGGTCAATTAAATAGTGACACATGACACCTTTTAACCTGCTTAGCTAGTTACTTTTGGTGGCGAACCAATAAGATACGGGATCCCCTTAACCTAAGATTTTTCCTAGTTAATTAGTAGGTGAGAGTCGTGAGACTAATTAAAGAAGACCCATCAAACTATAGATTATTCATGTTAATTACCAAAAAAAAAAAAGGATTTTCATATTGATCATCGAAAATGATAAAAATAAAAATATTAGTAGATTAGGTCATTTCATGTATTTTCTTTAGTAAAAGACATGACCATACACACCGCTAGTCCACACAACCATCTATTTTTAGTACAATTATTGACCAATCAATATAGAAATTTTAAGAAGCAAAACAACACTATAGCCCTGTGGATCATCCGACTATCGACTACAAATATTAAATAATTGCTGAAACCTTTCACAACGTGTACTTTGAAATCAAGTAGCCTAATGGAGCTATACATGCGAGGTTTGGTGGTTCCCTTACTCTATTTTCTTTTCAATACTATAGCTATGAAATTCGATTGTTGTATTGGGTATAGTCCAAAGGCTCTTTGCAGAGAAGAAGAAAGAGAAGCCCTTTGGAGCTTCAAAAAAGGCATTCATGATCCTTCAGATAGACTCTCTTCTTGGATCGGTGAAGAGTGCTGTAATTGGAAGGGAGTATTTTGCCACAACACAAGTGGACATGTTCTCCGATTCAATCTCCGATTCTACTTTGATCAAAATGCATCAGCTTTGGGTGGAGAGATAAGTAATTCTTTAGTGCACCTGAAGCATCTTCGATACTTGGACCTGAGCTGTAATGACTTTGGAAGCATTAATATTCCAAAATTCTTTGGTTCCCTCTCCAATTTAAGATATCTAAACCTCTCTGATGCAGGTTTTAGTGGTGTCATTCCTCATCAGCTTGGAAATTTATCCAAGTTGCATTATCTTGACATCGGGAATTCTTATAATCACCCGATAAAATCTTTAAATGTTGAGGATCTTGAATGGATATCAGGTCTTCCCATCCTAGAGTACCTTGACATTACAAATGTGAACTTAAGCAGGGCATCAAATTGGCTACAGGTAATGAACAAGCTTCATTCTTTGTCTGTGCTGCTTTTGTCTTATTGTGTGCTTTCTGCTATTGACCCCCTCCCACATGCCAATTTCTCATCTCTACTCATTCTTGACCTTTCAAGGAATTATTTAATATCTTCATCATCATTTGATTGGTTTGCTGATCTTAGCTCTCTCATTCATTTTGATCTAGCATCTAACCAAATTCATATCAAATCTGTCTGGTCTTAGTAACATGACTTCTCTTAGATTTCTAGATCTTTCCAATAATTACTTTGTTGGTTCTTTTCCTCATTGGTTATTTCACATAACCACCCTTGAACACCTCGATCTTGGATCCCGCGGCTTTCAACACAACATGTTTGAAGGTAAGCTTCCAAATGATGTTGGAAACCTCACTTCTGTCACATATCTTGACCTATCATACAATGCTCTAGAAGAAGTACCTAGATCTCTAGGAAATCTTTGTGGTTTCCAACTTAACAACTTTTCATATTACAGACCACGAAAAAGTCTACAGTTTTTAAGCCTGAGAGGAAACCAACTTTCTGGTTCTTTTCCTGATTTTCTTGGAGAATGTAGAAGTCTAGAATATCTAGACTTGGGAACGAATCGGCTTTCAGGTCATTTGCCCAATGAACTAGGCCGATTAAAAAGTTTGTCCTCTCTTTCCATTGATGCAAACTTGTTTTCTGGTATTGTGTCCGAAAAGCACCTGGCCAATCTGACCAGTTTAGAAGAATTGGATGCATCTTCAAACCTGCAGTTAACTTTGCAAGTCAGCTCCAGTTGGACCCTCCTTTTCAACTCAGAAGATTAGACTTGGGGTCTTGCCTTCTAGGGCCTCAATTTCCTGCATGGCTTCAAACACAGAAGCATTTGGATTTTCTATACATGCCCAATGCAGGAATCTCTGGTGTCATCCCAGCTTGGTTTTGGACACGATCTTATACTGCGATAGATCTATCAAACAACCAAATCATCGGCAGTATTCCAAGTTTGCATTCTTCAAATATGTTTCTTGGTTCAAACAAGTTCACTGATCCACTGCCCCAAATCCATTCAGGTGTAATAAGACTAGACTTCTCCAATAATTTATTCCGTGGACTTCTTTCCTATGTTGTGTCAAAGAAATAAGAAAGAAAATTTATTGGAGTATTTAGACGTTTCTGGAAATCTTCTGTCAGGAGAACTTCCCAATTGTTGGATGTATTGGAGAGGATTGACGAGGTTAAAATTGGATAACAGTAATCTAATGGGGTGTATACCTAGCTCCATGGGTTCTCTATTTTGGCTGGGTTCATTGCACTTGCGCAACAATCATCTCTCCGGTGATATTCCACTTTCGATGAAAATTGCTTTAATCTAGAGGTTCTAGACCTTAGTGAGAATGAGTTGTCTGGTAGCATACCAGCATGGGTGGGGAACTTCATTGGAAAGTTCATTGAAATATTCCCAGGGGTTGATGACAAAACATATACACCGGGTTTAATGGTTCTCGTCCTTCATTCAAATAAGTTCAATGGAAGTATTCCTCTTGAACTCTGCCACCTTCACTCCCTTCAAATCCTGGACTTAGGAAGTAACAATCTCTCCGGAACCATTCCCAGATGCTTTGGTAATTTCAGCAGCATGACCAAACCATCTAATTCAACTTCCCCCTTTCTTTTTCATAATGACCATTACATTATTTGGGGACTAACGGACACAGCAACGGTGGTTATGAAAGGACTAGAATACGAGTACAGGAATAATCTTGGCCTCGTATCTGAAATAGACCTCTCAAGCAATAAGTTATCTGGTGGGATCCCAGAAGAACTCACATGTCTCCATGGTTTGATATCCTTGAACCTGTCTAATAACCATATACAAGGAAAGATTCCTGCGAAGATTGGGGACATGAAATCACTGGAGTCGCTTGATCTCTCCATGAACAGACTTTCTGGTGTTATTCCTCAAGGTATGGCAACCATTTCATTTTTGGGCCATTTAAATTTGTCGTACAACAACTTGTCTGGCAAAATTCCATCAGGCACCCAAATCCAAGGCTTTAGTCCCCTCAGTTTTATTGGCAACCCGGAGCTTTGTGGAGCTCCCCTGACCGATGGTTGTGGTAAACACGGAAAACCAAAAGGTCCAATTCCAGAAAATGATGGTGAAGAGGACAGTGGATGGCTTGATATGAGATGGTTGTATTTGGGTATGCCATGGGGTTTTGTGGTTGGCTTTTGGGCCATTTTGGCTCCATTAGCATTCAAAAGAGCTTGGAGATATGCTTATTTTCAATTCCTGGATGAGATGAAGTATAGACTTCTAGGATGGTTTCTGTAAATGTAAATAAATTTCGCAATCTTGTTTCCGTGCATGTACTATAAATAGCACTTCTATGAGTTTCTTCCATCCATGTTTTTATTCCATAGTTTCATTAAGTAATGATGGGTCTCTTGTGGCTCCTCATTACAGATGCATGTGCTGGAGATTGGCAATGCTAATGAAACTGTTTATTGAATTAATGGCTGGAAATAAAATGCTTCTATCTGAGTATGCCGTTGGGTTCCGTTTTGGGTACATTAGTATTCAACAAGGTGTGGAGGCATACTTATTTCCAATTGCTGGATGATATGAAATCCAAAGTATAGGGGATCGTTAATTATAAATTAATATAGTTCTAAGAACTTAATTATTTCCGTGGTATTATATATTAACATAGTTCTAATTTTCTTGTTTTTGACTAGCCGATGGCACCTATGTTATTTCTCGTGGCTCCCGTCCCGACTCCACCCTTAATAAGACGGATTGCTTAAACGTAATTTGTGGCTTTTTCTAAACCCTGGTATTGTTACGTCCTGGCCCCGCCCCACCCCATCCAAACTCCATTATATTTAAAAATTATTTTATTTCAGTATTTTAATATAAATAATAATAGCCAATTTAGAATATTATTAATAAATAATTTATAAAAATTCATAATATTTTTATTTTTATGAAATATATTAAGTTTAATAGCAATAAAATATATAAAAAAATCAAATTAAAATGTAATCTAGTGATTTGCACTTCTATTCCCATCAATCCGTCCCAATCGGTTTAATTTTTTTAAATAAGATGGGTTTTGGGGAATAGAAAAATAAGCCAAGGCTACGGGATGCGACTGCCCCGGTCCTAAACTCCACCCTATTGCTTATCCCATGACATGATTTCTAATTTTATTGCTCAAATAATTTGGGTAAGTATGGTTTTCATTACTAAAATAAATATCGGGATAGCAAATTCAGTCTAACACATCTAATTAACAAAATTATTGTCCATAGGAAACAGATCTCAAGCCATTAATGTTAATAAATATATATGAGAAATCTGTGAACTAAAGTAATTGCAAAAGCCCCTTAAAAAAGGGAGAATTATACTTCAGGGTCTCATGGACCCTTTTATTTAACAAAAGGTTCGTAAAAGCCCCTAAATTGGGCCAAAAACCCTTAACAACATTTAAAATTAACAATAAAAACATAAAATTTAAAAATACCAAAACAACCCTATTCCCCCACACCTCAAATCCCCTGCACGCCCAGCACCCATCCCCTTCTCTCCCCTCCACACCCCTCCCACCTTCCCACGCACACAGCACCAGCCACTTTATTTTTCTCCATTTTTTTCTTTTTTATATTTTACTTTTCCATCTTTCAAATAAATTTAGTTTTATAATTTTTAATTAATTTCATAAAAATATCTTATTTTCATTTATTTTAAAAGTATACTTAATTAAAAATTTTTATTTTCTAAATTTATTCTATTTATTTTTATTTATTTATTAGTTTTTTTATTTATGCAATAAATATAGTAAAATAAATTAACTTTTAATCTATAAATACATATGCCTATATCAATAAATAAATAATTTTAATAAATATTCAAATAAATACTAATATTTTAAATAATATTAATTTACATAATAATTTTTATTTATAATATTTATAGTTTCTTATTTAATAATCTTATTTTTACACTTTATTTTAAATTTTTACAAACCTACAGTTTTGAAAATAGAAATAAAATTAGTAAATAATTCTGGAAATTTTAAATATTTTTAATGTTTAATTGAA
The DNA here is from genome assembly GCA_016808115.1 of Tetrastigma voinierianum. Classification (NCBI taxonomy): domain Eukaryota; kingdom Viridiplantae; phylum Streptophyta; class Magnoliopsida; order Vitales; family Vitaceae; genus Tetrastigma; species Tetrastigma voinierianum. The sequence continues at coordinate 56,758 of JAEQBH010007520.1, read as the reverse complement.
TTAATTTTATTAAATAAATTCAAAATTTGAAAATCTACTTCTAATAAAGATGCCTTTATTATTAAATTTTCATTTTATTCACTTGTTCTTTTAATGGTATTTTTAGTGTAATTAACGTAGTAACTGCAAACATATTCATAAGTAACAATGATAATGATAAATAATAATGATAATATAAATTATCTTAATTATATCAAATATTGTATTTTGTTTCCTATTTATAATAATTTTATTTAGAATATTTATAATGTTCATATGATCTATTTTTTATATTTTTGCACTCCAATTTTTATAAAACTAAGCAAATTACAAAAGTCAAATTAGAATAAACCAAAAATATAAATATATATTAAAGCCAATGATACATAGAAAATGGTTTTAAATTCATTATTTCATTTTGTTTTTCTAAATCATGACAATAAAACATGTGCATATGCTCACATTTATTAGTCTCACGAGATTTGGTACACTGTATAAGATATTTCCATTATACAAGGCAAATGAACTAAGTAAATAAGTGATGTACAAGTCTACTTTCTTCAAGGATTTCAATTTATTTTTAAAATTTTAAATAATTATTTCCTTCACTTAAGGGATGGGAGGACGCCCTATAAATATTAGTTTGATCTCATTCTATGCATTTTCTTAATCTTATACATATTAATTTTATAAACTATTTTAATTATAATTTATGAAAAAATATATTTTTGTTCATTTTCCTTTATTTTTTATTTTTTAACTATAAAAATGAAAAGATGTCTATGCTCACATTTAGTATCGAGATCCATAAGATTTGTTATAATGTATAAGGTATTTATAGTGATTGTACAAGGCATATGAACTAAGTATATAAAGGGTGTACAAGTTTACTTTTCTTCAAGGATTCAATTGATTTTTAAAATAAAAATGATTATTTATTAAATATTGCTTCATGTCACACTCATCTTATGCATTTTTTTTAACCTCATACATATGCATTTTATAAACTAATTCAATAATAATTTATGAAAAATAAATTTTTGTTCATTTTTTTTTTGTGAACAATAATAATGAAAACATGACTATGCTAAATTTAGTAACGGGTCCTATGAGATTTGTTATAATATATAAGGTATTTATGTTGGGAAATAAACACAAGATCAATATTTTCCTCGTGATTTAACCGCGAGTCAATAAAATGCGCCAAGAAAAATAATCTCGGCCAAGGAGATAATCACAAAAACAGAGAGAATTTTTAACGCGGAAAACCTCCCCAAAGTGAGAAGAGGAAAACCACGGACCTCATTTAGCCCACCCAAATATCCACTATAATAATTTTGTGACAAACCTAATTCCTCAAACAAGGTGATCCCAAAACAATGAAATCATCCAAATATAGTGTGAATAAAATAATAGGGCAATCTAGCCTCAAATCAAAACAGTTGATGAAGATCTCACCCGAACCCGTCAGAGTAAATCAGGTTTTTTTATAAACAGATAAAAATCACACGTAATTTTTTCTACCAAACCTCACGCCGTAATTTTTCTTTTCCGAGACAGAACACACACACAAGACAAGAGCCAGTTGCCTCTGTCAGCCTGTAAAATGCCCACAAAGACACCACTCTGGGCTTCTCTCTGATTTCTCGTCTCCCAAAAACGGTCATGCTCCCAAAAAAAAATCCCGTCGCTCCCGCTCATTTGGGAATAGTATGTTGTGGCCCTAATGGGCTTAAGTGAATACGCTGTCAAACATCGGGTTTGACCCACACTACAATCTCCTCCAAAACCCCAACATAAAGGGAGATTGGAGCACTCTAACATCTCGGCTTAGAGTCCATTCCTGGCCGGACCCAGACAAAGCTTCAAATTTTCCCCGTAACAACTTTTGTCATCATATCGAGGGATTAAAATCTGTGGAATCTTCTTAAGCTTCATAAGCTTTTTCCAATGACACTGCAATCCAATGATATCTCACATCAATGTGTTTGTGACGGAATGGTACGGCGTATTCTTGCTCAAGTCCATAGCACTCGACCATCACAAACACAACATACTCATCTTGCATCAAACCCAAATTTTCGAGAAATCTCTTCATCCATAACATCTCTTTTGTCGCTTCAAATTGCCGCTATATATTCCGCCTCGCAGGTAGACAAAGCGACACACTTCAGAATTTAGGATCGCCATGAACAAATGCCTCCCCAAGAAAAGTGAATAAAAACCTGTCGACTTTCTACCATCAAGGTCACCCGCTATATCAAGATCTTGTGAAACCTTCTAACACCGGTTTTGAACCCCCAAACTCAAACACAATTTTGAAGTACTTCAAATATCAAGATCCATTTCACGCTTTCCCAATGGTCTCGCCCTCGGATTCGGAGAAATCTACTCACTCGGTACTAACAAAGACGCGCACATCGCCTTGTACAAACCATACAATACATAAGACTCCCACCGCCGATGGCGCTAGAATAGAGCCATCTTTCCTTTTCATCTGTCAGAGGCATAAGCTTTTGTTAAGCTTAAAGTGATCGCTGAGGTGTGCTAACTGACTTTCAAGATCTTTCATTGAACCTTTCAAGCACACGCTCAACATACTCTTCCCGCGGACAACCACAACTTTTGCCTTTCTATCTCGAGCACTGCATAAATATTAACATTTGTTTTATGTGCCCTAAGTCCTATGTCAAAGGACTTGAACAACCTCTCTTCAACTTGCTAATCAATTTGAATCATTCCCGCTATTAACATATATCATCAACATAAAAGTAAAAGAATAATGAAGTTACCATCTCAGAAACTTCCCCGAAATAAACACAATGACTGTGATTCGTCCTCTTATACCGTGGCTCACCATAAAGGAATTCAAACTAGGACATCAGTTTCAATATTTCAAATTTTACATAAAGACTTTTCTTTTAATTTCCGCAAACCATGTGCTCCTTTACCTTTTACTTCAAACTCCTCAGTTTCAGGATATGTAAATTTCTTCATTCAAATACCATGAAGAAAAGCAATTTCACATCTAACTGCTCAAGCTCGAGGTCTAAACGAAGGCCAAAACTCAAACAACTCACAAGACATTTTCACAATCGGAGAGAATATCTCATCAAAGTCACACTCTTTTTTCCCACCCAAAACCTTTTACTACTAAACGAGCTTATACTTAAGCAATTTTCCATCACTATCTTTTCTTTAACTTGAACACCCATTTGTTCCTTAATGCTCTTTTCGCCTTTGAAGTTCCACTAACTCATAACTCGCTATTCTTTAACAAAGAATGCATTTCTTCCCTCGCAGATAGCTTTCATCCAAATTTAATTTATCCGTATGAGTCCTGTACTTCTTGAAAATTCTCCGCCTCCCCTCATCAATCAACACATACTCAAGAAGGATACTTGGATGATGGACCCACTCTCCTATTAGTCCTTCTTAATTTGGAGGTTCCGAATGACTTGTCGAGAGGTCGCTTCCTCACAACACTGATCACCTCCGACATCCCATCATCAACTATCGTTCTCCTGTGCTTCATCACTACCATCTCCGCTCCCCATCTATAGTACGCCGTAGCCAAAATGAATAATCAGAGGATCAATAACACCATCGATGCGCCTTAACCTTTTCTGGCCTCTCAACTGGGGTCATCGATCTTCATAAAATATACATCTCTACTTCGAAAATCTTTCTTTTTCACCGGATCCCATAACTGTACTCCAAACTCTTCATTTCCATAGTCAACAAGGATACATGGAAAGCTTTTGTCATCAAGCTTTCGACTTTCGCTTCTTAGGTACATGTGCAAAAGCCTTGCAATCTAAAAACCTTAAGATGATTGTAAACAACATCTTTTCCGTCCATACCTTCTCTGAATGTCAAATCCCAAAGGAACTGAGGGAGACCTATTTATCAAGTAACAAGCAGTACGAATAGCTTCACCCCAAAACACTTTGGGTAGCTTTGCCATTTTTAGCATGCATCTGACCTTCTCAACAATAGTGCGTTCCATCCTTTCCAACACCATTGTGCCGTGGGAGTACCAGAACCGTCTCTCATGTCTAATACCATGTGTCGAAAGCAAGAGTTTCTAAACTCCTTGATGTATACTACCTCCATTGTCGCACGAAGACACTTCAAAACTTTCCGTCTTCTTCAACTAAGATACATGAAATTTCGAAAATCGATAAGACTTGATCTTTGGCCTTCAAGATAAACCCACACCTTCTCGATGCATCATCAATGAATGACAAAGCATCTATTTCCACCAAGGACTCCACCAAAGACCACAAACACTTAATAAAACCAATTCCAAAATATTGTGATTTCCTTTTGAAGATTTAGAAAAAGAAACTCTATGATGTTTCCCAAATAAACAATAATCACAAGGAGCAGACTGCTTTAAGAAAAGGAATGAGAGCTTTCGCTAGTATATGTAACCCTTTTCTCACTCATGACCTTGCAATCTTTCGTGCTATAAATTTGGGGAGGAACCATCTTCGCCACATTTAATTCATCTCACACATATTTTCACAATCGGTCCCAGAAAGTGTGCTTAACCTTGCTCTCTAGCGGTAGCCTACTAAAGAACCTTTGGTAAGCCTCATTTACCGTTACCGAAGTAATTCACATATCCTTCCCGATCCAAGGCAACTCCAGAAATAAGATTAAGACGTAAGTCAGGAACATGCCGCACATCTCTCAGAGTCAATGAGCGAGCCAACGTGCGTACGTATGCAAACATCACGATACCCACAATCTTGGAGTAGGCGGTGTTACCCATCTTCCGTACCAAGAATCTCTGGCGCATGCGATGTGAAGAACTCCTTATTAGGAAGTAACATGATAAGAATTTTGCTGTATCAATAATCCACTCCAACCTCATTATACGTAGCAGGACAAACATTCATCTCGAAAATCGACGCCACATCTTCGTCGGATCAGCGGTAGCATGGTATTTTTGTTTCATCTTTCCTCGATTTTGCCTTCTTTTGTTCCGTTTCCAAGCATAACAATTTCTTTTCATAATATGTCCTTCCTTACCACAATGATAACACTTTGCTGCTGTAGACTTTCCTGCGGATTGCGACACGCCTTTGGATTTACCGACCCTTAGGTTCTGTTTTACCTCTTCCCTGTTCTGCGTGACAAGAGCCTCGGTCTCGAAGATATTCATATATTCCTTCCTTAAGCTTCTTCATTAAACAAGCGTCTTTTCTTAGTATCCATGGTTAGAATTGCCATTACAGGAGAATTTGAGTTACTAAGTGAATATTAGAGTATCGACTATGCGGCAAGAACTCAAGAAATGGCAATGCTTGCAACTCATCTTCAATCTTCATCTTCATAGCATTTAACGGGTTACTTTAACCCTTGAAAGTCAGTGTGCTCACGCTCTGTGCCCATTTTTATACGCCAGTTGCTAATCAAAGTGGCTTTATTACGCATGCGGAGTCTTTCGTTCGTACATGGACTACAATTTTTTCCAAAGAAGCTCGGTAGCATCGGTCTCTGTGACACGTGATGAAACACACTGCGGTCTACCCACTGTATCGATTAGAGCTCTTTGTTGTTTTCTATGCATGATCTTCCATTACGCCCGACATATCTTTGGGTTTTACTATTATCCTAATCGATAAGGCGCATATAAATCCTTGCAATAAAGAATATCTTCCATTCTTGGCTTCCGAATAGAATAATTGGAAGGCAGAGGTTAGTCTAATCATCTGCAAATCCAGAAGATTCCTCCATTTTTAAAACCCCGACACCAACCCTGATACTGACAGTAGAACCGAATACGATGCAGCGTTTGGAAACTAAACCTGAAGGCGAATATTTTCCCTTGTTGATTTAACTTTGTTGGGAGTCAATAAAATGCGGCCAAGAAAGATAATACGAGAGATAATCATAACGAGAGAGAGAATTTTAACGTGGAAAACCTCCCCGAAGTGAGAAGAGGAAAAACCACGGGACCTTTGTCGAGTCCACCCCGAATATCCACTATAATAATTTAGGTACAAAACCTAATTCTAAGCAGGTGATCCCCGAAACAATGAAATCATCCAAATATAGTGAATAAAATAATAGGCAAATCTAGCCTCAAATCAACGGGTTGATGAAGATCTCACACCACAGAACTTCTTTGTATAATCGGGTTTTTATCTTTGTATAAAAAATCTGCTTCTTTATAATTTTTCTTGAACCCTCATTTGCTGCGATTTTTCTTACGCACGGGAACACACACACGACACAAGAGCCCCGGCTGCACTCTGTTTTGCTCCGGAAAAATGCCCACTGACACACCACGGCGCCTCCCGATTTACTGCTCCCAACGAGCTGCTTGCTCCCAAAAATCATTTCTTGCTCCTCAGTTTCATTTGGGAATAAAAGTGTATGTTGTAGCCCTAATGGGCTTAAGTAAAAATGGGCTGCCAAAATAAACATTGGGCTGGACCCACACTACAATTTATACTAATTATACAATGTATATGAAACAAATGTCTTTGGGCTGAATTTGGCTTTTTAATGGACTCTTTATGAAATAGTGGGATCCATCTAACCTTAATCTGGGATCTCGATGGTCGGGCCGAGCAGCCTGCGGATTTCTGCAAATTAGGCCGCGGCGGTTCGGCTGGGCCTATGGGCTATTGATGGAATCAGCGGGCGGGCCGAGCCAAGAGGAGTATATTTTTAAGGGCGGGGCCCTATCCGTGGCCCTTATACTAGGTGGACTGTCGGAGCTGGCGGGCTGTTGGGCCCGATATTGCATAAGCGGGCTGGCCCCAGCCACTTGGGAGGGCGCTAGGGCGAGCCCGAGGCCTAACGGACCCGGGGTGGCGGGCCCGGGCCCTGCCAGGTGGGCGGGCTTGGCTGGCCCGAGGAGGCGGGCTGGGGCCGGTGGGCTGGCTGCAGCCCAGGAGCTTTGTGGACTAGGATGAAGGCGAGCCCTAATGGGCCTGAGGCGGGCGAGGCTTGGTAGCGATAGTGAAACCCCAGGATGGAAATATCGGTTTCGACGGATATATCGGTACTTGGATTTTACGGATATATCGGTGGATATTTTTACATGAATATCGATATATCGGAAATTAACAAAAATACTTTGAAATTCATGTTAATACTTTCTAAAAGGGTAAAAATGAAATTAATAATCAAATATATACATTGAAATTACATTACAATAAGCTTTTAAAATTAATCAAAATGAAGATCAATGTGGTTCAATTGCAAAATTTGATAGAGGGATCCCATCTTGATAAAAACAATATTCATACCAAGACATGGTGTTTCGATAATATCGATTATAGGATCGAACATACCATGCATATATGTTTTTATTTGTATCCACAACTTCTCGATGGATAGGAAATTCAGGGTTCATCAACATGCTCGTTTCAAATATTAACTAATATTTATTAATATATTATTAATAAAATGTTAATTTATTAATATAGTATTACTAAATTAACTAATTTAAAATATGAAAGTATCATATAAACTATCACAAAGAAAAAAAAAATTGAGTGAAATGAAGATTGGATATGAGTAAAGAGAATTTGTGATCAAATGAAATGATTTTAGAAGTATTTATAGATTTTTTTTTTTTGTCAAAATAGCCATTGTATGGTCAAAAAATCTTTATAAGTTAATTATGGCTGTTGAATTTAATTTTTGTACAAATCTGACCGTTAGATCTTTTTTAAACTGTTGGGATCAATCCATAACCGTTGGATCAAGTCAGGATTTCAAATATGACCATTTTGGTATATCTCCGATATATCGTCGATATATTCTTGATATATCCTGATATATCCGGAGTATATCTCAGATATTTTCTAGAAAAATTATTGTCTTGTGACTTGTGCCACAGGACAGATATTTCCACGGAATATATCGTTGGCAAATATATCGCCAATATTATCGATTTTTTGCCGATTTTTCCCTCAAATAATTATCGATTGCCGATATCGTATCGAACATTGCCGATATCCGATATATCGGATATTTTTAACCTTGATTAAAACCAATTTTTTTTTTTAATTTTAACCCCCTTCCTCTTGCTTAAAATTTAATGCACCAACTAAATTGTACATATATAATAAAATTTTAACAAAATACATATTATAATCGTTATATAATGTATTTACGAATAATAACGTAGGAATAAGGGGGTGGGCTGTCGGGCGGACCTAAAGGTAGGCTTAGAATGGGGGCACATGGGGTGGGCACACTGCAGCGGAGCTTTAGGCGGGCTTGTTGATGAACTTTTGGGTGGGCTTTTGGGCGGGCTTGCAGGGGCTTCTAGGCGGACCTACAGGCGGGCTTCTAGGTGGGCCTGCGAGCGAGCTTGAAAGCCTACAGGCCGAGCCTAAAATGAAGCCCGTGGCTCGGCCCATCTAGAAACGGGCTTGGGCCGGGCTTGGGCAGGCTTTGGAGTCGGGTCAGTGGAGCTTTGAGCCAGGGCGCGGACATCGGGGCTTGGAGACATAAGGCTTAAAGCATAATTGCCCCTAAAAACAACTTCATTCTTTCGTACTTTCTTTCTTCCTCGATGAAACCAGCTCCAACTGGTTCCTTGGTTTAAAATTTCAAAAAGCAACCAAACGAGGTTCATCTCCTTTTAAATACACCCCTTTCTATTGTCATTGTTGCTGACATATCATGGAATTTTCTTTTGCTCAAACAAGGAAAAATCCAAGATCCACAGTTAAAAAGTATCTGAGTTTGACTTCACAGGCAGGTGAATTCAGCATTTTCAAACTACTTCCCAAACGATGATGAGATTCATTACCTCAATGTTCATATTAATTTGTTTCAACTGCTCACAAATTCAATCTTGTCATCTAGTCTTATATTCACTCATATCTATATCTATTTGTGGCTTATTAATGAGAACCATGCATATAGCTTTTGCACATGGATTCAACTTGGACTCCTCTTGTTTCATGAAGCTAGCTGCTGCCCAAATACCTCACTGCAATGACTCCATTCACTTTCCACAAAGTTGTCTTTTACTTCAGTAGAGTAAAAGACATCCCGAAGATGGAACTAGTACACCACCAAAACCTGCACTAGAGAGGTTAAGATATCTTAAATTGGAGAGGGAACCGAAGAATTTTGGGATGTTAATTCTTCTAAAGTCATTACAGCTTAGATCCAAGTATTGAAGATGCTTCAGATCCAGCAAAGAACTACTTATCTCACCACCCAAACATGATGGATATTGATCAAAATCCCATCGGAGGTTGAGCTTGAGAACATGTCCAGTTGTGTTGTGGCAAAGGACTCCTTCCCAATTACAACACTCTTCACTCACCCAAGAAGAGAGTCTATTTGAAGGATCATGAATGCCTTTTTTGAAGCTCAAAAGGGCTTCTCTTTCTTCTTCTCTGCAAAGAACCTTTAGACCATGCCCAATACAACAATCGAACTTCGTAGCTATAATGAAAAGAAAGAAGAGCAAGGAAACTATACCTCTCATGTACAGCTTCATTAGGCTGGTTGATTTCAAAGCACACATTGTGGAAGGGTTCAATAATTATTTAATATTTATAGTCAATAGCGGTAGGGATGACCCACAAGACTATAGCTATAGCGTTGTTTTATTTTTGAAAATTTTCTGTATTGATAGGTCAATAATTGTATTAAAAATAGGTGGTTATGGGTGTGGACTCTGCGCGCATATGGTCAAGTCTTGTACTAAAGAAAATACATGAAATGAAATGACATAATATATTAGTATACTCATTTTTATTGTTTTCCATGATCAATATAAAAAATTAAAAATCATTTTTTTATATATGTGTATATATGTGTGCGGGGCCCTTGAATTTTTCAAGCCATTCTAATTTCTAAAATAACATATTAACTAGACAGACAAACAAAATTGAATATACTTATATTTATTTTGAAACTACTAGAATGAATTCTAATTTTTGTTTTTTTTTTTTTTTAAATTAATGAAAAGACCAGGATTTTAAATTTCGAGTTTCGAGTTGAATAGGAAGATGTTCTACTATTTTAATTTAAATTTCATTATTCTTTATATATGATAATTAACAAGTCTACTTTTGACTTCATGACATTAATTAAGGAAAGTATGAGACATTAGGTTTTTTTTTTTTTTTTTGAAAGCTTAAGCACTTTTATAATATAGTAACTGTGTTTATTGAAATACGAGCATTTACTTCTTGTCTTTCAAGCGTTAAATGTATGATCGATTAGTAGACATGTGGATATAAAACATTAGTTTTTAGAGACCACTAAATCACGATATATATTATATTAAAGTGTAAAAATCACTATATAAAAGTAGAAATCCATGTAGCATTCAACATAAATTTAATGTACAACTGATGATATATCTAAAAATATATTGGCCTATGCTTTCTTTGTGTGAAAACTTTTAAAATATCAAGAATTATTTGTGGTTCTAGAAACGTGAGCTCGGTTCCATTTTATCTATGTTAGTTGGTAAGCCTCAAATATTTCCAAATCGAATTATTGTCCTTAGAAGAATGATTGAACTCCAGTGCAGTGCTCGACGACCCTCAAGTAATGAGTGTGAACATTCTGGTATATGCTTGACCCTCAAGTAATGAGTGTGAACGTGACAAAATTTTCACATGAAAGGAAGGAAAAAATGACAATACAATCTTACCCTATTTTGTGCTTGCAATTAGGTTTGGCCATGATTGGCTAGCAAAAAAGCAAATGACAAAATCTCTTGCAAAGTCTGCAGTTTGCTAATTTTATTAATAGAAGAATGGAGTTTCATTAATACAAATGCAAATTTATGGCACATAAATTTGTCTCTTCTTAGCAATTTTACTATGTTGTTCCTTGCCACAAATTAGTTTCAGCCTTTGAGGGTGATTACTGCTAATTTCTTCTCGCTAAATCAAAGAAGCCCATTTAAAGTTGCTAGCATGCATTGTATAGATGTATTTGATAGAAAAATACAAAATCAAGCATCCCAAATAATATTTCTGATTTTGAAAATGAATATAACATCTTACATTCCATATATGATATTAGAGCATACAATAATGATAATAATAATAATAATAATAATAATAATAAGGAAGACATTATACATACCTTGGCTTATGGTTTATAAGGTTATTCTTTCAACCATCAACACCTTGTCCTTGTGTCTTAAAAGATTTTTTCAAGAGAGATGATAATGAACTTTTCCACTTCCATGGAGGCAAAACCCTCACACAAATTAGTTTTATCTTTTTTAAGGTAATAATTTCTTCCCACTAAATCAAAGAAGCCCATTTAAACTTGCTAGCATGCATATTATAGATGTATAATGTATTTTCATCTTTATTTCCATTTAAAAACTTTGGCAAGAAAAAGTATTATATTTCAATATTTTTATGGAGCTCGAATCATTTCAAACCACCCAATCAAAATTTATATCGACATCCGTAATAAATTTCACATGGATGTCTAAGTAAAGATACAGCTATTCCTCCATTTTTATTTCCATTTAAAAACTTTGGCAAGAAAAAGTATTATATTTCAATATTTTTATGTAGCTCGAATCATTTCAAACCACCCAATCAAAATTTATATCGACATCCGTAATAAATTTCACATGGATGTCTAAGTAAAGATACATCTATTCCTCCATTTGCATGCATAGTGATTCAAATTATATATTTTAATTATATGGGTAATTTTCCTGGGATCAACTAATAAAATAAAAACAATGAAAAAAAAGTCAATCTTTTATAAATTATCTTCCCTCAAGATCATGGATGGTAGTACTAGAGGGGAAAACATTGGCAAAGAATTCCAATTCTTTTATTTGGTTGAAAGGAAAAATATTAAAGAAAAAGTTAAATGTGATTATAATTATTTTAATGTACTACATTATTCTTTAATGATAATTCACCGTTCTATTTTTGAATTCTAACCATGACATTAACTGAGGAGAAAGTATGAGACGTTAGTTTCTAGAGATCACTTAATCAGAATGAAATTACCATATATATTGTATTGAAGTGTAAAAATCAATGTGTAAAAGTGAAAATTCATGTGGCATCAAATATAAATTAATGTACAACTGATGTTATACCTATGAATATATTGGCACGTGATTTCTTTGTGTGAAATTTGTTAAAATATCAAGAATTATTGGTGGTTCTAGAAGCATGAGCTTTAGTACACATAATTGACCAATTTTCCGACTTAGAAATCATTTTGAGAAAAGTTCCAAAACATTGTCATATACTATAATTAAAAAACTTGAATAAACAAAAAATAAACAAATTATTGATTTTAATATTAAATGTTTCCCAGTTTAAGAAAACTGACAAATATAAAAATATATAGATTATAACTTTTTTTTAAAATGAATAATAGAAAATTGAATTAAAATACTTTATTGAAACATTGTATCTGTTTTTTTTAATCTTATTCAAATTATTCTAAGAATATATATATATATATATATATATATATATATATATATATGCTATATATATTATTAAAAATAAAGGTGGCTTTTTAAAAAAATGATTAAATAAGGATTAAAAATGTTGAATAAATTTTGAATGATATGAAATTTACTTTGACTTAGAAAAAGAACACCAGAAGCGTGCATGTCTGGACGGAGGCTGCGTTTGTCAAAGATGCTTTGTACACCACATGTGATGCATGGACGAACTTCGGCCATCTGTGCACGCGTGCAACACATGCAGCGCGTAACGTGAATTGTTGTCCCACGTGGAATGCTTATTCCTTGGTTCACATTCAAAACCAAAACCATGAGCAGAGTTTCACTCGGGTTTGTTTGGGAAAGTATTACGGAAAGAAATTATATAAAGAAAATAAAAATAAAAGTAGAAGAAAATAAAATCGAAGAAAAATATAAAGAAAGGTTTAAATTTCATAAATTAATTTCGTATGTTTTATTATTTCATTTAATTTGTTTTATCTTTATTAAATTTAAAAATATATAAAATTTTGAAAATTTTAATTATTTTGATTTTTTTTTCACGATACTTTTCGAGTTCAGCCTCAATGAAAACACTGACATAGAGATTCGACCCATTCCTTTGGGTAGTAAGCTTTTCAATTGGTAAGGTACTCTAGGCCTGGGCTCACATGTCTTCTGGTCAAGGGTGGGGATCCCTTTCTTCTTAATTTCTCTCTTACTTGACAGTATCTAAGACCTTATACCAAGGTGATCGGCCAGGCAGGCAGCAATGATAGTTCAGAGGGAGAAAATAGACCTTACCATTCATAATTCACAGGAAATTAACCGCCCTTTGACACGAATAAATGAACTTTTTTGAAAGATTTTACGTCCAAAAAAACTTCGTCAATTAGTACCGAAAAAGGAGGGTATTGGGACTCAACTTTCTTCGCGTTTCCCGCATTCTTCCAAAGTAGATATCCTTTTCTATTACATAAAAAGTGAATAGATGTCAGCCAAAAAAAAAACATTGCTTTGTTATCTAAATTGAGATCAATTAAACTTTCATTTGCTAGTTGTTGGTTGTCTGTTCAAAGGCTCACAGTATCCCACATCAGCTATGAATGGGAAGACTTAAACCAAGGAACTAGTTGGAGTTGGTTTCATCTAGAAAGAAAGAAATTAGGAAAATATGAGGTTTTTCAAAGCTTTTATTTGCCAAAATTTATTTATTTCATAGATTTCTTTGCTTACATTTACAATGGCTTGATATATGTTTACAATGGATAACATTTCTCTTAGTTAGCTGTGTTAGACTGACTTTTCTTTACAGCTATTTATTTATTTTTGGTATCCTTGAGTAATGAAAACTTCATGTTAATTTATCCTAGCAACCAAAATTAACAGTCACAAAAGGAACACTAGAACTATATTTATTTATAATAGCACACGAAAACAAGGTCTTAGTACTATCTCTACTTACAACCGTCCCTATAATTTGGATTTCATATCATCCAGCAACTTAAAATAACTATGCCACCACACCTTGTTGAATGCTACTTAGATGGAAGCACTTTATTTCCATCCGTTCAGTGAACAGACCCCATCATTGCCAATGAAACTGATAGGATTAAAGCTTTGGATTTGTGTTTCAGAGGACAATCACCCACTATATAATAATGTAAAAAATCCTTGGTCACGAGTATAGATATGCCGAAGACTCAGCAATTCAAACAAAGGATTAAAACACATGGGATGCAAGAAACTCGTAAAAAGCGCTATTTAAACAAGATTGCCAAATTTATTTACATTTACAGAAACCATCCTAGTAGTTTATATATCATCTCATCCAAGAACTGAAAATAAGCATGTCTCCTAGCTCTGTTGAATGCTAATGGAGCCATAATGGCCCAAAAGCCTACCACGAAACCCCAGGGCGTACCCAAATAGAACCATTTGATGTCGATTCATCCATTGTCCTCTATATCATCACGAAACCCTACAGCGTACCCATCATGGTTTAAAGTCGCGGTATTGGTTCTGGAGCTTATGCGGTCACGAGCGTAACGATCGCGGTGTATTGGTGAAACTATCGTACGATCTGAAATAAGATGATTAAAATATTTAAAAATTATTAAAATACTTTATAAATTATTAGAAAAATAGATGTATTAAGGAAGCTAAATTTAATAAAACAAATTTTTTTATATTAACATTATTTAAATAGTTAATGACATTCGATGAAAGATATATATGCTAATATTTAACAAAAAAGAAATTGTTACCTCTATCAAACATAACAACTTTTTAACAAAATGTCACCAAATGCATCAATCAATACCATGTTGAATGGCGAGAGAACAAAATCGTAAATGCGTGTCATTGTCCTACGGCGAGCATACAAATCAGGACGATAATTTGCATAATGAAATGTGGTTGAAAAAAGGGTGATATCATGAATGTGTTGGTGAGATGATTGGGTTGATGATCCATAATTAGGAAAATATGGCTTTGGAGGCTGCTCGGGCTCAACACCATGCTGATAGTATCAAAAACCTCGATAAGCAACGCTACTACTATCAGAAGATTGGTCATATCCATAGAAACCACTAGCTCTTGTTCCAGTAGTTGAATATTGATCAAAATCATACCCACTAAAAGCATTGGAAGAATTATCACTACTTCCAAAGTTATGATAGGATCTATCTCCCTCCCTGAGAAATGAAGTGCGATCCTAGAAGCAAAGTTGGAAGTGCTCATCAATTTAGTTACAATTAGATCTATAATCGAGGCCTTTGGAATAGTCATCATCACTAGGAAATGTGAGTGGTCTTTCGAGTCTTTCGTTGTTCTAGTATGCTTGGCACATATATATGTGATCAGTATATTGTGTGGCATAATAATTTTCATTTCCTTGTGCCCATGACATGCCATGATCAACTTGATTGACATAACCACTATCAACAGCACCGCTTGCTCAAATGCCACCACTTGCTCCATTGTCCCCACTAGTGTCTTCACTATCTTCCATGTCACTATGATGTTCTTCATACATTATTTCCCATGATCGCGTCATCACTACTAGTATTTGAAACAATTATTCGAGGAGCCTTACCTTTATGAGAAGAACCAATGTCTCTTTTTTGCGCAATACTGCTTCCACGCCTACTTACCCTGTTACTTGTGCCACCATCATCAGCATGAGCTGCTTCTCTACCTTCTTTAGAGGGAAGATCTTGATCCAGCCAATCCAAATTATCAAATGATAAAATCGGTTATTCTCCTTCTCATATCTACTCATCTAATATATCATCATCATTAAAAATATGATTCGGGTCTATTGGATTGTACAAACCTTCATCGCTTTGTTCTTGCATCAAATTCTTAACTCGAAGTCGCACATTGTAATGGACATAAACTAACTTAAGCAACTTTTTCATTGCCAAATGATTGCGCAACTTTGTGTGAATAAATGACCATGTGCTCCAATTTCTTTCAGAACCAGATGAGAGACATGTTTGACTTAGAACTTTGACAAAAATCTTTTGACAATGTGCACCTTCATCACCATAATTGTTCTACCATTCAACTATTATTATTATATATATATATATATATATATATATATATTAGGCACAAATATATATATAATAGAAAATGATGACAATTTGTATTTAAAAAATAAATAAATAAATATAGTGAGTACCTGGAAGAGAGTGATTTATCGCTTTTATGGTTAATACACTTTCAAATTCTCCTTGGCTTTCAACAAATAATTTCACCTACATTGTAATGTTCTTTACTTTATTAATACACATTATAAATACAAAATATATTATAAAAATAACCTGATTATTGTTATACCTCGTTCATAAAAACTTTGCATGTCTATCCAAATTTGGCTCCAATCTCTTGATAACCTCCTTTAGTCCAATTTTAACTTCCGGATGGTGGGAGAATTGCTTTGAATATTGAAACATTGGATTTAAAAAATATGCTGACATAAGTAAAAAAAAGAAAAAAGTTTATAATACTTTGCCTTTAAATAAGATAATAATAACCGTATAAGGAATTTTTTGTATTACTTGTAGCGTACAAATGTCTATACAATTGGTTGCGCCTTTGTGATGACTTCGACTACATTCCCAATGTTTCACGATGCAGCTATAACGGTTCAGCTCACATCCATTCTTACGTAAATGATTAATGATGTAGGCTTTTTATCTTGATCAACGATTTCAAAACTTTGACCGAGGTTTCCATGATGATTTGGATTTCCTTTGCCTTTCCCAGAAACCAATCGGTTAAGATAAAGGTTGGATGCGCTATCTCTTAAATAACTTTAACTCCGATCTTTGTTGAATTCACGCCACTCATTTGTTGTGACATCATCTTCAAATCGCCTTCATAACGTATAAGACTCTGAAGTGAAATAAATTCAGTTGCAAATCGGGTTATTCTGGGGCACAAGAGATCTCTATCCTTGGTAAACACTTTCATCAAATTGACTACTTTCGAGTCATTATAAATAAAGTTTGTGATCATCTTTGCTTGATCTAAAGTCTCCTTAATATGCTTCATGTTTCCAATATCTTAAAGCATTAAATCAATACAATGCATTTTGCCTGAGAACTAGAACAAACTGGCGGCTTCTCCATGACAACATCACAGAATTGCTTTAAAACTTGCCTCATTATCGTGACTACTTGTACAGCGTTTTCCTCGACCTCCTCAACAATAATCTTATCCATGAGAAAATATGCTTAATCTGCCTTTTAGGTATGTTAGTAGTGTCGATTGAAGAAAGGTATATCATGTACATCCTGATAAATCATGAAATTGATGATAGGCTTTCTAGTTGTTCTAGAACTCGGCCATCACATGATGGTGCATCCATATCTGGTCATTTTGGTGCGATGTGTTCATATATACCTCAAGATCTTGCACCTCCTCCTCTAGATATGCATTGCCAATTTGGTATCCTGTACGACCCTTGATACTCGGACTTGCTTCTGCTATGGTATCAATCATAGATTGATAGTAAGGCCTAGTGTCAACTACATTGAAAGGTATTCCATTGAAGAGAAAAAATTTAGAGTTGGCTTTACCCACTTTCTTTGCACCTTCAGCGGAAAACATATTTTTTATTGATTTTTGTTTTGAAGGAAACATGTAGGGATCAATCCCCTTTGGGGGTTTGTTAGCTCCTTCTCTTATGGAAGCTTAGTATGAATAGTGGGCGATACCAGCACCACAAGGTTGTGAGAAAGTACCACCCCTCTCATGCTCGTGTCTACCTTCTTCAAAAAAACGACGACTTTCTCTCATTGCATGCTTCATTTGTCTTCTTTTGAAATCAGTCATCTCGACTTCCTCAACTTCATCCGAATCGCCCTCATCAATTTCATGAAAATGTTCTTCATTTAAAGAACTTATAAGTCGTTCCTTCGTTTTTTTTTTCATTCGAATATTTTCGTTCGAAGCATTAGACATATACAATCTAATGCTTTGTGACGCTTCCGTAGGTACTGCCGACATCCTTCTACTTGTAAAGGAGATATGCAATGTATTTGCTTTAATCTTTATTTATACCTCCATGAATAACCTTTCCACATTACTTACATTTTGAGGTTCTTCTGTACCACCTAGTTGCATGTTTGACCAATATCATGTTTTGAAGCCATTCAAAATGTTAACCTAACCATGTATAAAAACTAAAGCAAAAATATCATACAATTAAATTATTTTTCTAATATAATTGTTCTTCAGCAAAATTAGAATTTCTGAGTGGTAAATAAATTTACAAAATTTTCATTTTCAATTAAATAAATTAAAGAGTTATTTATCTTATTTTATTTATAATATATTACCATACTGATTTAATATTAATATAATTAGATTAATTATTCTTATTTATGGTTGTTTTTCATAAATTATTAATGTTGAATTAATCTTATTTATGTTTGGTAAAATAAATAAAATAATATTTGTATTTGTATCTTATATTATTCACAAAAAAATGAGTTATGGTTTTGTTAATTTATTATTCTTATTTTATTTATAATATTATATATTGAACTTAATTAGAAGTTGGTAAATACAGTTTACTAAGTTTGGTTGGAAACATGGAAAAAATGGGGTTATAAGGGTTTAGAGTAGTTTTTGGTGATAAAATGATGTCATTTTAGGGCTGCAATTTTTTTTTTTTTTAAATTCTGCATATACCAAAATGATGTCGTTTTAGACTATGCGGGTCCAGCGACGTTGTTTTTCAGATCATTTGTCACATATCAACGGCGTCATTTGGGTTAGTGACAACTTATTCAAAACGGCGTTGTTTGGTTTACGATAGCCGCTTAAGCGTCGTTTAGTTTGTATTTAAAAATAAAAAAATAAACAACGAAATGACGTCGTTTTATCTCCTACAGAGACGAAACGATGTCGTTTCACCAAGGTTCAAATGCCCAAAAAGAGGAACTTGTTCCTCGTTCCAATTGCGGGGGTACGGGGTGGGATTCCGATCTCACTTAATCTTTGGAGCGCGGTGGAAGCTGGCGGCGAGGTTTTTGGAGCGCGGGCCGACAGGACGGCGGCTGCAGTGAGCTACCTAAGCCACGAAATCTCGGATTGCGGGTTTTGATCGGCGGCGACTGAGGTTTTCTTTCCTCCTCTTCTTCCGTTCTTCGTTTCATGAGATTTCGATGTCAAAATCTCAGATCTTAGAAGAAGAACCATTCTTCGTTCTTCGTTTATGTTCTTCATTTTGTAATGAAATTTGTTCATGTTGTTCACTTGTGTTATGAAATTGGTTCCGCGGGTTTTGTTTCGGAGGAATCTGCGAAGGTGAATTATACGCTTTGGTGGTTCGGTTTATGCGAGGATTCTATTTTTTTTTCTTCCATCGATCTGCAGGTCATCTCGGGAACTCGGCCCAGGGTTCAGGTTTCTGATTTATACCGAGTTTCACCCGATTCAATACCCGTCTCGTATCTGGTGTCGGTATTGACGTGGTTAGGATCAAGTCGGTTACGAATCGGCCGAGTCATACCGGACTTGCCCAATTTTTTAACCATGGTACCCATAGGAAGAAAAAGTTGAAGGAAATAAACTTTGAAGGAAAATAAAAAATACATTTAGATTTAATAAATTAATTCTAGTTTGGTAATCCAGTAACATCTACAATTAATTACGATAGAAAGAAATGTATTAAGAAGGAAATTTGAAACTACACCTTTTTGTTGCGAATTAATTAAAGGCTTGAAAGAAAGAAAAATTTAAATTAAGGAACTCTCTCGGGTGAGTTTCATCTTGGAGGAAAGAAACAAGGAAAGTAAGACTTAGGGGCATTATGCAACTACTCAAAATTTTAATTATGTCGCAGATTGCTTCTCTTACATTCACAATGGAATTATTAAGATCTGTTTGCAATGAATAACATGATTTCTCTAAATATCATGTGTTGGACTGGCATTCTTGTTGTGCAAACGTACCAAATAATGCAACAAGTAAATAACTAAAGGCATAAAAGAAAAAGAGCACACAAAATTTAATGAGATTGGGTATAAGTACCTAGGTCCTCGGGTGCCAATGAACAACTTCCACTAATCAAAGAGAAATTACAAACTTAGGGTCACAAATCAATTTCCTAAGAAATTGAGCCACAAAGTAAATACCCAAGCAATAGGGAAATGTTACATATAGCCTAAAGAAGATGAGAAGAGGTGCATTTTACAAAGAGGGAAAGAACCCCTTTATAAGCTAAAGGGGAGAAGCAAAACCCACTTCACAATCGATGTGAGATTTGCATTGAAGACAAAATATAACAAATCTCTACCTTAACGAATATGTCAATCCCATCTCGAAACTTCTCTGTGAAAAAAGCTACAATGCCTCCAAATGCGCTCAATGGTGCAATCAAACTTTCTCAATATTGATCACGTCCAAACAATAATTGAACTTGATTGATGTCACCACCTTAGTCAACAAATCTGAGGGATTCTCGGCAATCTCAATCTTCTGAAGTAAGATTCGTCCTTCACTAATAATCTTTCACACAAACTGATCGATAGCAAACATCAATATGCTTTGTAGACTTCCAACTTACTGGTGCTCCTAAAAGAGTAAACACATAACCGGTTGTCGACTGCCATTTATCCAAGTCACTAGCACAATCTGAATCAACAAAGTTAATAGCATACTGATCACATATATCATCTCGCTCAAAGACTAAGCCAACATCTACGATTTTCAATAAGTACCATAGAACTCATTTTACTGCTTGCCAATTTCCTTTACCAGGATCATGCCTATACCTACTCACTACTCCAACTGCTGGCCTCAAACATCTATGCCACAAACTAGTAATCTTTGAATCTTACCGCACACTACTAGAAACGTGCGTACTCGATCCACTGTACTATTATAGTAATACAAGTTATTTCTTCTTGTGCCTTTCATAACCAAAGAGTGTACGAAATGACATTTTAGAACTATCTTGAATAATTACGACAAGGCGCTTTGGAGCTAGGGCCCACTAAGAGATGAGATTAACGACTTTGAGTGCATCTTAGAGCATCTGTCAAAACTCTAATTGATCCATCACAATTCCTCAATTGGATCGAACCCATCCTAGTGATATAACTAACATCACCACTACCCATATAAACAACTCCACCATCAACTTCTTTAAACTTGAAGAACAACTCCTTATGTGGACACATATGATAGGTACAACCCGAATCCAATCCAAAATCCATTCATCAAAAACCAATAATAGTTTGATGACTAACTGAATAAAACTCAAAATCACTAGAGTCACCCCCGCGCTCAATGACATATGCATCAGACTTATAATTTCCCCTATCTTTCTTTTTCAACTTAGGACAATCTTTCTTCCAACGCCCCTCCTCATGACAAAAGGCACACTCATCTTTTCCTAGTCTACTCTTTGATGTCACCTTTTCCCTTGTTTCTCATTTCTTATTTTGACTACGACCTCTCACTGTCAATGCTTCTACTGACTCATCCTGATGTTTTTTTTTTTTTTATCTTTTTTTCGAATTTCCTAATTCAACAAGGCAAAACAAACTTCTTCAAATGACAAATTTTCTTTCCTATGAATAAGGGTAATACAAAGATGATCCAACTCATCAGAAAGAGAACTAATCAATAACATAGCCTTACACTCATCTTTGAAGGTCTCATCTAAGTTTAATAAATCAATAATTAATTTATTAAACTCATCAATATGGGAACTAAGTCTCATACCTGATTTTAACTAGAGACGGAATAATCTCTTTAATAAGTACAACCGATTCTCATTGCTTTTCTTCATATATTTATTTTCTAGCACCTTCCACAAACTATAGACAAACGTCTCTTTTAGAAATGTATACCTTTGCTCTTTAGCCAGACAAGAACAAATCAACTCACAAGTTTTTATATTGAGCCTTTCCCACTCACTCTCACTAGTATCATCTAGTTTTGTTTTTTTCAAAACTTGATCCAAATCTAGCACATACAATGCAACCTTCATATCACTATGCCAAAAGCCGAAATTATTATGACCATCAAAGTTTTCAACATCTGCTTTTGCATTTGAGATCTTTTATTTTTACCCAGATTTTGTCATATTTCCACACAACTGCTTTTGTGAATACTAGGACAGTTCCCAGGAAAGATTGAATTGATCACCATAGTCCCACTTAGACATAAAAAAAATTTCCTAGGAAAGGCTCGATTGGTCCAAATGATGTCAAAATATCAATCTCCTTACAAAACTTCCGCATAGAGCTTCTTAGACAAAACTTCCACAGATATTCTAGACAATGGAGCTTCTCTTGAACGGATTTTAATTGTCAGTAGTTTAAGAACAAATTTATGATGTGGAAGATCAAGTTACAGTGCAACCATAGAGCATACTTACAACTTTACTTGAATAGATTTCAATTATCAATAGTTCAAGAGCAAATTTCTGATGTGGAAGATTGGGCTACACCACATCGCTCCGTCTTCCACCATCGCAGCATTGATCAATGTCTGAAAGGGAATCTCAATTGACTAGGTAGGGCAATGAAAAATTTATGCTTTTTCGTTCTCCTGAAGAGGAAATTTTTTCTTTTAAAAATGAATCTCAATCGACTAGGTGGGGCAACTAAAAATTTGTGCTTTTTTGTTCTTTTGAAAAGGAATCTCTTAACTCTAATGAAAAATTGAATTTTTTTTTGTTTTGATGGGAAAAAAAATTAAGAAAATGAGAAATCTGTTTTTCTTTTTTGTAAATTGATCGAGTCGACAGAGGTAACTCAAAGATTCCCTACAGAGCATCAAGTTTGAAGGTGTTTATCGGGCCGTAGCCTGGGCATCATGTCGTATCCGATTTCGGCTTCTGAGGTCAGCTCAGGTCGATATGACTGGGTCGAGTCGCACCCAGATCACCTATTTTTTGAACCATGCATCCAATAATATATTGAAAATAGGGCATGTCTCCGTATCTTAATTATATAACATTCTTATTCATTGAGTCTAAATTCATAAACTCAGACCACGGATAATAAGAAAACATGTATATGGAAAAACTCATAAAAGTGCCTTTTTATTATGCATGAAAGAAAACACGGATGCCAAATTTATTTACAAATCACAAACACCATCCTAGTATTTTATACTTCATCTCTTCCAGGAACAAAAAATAAGCATGTCTCCAAGCTCCTTTGAATGCTAATGGAGCCATAATGGCCCAAAAGCCCACCACGAAACTCACTTTAATACCCAAAATGTAACTATTTCATATCAATCCATCCACCGTACTGTGATCATCATCTGAATCGAGATTTCGTTTAACATCTCACCACAATCATCAAAGGAGCCCACAAAGCTTTGAGTTTCCAATAAAATTGAAGGACTAAAGCTCCTGAGTTGCGCCCGATGGAATTTCGCTGCACAAGCCAAGGTCGTATGACAAATTCAAATGGCTAAGAAATGACATGGTTGCCATACCTTGAGGTATAACACCAAAGAGTCTGTTGATGGAGAGATCAAGAGACTCCAGTGATGTCATGTCCCCAATCTTGACAAGAATGTTCCCTTGGAGATGGTTATGAGAGAGGTTCAAGAATCTCAAACCATGAAGACTTGTGAGTTCTTCTGGGATCCCACCAGATAACTTATTGCTTGAGAGGTCTATTCCAGCTAAGAGGCCAAGATTATTCTCGCATTGTGACTTCTAGTCCTTTCATAACCATCATTGCCGTTGGCTCTTTGTTTGAAAACCAAAATTACGCCCATTATTGAAAGGAAAGAAGGTTGAATTTGATGGTTCGATCATGTCACGAAAAATTACCAAAGCATTCAATGGTTCCTGAGAGATCATATCTCTCAAGTCCAGGATTTGAAGGGAGTGAAGGTGGCAGAGTTCAAGAGGAATACTTCCATTGAACTTATTTGAATGAAGGAGAAGAACCATTAACCCCAGTGTATGTGTGGCCTCATCAGACCCTGGGAAAAATTTGATGAACTTTCCATTGAATTTCCCCATCCATGCTGGTATGCTCCCTGTGAATTCATTCTCACTAAGGTCTACAACAGCAAGATTAGAGCAATTTTTCAATGAAACTGGAACATCACCCAATAGACGATTGTTGCTCAAGTGCAAGGAACTGAGCCAAATAAGAGAACTCATGGAGCCAGGTATTTCTCCCGTTAGATGATGTAGTTTTTCATGAAGACTCGATGTATTTTTCCTCTGAGCCTGAACGTTAAGGGGAGCACCTGGAAGAAGTTCAAGCTCTAGACTATGATTTTCTGATCTCTATAGAGGGGGAACTCTCTGAACCTGGTAACAATCAATGGGAATGAAAAAGGAACGCTCAACTTGGTAATGAGAATGCCGCGAATCGATTCGAGTGGTATAAATTCGGGACGACGTTGGTGATGAACGTGATGAAGACCTAGAAAATGAAGTTATGGATCAACCTCCATCTAAATATCTCGCACCACAAAGTAACCGATACACCACAAACCAATCGCCTCACGAGGATGGTCTTGGCTGTGAATGTCTAATCCACCAAGAAAACAACTACCACCGGCCAAACCGTGAGGTATTCCAAACCCACAGGCGAACTCGAACTTTCTAGTAAAGTTAAATATCCCATGAGTCACTATGTGTCTAACCATCGCTTGTCTGAATCAAACAATTCATTTGTAAATCAATTATCAACTGTATCTGATGATGCTTTTTTCAACCGACTAGGCCGAGCGTGTCAGTAGTGTAATAAACTGGGGTGGTCGCCGACCGCCGTAGATAGGATCACGCTGGCCGGGTGTGCGTGCTCGATGTAGCACCTTCCGCAAAAAGCAAGAAAGAAGGGGTCGGCGAGTACTTCGCCTCGCGGGCCTCTCCTCGATGCCTAAGTCGCTTTTTTTCTAAGCAGAAAAGATGGACGCTTAGGAGGCGAATGTGTCGTGATACCTTTCATCATAGGTGGCCCGATATTTATAGTATATGTTTTCCCGCTTGGATGGTGATTAGATTCCTTCCTATCGATGGGAGATTTCTTTTCCTTATCGCCGTAGATAATATGGATAATTGGTAGCGCTTATTTATCCTTTTCCTTATCGTGTGGATCTCAGCTTTTCGATCCGTATTTACGAGTCAAGTTATATCGCGAATTATTTTACTTTCCATGTCGATGGGATTCGTTTGACATGTGATAATACACGTTATCTGTGATTATTCTATTTCCTTATCGATGGATCTAGTTGACTTATAGGATGTGGGCTTTCTTGATCTTCCATAATCCCACTTTGGGCCGTGGCTGATTGGCCCCCATTCTAGTCGGCATCTATACCAGCTTCAGCCGGCGCGCTTCATTGGATCCGTGGGAGGGCATGCGAGCCCATTTTTCAAACCTTATTAGTTGCCCCCAGCCCCTTGTGTACGATGTGTATGGGCAAGGGTCAGAACGCTTTCGTGACCGGATGCAATTTCCACATGTCTCGCTTCTGGTCGGGTGATGAAAGGCTCAAAACACTCATATTATACCCGCGCTTCATTTTCATTTTCACGCTTATTTTATATTTAAGTTCATAGTTTTTTGTGGTCGATACCTGATTTGGTAATTGGTGTGCATGCAGTGCATCGAGCAAAAGGCAAATTACAGCTACCTCGGAGCGTATGAGGCATCAGATGAAGATAACTGAACGCCGCGATGTCCCCATACCGTGACGCCCCAACGCCGCGACGCCGGGTCAATTCATCGTGCGTCAAGCGGCAACGCCGCGACGTCATAAGCGAAAGTTCTCATCATTTGGGTGCCAAAGGGTGCGTGAATTTGAGGGGGATCGGAGATCGGGAATCGTACAAATCAGAGGGCGCGAAAATCAAGGCAGAGTGACATCGATCCGGGGAGTACATCTGCGATTTGTATTCTTCTTTGTTTTGGATATTAATCGATGTTTTATATATCGCTTATTGATATTTTCTTATTCATTATGTTCTAGGATCTATACCTAGGGTATTGTTGAACCCCGTCAATGCTTAAATGGATTAAAGTTTATTAATTTATATTATTCATTGAGTTATGATTCATTATAATCGCTTTATATCCAGGGATCAATTACATGGTAATGCTCAAGCCAAAGATTAGTATGATCATACTAGAGATCCGGTGATTCGAGATGAGGATACCTAGGGATATGAGTAGAGCAGCCTTTGGTTGATTCAGTAATATTCTCGATCCCGAAGGTGGCAATTAAGGTTAGAACATTTTAAGCATTTCTCGAAAATCGAGTCAGGGGTAGAGATACACCTCAATTCTACTAGCTTAAATAGGCGAATACACCCCGAGAGAGGGCATCTCAGAATAAGATCACTGCCATTAATAAATCATAACCAGACCGGACACATCACCTTTTAAGAAATAATCCATCAAAGTGGCAGGAGATATGACCCTAGTCTCCATCACATAAGAATTATTTCAGATCGCTTTGTTTATTTTACTTTCGTATTAATAGTAACTTTATACACAATACATACATTCGTATAATATTTGAAAAGTAACTTCGTAGTCAACTCACCTATCCCCGAGGATCGACATCCGTACTCATTGGTACATCAGACATTGGGCGACGCGCGCACTCGCGCACAGCGCATTTTACACACCACGTTTAAATTTACTGCTTTGATGCGCTGCTCTGGGAATAGGTTTAAAGTGATATAGAGAATAAAGCAATTAGATATTACTCTGGAAATTTTTGTTTTTATTTGTTATTACAAGTGTTGGTAATTTGGTCTTGTTGTTTCGTGTGTGATCGTTACTGTATTTCAAGGAGTACATGCAATGACGAGATCAGTCAACAACATCCTGTTCATCCCGAAATGCAAAGAACTTTACACGTAACACGCCGAGAACAAGAGAACTAATAAATGTAAATTTAGCAAGCATGGATGACAATGAACCACGTGATCTAAAGATTGGAGCATAATGAGACACAGAGAGGCCGAAATGGAAATAACGGAAGGAATCAAGCACCCAGGCCGTTTATACAGCCAGATGATCCATACATGTTGTTAGAGGAGTTTGCACTCCCGCCATTTACCGCTCGTATTTAGCCTATCGACGATCACCCATTCAGCAAACAACTTCGAATCAAGTCAAGAACATTACGTGATGCTTCGTAACATCTTGCTTGGCGGATTTCACCCTATGAGAACCCGACAGATTTGACCAACTTCCTTGAAGTTTGCGATACGATCAAGTACAACAGGTTATCAAGAAGCTCGTGTCAAGGACGTTCTAATCATTACTAGGTGATAGAGCCACGCATCGGGCAACTGGCCACCCACCGTATTCCATTACTGCGGAACGATTTAGTGCATAAATTCCTCGACCAAGTTTTCCTAATTTAAAATTGCACAACTCAGGCAAGAGATCAATACTTTCGGGGCAACTGTAGGGGAGAACTCGCGCGTAGGCGTAAGATAGATTCCACGAACTATCGAGAAAATGCTCCACACCAATCGATCGACCCGTATGGATGCGTGTCCACACTTTATAATGGTCCGAGGAACGCGACTAGAACAGTTGATCGATGCCCTACCGGAGGAGCACTAATGAAGAAACCATGCACTGCTTATGAAATCCTAAGATGCCGCAACCAATACAAATCGCTGGCTCAGAGAGAAGGCTACACCAAAGAAGCGTAGGTGGTACTCCGCAAATGAGGTTCTTACAATCGTTAATCACGTGGCACGTACCGATCAAACAGCTTAAATAGACAACAAGGAACTACAATGCCATACGCACTAACCTATGGGAGCTGTGCGACTGCGGAGGACAGCACAAATGCAAACATTTGCAGTGTTAGTCAGAAACCAAATGTACTGAAAGGTGCCCAAGACGTGGTCAAGGTTCAAACTTAATCAATCACAAGCAAAGAAGTGATGTGATGGGGGAAACAATTATCGGGACCAAAATCAAGGCTAAGGGTGGCGAATAATTTAATCGTAACAAAGGAATAATCAAGGGTAATGATGGAGGAATAATCGTAATATGCCATCGAACCGAAAGTTAGTGGAACCACTCCCGAGAAAAAGTGGACTTAGAACAAGCTCCTCAGACAGATGCTAACCCCACTCGCTTCATGAATGAGACCAAGGCAAATATGCAGCAGCAGGCAACCCAGTTGAACAATCAAGCAAAAAGACAGTTTGAGAAATTGAGGTACAAACGGGTAAAATGGCGAACTTATCGACAGAAGGCAACCGGTTCTTACAAGCACCTAAGTAAACCCGAGAAGAGATGGGAATGAACATGTCAAAGCAAGTACGCCGAGAAGTAGAACAAGACCAAGGCAATCCCAAACACAGGAGGTGGAGACTGAGAAAGTCATCCAGCCCGTTCAGAATGATGCGGCAGATAAGGAACAGCTTCATGAGAAACAGTCTGCAGAAACCACTACTGAAGCAAATGACAACCCACCAATTCCTTATCCACAACGCCTAAAGAAGCATGTCGGATAAATGGGTCACTAAATCTACGGAGGTGTTCAAAAAGTTACACATCAATATCCCATTTGCTAAATGCTCGAGGCCGCTGCCCACTATGTTGAAATTTATGAAAGACATTCTGGTCTCTTAAGAGAAGATCGGGTTTATTCTCGAAATGCTAACTTAATCGAGGAATGCAGTGCCATACTGAGGAAGCCGCAAAGCTTAAGACCCAAAGGGCCACTATCCCATGCACCATTGGAAATGCTATCTTTAGAGAGCTCTTGTGATCTGGGGTGCAAGATTAATCTCATGCCCTTATCCATTTTTAAACGTTTGATTGAAAGTGAGGCCCGCCTAACTACAACCACACTTCAGCTTGCCGATAGATCTTTGAAGCATCCAAGAGGGGTAATAGAAGATGTCTTGGTAAAGGTTGACAAGTTTATCTTCCCAGCAGATTTCATTGTATTAGATATGGAAGAAGATAAAGAAATACCCATAATCTTGGGTAGACCATTTCTTGCAACTGGCAGGGCAATGATTGATGTTCAGAGGGGAGAATTGAAATTGAGAGTGCAGGACGACGAGGTCAAGTTCAACGTGTTTGAAGTTGTGAGACATCCGACAGAGAGTGATACTTGCTTCATGGCAGAGATAGTAGAGGCTATAGTGTCTAGCCAAAGTGGTCTCACTGACCCTTTGGAGGCTAGCCTAGTGGAGAATGATTATGAGAATATGAGCGAAGAGGCAGAGGAATATGTTAAATGGATGGACTCTTTCGGACCCAATAGGAGGAAATACTTCGAATCTCTAGGTGAAGGAGCTAAAACGCCAGTGCCATCGGTGGAACAACCACCCAAGATGGAACAAAAACCCCTACCTAGCCATTTGAAGTATGCATACCTTGGGGTAGCATCCACTTTACCAGTGATCATCTCAGCATCCTTGACTGAATTAGAGGAGGAGAAGTTATTGAGGGTCCTTAGAGACCATAAAAATGCGCTTGGATGGTCTCTAGCCGATTTGAAAGGGATTCGCCCTTCCATGTGCATGCATCGCATTTTGCTCGAAGATGGGCATAAACCTTCAGTGGAAGCACAGAGGAGGTTGAATCCGACGATGAAAGAGGTATTGAAATTACTGATATCGGTAATTTATCCTATTTCAGATAAGCAAATGGTTAGTCTGCCTAAGTGGTACCAAGAAAGGAGAACAACTGTCATAAGAACTCTGTGAACAAATATATTACCGCTTCGCAATACTACCCGGGTGGAGGATTTGTATTGATTACTTAGAATCGAACAAAGCCACTGGAAAGATCATTTCCATTGCCATTTCTAGATCGATAGCCGGATCGATTAGTTTGGCCATGAATACTATTGCTTCGATGGATACTCCTGGCCAAATTTATAAATTTCTCAAGATCGTGGAGAAGATTTACATTCATGTCCCTATAGACATTCGTGATTCAAAGTGATGTCTTTGACTGTAATGCAATCGCACATTTCAACGATGTATGATGGCCATTTTCTCCGACATGGTCGAGAAGACAATCGAAATCTTCATGGATGATTTTTCGGTGTTGGGTAATTCATTTGACAACTGTCTGAGGACTGAGGATCGCTGATAAGATGCGAAGAGACCAACTTAGTACTCAATCGGGAGAAGTGCCATTTATGGTACAAGAGGGTATTGTACTTGGTCATTTGGATTTGCAAGAGGAATAGAGGTGACAGAGCAAAGATTAAAGCAATTGAAAACTACCTCCAAACTTCATCGCAAGAAAAGGGACTCGGCGTTTCAGCTACTGGACTCAAGCAGAAGCATCAAAGACTTCTCTCAAATTGCTAAACCGTTGTCCAATCTTCTGGTCCAAGGGACCCCATTTGAGTTTGATTCGCAGTGTTTGCATGCATTTTCAGTGTTGAAAGATAAGTTGGTGTCAACTCCTATTGTTGTGGCCCCAGATTGGTCCTTCCCATTTGAACTTATGTGTGACACCAGCGATTTTGCGATTGGGGCAGTGTTGGGGCATAAACAAGAGAAAATTTTCCAGGTGATTTACTATGCAAGCAAAACCTTGAATGAGGCTTTCGCTTGAATTATGCCACATAGTAGGAAGGAACTTTTGGGCCATTGTTTTTGCTTTTGACAAATCTGTGCCTTATTTGATTGGTAACAAGGTGGTAGTCCACACCGATCATTCTCTTAAATACTTGATGACTAAAAAGACAAACTTCATTAACCTGGTGGGTTCTTTTTTGTCGCAAAATCTGATGTTGAGATTAAAGACAAGAAAGGCACGAGAACCTAGTAGCATCATCTTTCACGATTGAGGCAAGCGATGATATTCAGGAATGATGAATTTCTAGATGATTTAATCCTAGCTATATTGAAGACAAGAAGGCGCTCCATGGCTCATAGATTACGGAATTATTTGGTAGCCAAGGTAGTCCCTCCAGAATTTAACTATCAACAGAAAAAACGGTTTTTCGCACATTTGAAACACTACTATTGGGAGGAGCCAATTCTTTACAGACACTGTGCTGATCAGGTGATCCGGAGATGTGTGCCCGAAGATGAAATGAATAGTATACTGAACCACTGCCACTCTCTACCATGGTGGACATTTTGGCGGCTGCAGAACCGCGCCTGCTGTACTTCAATCGGGATTCTACCGCCTACCTTATTCAAAGATGTTCATCATTTCAGATCCACATGTGACAAAATGTCAGAACGGGAAGTATTTCTAGAAAGGACGAACCACCCATGCACCCTGTATTATGGAAGTAGAGCTATTTCCGACTTATGGGGATGGATTTCAAGGACCATTTCATCTTATAACAACTCGTACATTCTGGCGGAAGTAGACTATGAATGGCGGGTGGAAGCAATTCCAACCCGTACTAACGATGCCAAGGTCGTGGCTCAATTTCTTCGTTGTTGAACATATT
The DNA here is from genome assembly GCA_016808115.1 of Tetrastigma voinierianum. Taxonomy (NCBI): domain Eukaryota; kingdom Viridiplantae; phylum Streptophyta; class Magnoliopsida; order Vitales; family Vitaceae; genus Tetrastigma; species Tetrastigma voinierianum. The sequence goes on along the minus strand of JAEQBH010007520.1, from coordinate 25,407 downwards.
CTCCCGATTTGAACCCTCGAGTAATCGATCACAAGTGATAATGGTACTATTTCGCACAAGTGGCTCACAAGGTTTCAGAAGTATGGGTGCGCCATCGCACACTTCTTAAGTATATCACCCAGAGTCAATGGCAAGTGAGGAAGCCAAATCGAGAAATTAAGGCTATTTTAGAGAAGATGCTAATAATTCCGTAAAGGATTGGTCTAAAAAGATCAAGATGCACTCCGCGACCGCACAACTTTTAAACTCCTTGGGTATGTTGCCTTCGTGACTTGTGTATGGCAAAGTACGCCATCTTCCAAGAGAATTGGAGCATCGAGCCCACCGGGCAACTCGACACATCATGGACAGTACACTAGCAGTGAGAGTTTAATCTACAAATTCGCTGAACCAGACGAATCAGAATGAAGTTTTTATGAAAATGCCCGCATTTGCATGAAAGATAAAGCCCGGCACGATAAAACACATTTACTAGGAAGGAATCTCGAGGCGACAAATGTTCTGATTGCTTAATTCCCATCTAAAACTCTTTCCGAAAAATTGAAGTCTAGATGGTCCTGCCCTCTAGTGACCAAGGTCTTTCTATTATTATATTTAGATTACATAACATCCCGAGAAGGGCACATTCACAACTACCCACCTAATCCCAAGATTTATTGGAGGCTAGTTCCATGCATATGCTGCATCATTCCCTTTGACCGTATCGATGAAGTGCAAGAAGAGATCATAAGAACTCCTGGTCCCCGAGCAATCAGATTCGTGGCGCCTGAGCTAACGACGTTAAACATAGCGCCTTGGGAGGAACCAAGCCTATTTTCATGCAATTTTACTTTTTGTGTCTCGATTTTTAGTTATTTTCGCTTGGTTAGGTTGGTTTGTCATTGGTTCAGATTCTAATCAAGCTCCTATGGTTATTACTTCTTCGTGACTGAGAACGCAGTATTGAGAGATCCGCTTTATGCTCGATGCACGAAGAAAAAGTCCGAGAGTCCCAATTGCATGAGGGGAGTTTCCTTTTATCTTAGACCTTTGTTGAATTTTTGTGCTTCAAGCCTCTCAGACGTCATGACGCCGTTTTTCCACGCTCGCGACGCCGAAACGTCACGCCAAGTTTACCCGAACGCCGCTGACGTGAGATCCCAACGTCGCGACGTTGATTTTGATACTCTCTGGAACGTCGCGACGTTGATCTCCAACGTCGCGACGTTGATTTTCACCATCCTCTGTAACGTCGCGACGTGAGATTCGAACGTCGCGACGTTGATTTTGAGTGTCTCTGGAACGTCGCGACGTTGATTTCCAACGTCGCGACGTTGAATTTTACACCCTCTGGAACGTCGCGACGTGAGTTCCCAACGTCGCGACGTTGATTATTGCTATCCTCTGGAACGTCGCGACGTTGGATCGAACGTCGCGACGTTGGAAAATGTTCTGAACGTCAGCGATTACGCTTCTAGAACGTCGACGCTTTCCCCGTTTAAGGCCCAATCCTCATTTGTTGTTCCTAATTTACTCCGCCTTACTTGAACTCTAGCCACCCCGCCCACTCAAGCCACTCCGCCCCTGGCTGGATCACACCTTCCACACGGCCGAGATCGGTTACATTCGACATCATCTCCGACACCACCGTCACACTCACACACGTGACATTCTCCCACCATCCCCACTCCCAGCCACCGGCCCGGGCTTACCTTCTCCGCACCGCACGTAGGTGTGTCCCTCCTTCGTCTAGCCATCTTCCTCGGGCCCAGCTTTCAGTCCGGGCTTAGGTGGATGAGCAAGTCCGACGCCCCCGTTTGTCCATTGCTGAAGGCTACTTTGGCCTTAGGGTGTATAGTGCCTTGTAGGTGTTCGACATTTTGCCTAGCCAACCTAGGAGTACCAACTTAGTACCTTTTGAGTTCATTGACCTTCTAGGAGCTCTAGGTCGTTTACCTATGTCTGGGAAAAGGCAGAAGTTGCCTACCAAGCGGGGTCGGGCCAGTGAGGATTCGACCCCAAATTACAATGTCACACGGTTCGTGGAACGAGGGGTGCGCCGACGCCTGCACCATCGGTAAGAACCGGCTTCGTTCATTAAGGAAAAGCGGTTTCCACCACCCGATGATTTTTTCCCCAAGACGATTAAGGCTAAGGGATGGCGAGCACTGGCCAACCACCTCATCCAAATTGCAATGAGCGGTGCGAAATTCCCATCAATCTCGCCTCCTATGTCACAAGAAAGCTAGAGTGAGGAGTATTGGTCTAATTCAGCGGAGTCCCATCAATAGCTATAGTCTCGGATCATGTCCCCTGAGTCGCTTGACGGCCTTCATTTGAGCACCCCGACTACCCCGAGATCATTCGGGTGTTGACTAATGGCCGGGGTGAGTGGAAACTCAATAGTGAGGGCCATGCAGTCCACTTCAAGGCCAAGCACTTGGCCTATATCCCAAAGGTCTGGCATCACTTCATCACGTCGCGTCTTATTCCGACGACGAACGTGTGTGAAGTGACAAATGTCAAGTGTCTCTCGTCTCAACTATGCCACTGTCCAGATATCCCTTTGATGTTTCATGTTACAGGATGCCATCCTCCATAACTGACGCTAAGATGAATTTAGGGCACCCTTTCCTCATCTTTGGCTTATGCAAACGAGCCGGGGTGCCCCTAGATGACACTGAGGCGTGGTTACACCCTATCAAGGCGTACATCGGCTGCTTCGAGACAAACCGGGTGTGCCACGACCTGAGGGGGTCTACGACTCCGGCCATGAGCCCTCAGACGAGGACGAGCTTCCTGACTATCAGGCTCGTTTTGGACTCCTGGGCGATCCCCAGGGGGACATTGGGCAGTCCTCGTCTCATCCGCCTCCACCACCACCACAGGCACCCACGGAGGCCGCTCACTCCAGCCCCTCACCCGACCGAGACCCTGGGCGGCCTCACTCACCGGCCGCCCGATGCATCCCGGACGAGACCCGGGAGCACCGAGTCCTCATCACGTGATATGGAGGCGCCAGCGTTGATGTGCACATATGAAGCACAACCAGCCACTATTCTTCTCGGGGCCACAGCCAGCAGCCCCTCAAGGCTCGCCGCTTCAACCCGCATCCCACCATCCACCACCCCACCGGCCACCACCGCAGCTGACCTCGCAGATCACCAGGGGAGTTCTCTTCACCTCATCGTTTTTGTATTGCCGGGGACACCGGATATTTTTGTTTGGGGTGTGGGTGCTATTCCTGGTTTTCATAGAGATTAGTTTTACATTTTTGAGTGCTGTAGTGTTTTTATTCATGCATGTTAGTTACATTTTTTTTGCGTAGTTAGTTTACATTTCTGCTTAGTTTCATTTACAATTGCTCATCTTAGGATAATGAGTTTTGTGTTTAGTCTTGTGTGTGTTTTAGGTAACCATATATGTGTAGTGTGTCGTGGTCTAGGGAGCTGCATATGTGATGCCATGCTTTAGAATAGAGATCAATCAGAGTCGAACCACCTTATGTCAATAAAGAAAGGTTGTATCGGGTTGTTTGAATGTCGGGAATTAGGTTGAATAGAGAAGGAGTGCATAGTGAGTCATCTCGTGATCCAAGAAACCATTTCTTAAAGAGCCTATCACACCCACAATACGCATGATCTCTGTGGTATGCCTAGGTGCCGAGCCCGACCACTAAGGTTCAACAAACCGTGGGACCTTTCTAAACACTAAAGAGATGGGACACCGTAAATAAAAGAGGATTGCATTCGAGCCCCAAATGGAAAAAAAAAATTTATAAATAAATAAAAGAAAAAAAAATGGAGAAAATTAGAGATAGAATAAGTGGGAATTTCCAACTGAACCCACAAATCCGAGGCATTTCAAAGCCCAATGCCCCGAGCCAACTCGGGGCCGGAGTCATTGACTTCACTCGCCTACACAGGATGTAAGATGCAAGCCTCACAACCCTAGGGCCCCAGGTTTAGCTTGAGGTTCCTGGTGACGTTAGAGGGAACTCAATGCCTGTGCCCTTAACTCAACCGGGGTGGGGAGTCACCAATCATCCCCGCTACATGGACACTTAACATAAAACTTAAGGGCACTAGTTTTGTTCATGTGGTGAGTAGGATATATTAGATATTGCAAGCGGTGCGTTCTTATCCTTTTGTAGTTAGATTTTCCCAATTAGGCGAGTTGAACTCAAGTTTGGGGGGGCGTCGAAACTTAAGTGTACACTAGAGGTCATTTATTTATACGCACATAGGGTCATTGGGAAAGGCCATTGAATATATCAGAGGCTGAGACACTTGGCGACTTCACCGAGTTCAACCTAGTTCTTTCGACATCTCGAACACTTTGCGAACTCAAGTGCACTTCAAACAGAACTGCAGGTGTGAATAGGCCTTAATTTGATCCTTCTATCTATCAAACATGCAGCACTATTTTTGTGTTAGACTTAGTACATGTAGGAGTTAGGTTGAGTCAGCTCTTGCTTGGGGACAAGCAAGAAACTAAGTTTGGGGGTGTGATGAGTGCCTAAAACACTCATATTATACCCGCGTCGGTCTTTCATTTTCACGTTTATTTTATATTTAATTTCATAGTTTTTGTATCGATACCCGATTTGCGGATCGCGCATGGCATTGGAGCGTGCATATGTACCGCTGGAAGCAATTTCGGGAGCGCATGAGGCATTGCATGAAGATGTTCGAACGCCGCGACGCCCTAACGCCCCCACGTTTCAGACGCCCCAACGCCGCGACGCTAAGTCAATTCATCGCAAGTCAACAAGCGACAACGTCGCGACGTCTCAACGTCGCAACGTTGTAACGTCGCGACGTTAGTGCGAGTGCTCCTCATCATTTAAAAGCAAAAAGGGTGCGTAATTGGCGATCTGAGATCGAATCGCATAAAATAGAGGGCGTGGAACCAAGCGCGTAGTGACATCGACCGGGAGAAGAGCCCGTGGATTTGTATTCTTCTTTGAGCCTCGATATTAGAACTGATGCCTTATATAATACCATTGATATTTTCTCTATTCATTATGTTCTAGATCTATACCTAGGGTATTGTTGAACCCTCACGCTTGAATGGATTAAAGTTTATTAATTTATATTATTCATCGAAGTTATGATTCAATATAATCGCTTATATCCAGGATCAATTTAGATGGTAATGTTTGCCAAAGATTAGTATGATCATACCAGAGATCCAAGATCTGAGAGGATGAGGATACTCTAGATATGAGTAGAAATACCTTGGTTGATTCGATAAATAGAGATATTTCCGATCCCGAAGGTGGCAATTAAGGTTAGAACATTTAAGCATTTCGAGTACCGAGTCAGTAGAGATACACTAATTCTACTAGCTAAATAAATAATACACCTCGAGAGAGGGTATCTCATAAATAAGATCACATTGCCATTAATAAATCATAACCAGACTGAATAATATCACCTTTAAGAAGTAATCCATTGAAAGTGGTAGGGGGAGACATGACCCTAGTCTCCATCACATAGTAATTCTTTCAGATCAGTTTGTTTATTTTACTTTCAGACATTAGTAACTTTATACACAATACATACATTTAGATAATATTTGAAAAGTAAATCTCTGTAGTCAACTCACCTATCCCCGAGGATCTACACGCACTCATTGGCACAATCAGATACTGGGGGCGACGCTGCACTCTGCGCACATAGGCGCGCACATCTACACACACTATGTTTTCACCTCATCAGCCGGGTTAGTTAAGGCTTGATCACAATACACGCCTGCGGCGATAATGATGACTCTTTGGTTTTCGCACCCATCGTTCCCACTTCTTTCAGTTTCCTTTGTTTCTTCAGAGACCTCCTCCGTCTCAGGTGCCCGATCTTCAAACCCTTCTTTCTTTAACTTTTCCCGGCGTTTTTCCTGAGATAGCTTTTTTTGTTTTATTCCCCTGACCGCTAGCGTCCTTATCCCTTCGCCTTTTTTCTACCGATACTCATCGAGGTGCTGTGATCAGTTGGCCAAGTTTTGTTTTCTACTATTTGCTTTCATCATGGGTCCGGGCCGCTTCTTCTCTTTCTCCGCGTATTGAGGACTTTTTCGATCAAGGCTACTGGCGACCGCGGCGCCCGGTCGCTCTACTGGGGCTGGTTCAGAGATGCCTTCAGGCGCCCTTTCCCTTCTCGACAAGCGCAGGAAAGTAATCAATTAAATATCCTGAGGGCTTTAATAAACTAAAATCCGCTGCTCAGATTTAATCGTGGGCCTAGCAAGGTCGGTCCTCATGGGGCCACCTCTTCTAGACGCTATCGACCTTCATGCCCGAGTGTGGTCCTCGACGCTCTGGACCTCCAGCGTGGTTTCGTGTCAGCTACGTGCTTCTCAAGTGGCCTCGATAATGGTCTTCCGCTTCTCTCGCATCCCTTCATGAAAGGAGTTTTACAATATCAAATGTCCGTCTCACTTCTCGCCAATGGTCGGGTATTTTGGGTTGGCCTCATTGGTTTTCTTTAGGACAGAGGACTTCATGTTCTGATAGCTTGTTCCTTTATCTTTTTAGCGCGAAGGAAACCTCTGAGGGCTTCCTCTATTTTTCTCGACTCTTTGGCGCTCCTCTGGTGATTTCCGATCTTCCCTCTTCCCACAGGCTTTGGAAGGGACGCTATTTCTTTGTCAGCGACCGTAATTGGGAATATGACCCTCTTGACAAGGACGACAGCCTGGGCGTTCCGGTTGCATGGACCACCCCCGAGAATCTTCGTAAGTGTTCGCTTTGTTTTCGGGACACTTTATAGGTTATTTGGTATTTAATCGCTTGTTTACAAGCTTCGTGCGCTTAACTATCTCACGCCGAAGATAACGCCATAGCGCCGGCGTTAGGCCGAGTGTCCTCCCGCCCCACGCGAGATGATCAAGTCTACATTCTCGCCTTCGAGCCGAGGCTCCGCCCGTCCGTCGGCCAGGCCTCGCCTCCTTCCACCATGAAAGTTTCTCCCATCGGGCCCTCCGCTGTCAAACCCACCAAGGGAGAGCTTCTGGCACGGTTGGAGACGTTGTCTCGGAAGCCCTGAGTGTGAAACGAAGACCCTGGACTCCGTTGAGAGGTCAACTTTGGTCAAGGTTCCGAAATTGGGAGTGTCTTCCTCTTCCTTCTACCTCGTCTCGAAAGCCTGAGCGGTGCACCGCCGCTCCGGCTGCGCCCTAAAGCGGAGTTCGCAGCCCCGCTCGGTCTCGCCGCGGCGCGCGTTCGGGTGGGGCCGTTGAGCAGCCGTTGGCGGTCATGCCCATCACTGTCTGGAATCCTCCAACTAAGAGTGTTAGGCCACCTTCTCCGGTGGCCAAGAATCGAGGAGGAAGGATCCGAACTAAAATCGCGGAGGTGGGACTTTGCTTCACGCCGAATCGGCGCAGGCCGCCTCGCCCATTCTGGGCGCGATCTCCGATTCAAGAGGTCGGAGCGTGCCGCTTCGCTACGAGGCTTTGGCTCTATCTCCAGTGGTCGCCAAGTTCTCATACCTTGTCGTGTCCGATTCCATTTTGAGTTGAGTGTTGATCTTGCGTTGGATGTTGATTCTATGTTGGGTGTGCAGGTGGCTACTCATTTGAAGGGTTTGGCCAAAAAGGCCAAACTAAACGAAAGTCATGCCAAAGCGGCCCGGGCTTACAAGGCGAGGGTGGCTTCCTCACATCCGAGGGCCGAGCCGTGGCCGGGTGCAACGATGATCGAGGAGGTAGTGAAGCCCAAATCTGACTGAAGTACACCACGCCGGCATCGTGCTCGGTTGAGGGTAGGGAAGATGAGGCCAGAAACTTGAGAGGCCAAGGCGAAGCCGGAGGTTCGGATGAGCTATGGTCGCATAAAATGACTTGCTGTGAGGTTAGGGACGGTTTAGTCATTTAGTATGAGCTTTAGATGGTTAGGGATGAGCTTCTCACATCCCAAGGCGAGTTGCGGGAGTCTAAGGAAGAATTACGTGCGGTCAAAGACGACTACGATAAGATTCGCCGCTTATCGAACGGCTCACTGCGGAGGCTCTCCGAGGTCGCAACTCGGGCCGAACGCCGACCGAGGAGTGTCAGCACTACGCTAATCTTCATCAATGGCACTCGGGTCATCGATGAAGCTATAGGAAGACGATGCATTGGTGCATGTACTACCGTCGGGTGGCTAGCCTTTTAAAGGAAAGCTGCTAATGCTTATCCCATCTTGGACTTCAACTTTGACATTCCAAGTGACGAGGAGGCTGAGGAATCCCTCTCTGTCGACTATTCTAGAGAACCTGACACCCCCATTGAGGCCAACTCCCATTCTTCACCCTCTGCTCCTCCTTCTGATGCCTGATTGCCGGTGCATATCGATGTTGATCTTTGTTTTACTTTCTTTTTTTTTTTTTGCTGGGCCTGGGACCCAGGACATATGTAGCCTTTTCCTTAATAAACGATCTTTTTACCACTTTTGTCTCTATTTTTGCACTGCTAAATAAGCTCTTCATAAACTCAGATTGATTTCTTGGCTACATTGTCCCAGGCCGAGCAACTCCCGGGATGTAGAGTCGAAGGCTGGTCAGCCTGCAAGGCTTCGGGATGTCGCCATCGAATCGAATTTTAGGTCGCACGGCTTGAGCAGAGTAGTCGAGGCTCGTCGACTGCTGTCGGGCTCACGAGGCCTTGTCGTGATACAACCGAGCTGATTTGACTCTTAGGTCGCGTGGCTCATGCAGAGAGTAGTCGAGCTCGCCAAAGTGAGCCACTCCGTCCCGGCGCCTCGAGGCCTTGCTGGCGATATAGCCCGAGCTAACCCCACTTTAGGCCAAGGTGGCTTAGCAGAGAGTAGTCGAAATTGGTCAAAGTGAGCCATCAATTCCGGTGTTAAGGCCTTATCAAGGATACAACGAGCTGATCCGACTCCTAAGGCAGCGTGGCCTATGCAGAGTAGCCCAGCTTGTCATGAGCCACTAGGCCCGAGCCGAGGCCTTGTTGGCGTATATAGCCTGAAACATCCGACCCCCAGTCGCGTGGCCCGTAGAGTAGTCGAGAGCTCACAAGCGAGCCACTAGGCTCCGGGCATTGAGGCCTTGTTGGCGATATAGCATGAGCTGATCTAACTCTTAGGCTGCGTGGCCTGTGCAGAGTAGTCGAGCTTGTCAAAGTGAGCTACTGGGCTCCGGGCGCTAAGGCCTTGTTGGCGATATAGCCCGAGCCGACCGACTTAGGGTCAGCGTGGGAATCAGGCAGAGTAGTCGAAATTACAAAGTGAGTCGCTATGCAGCCATTCGGCTACTGGAAAGATGCGAGCGTCTTTAATGCCGATGATGAGAACTGAACGACAAGGCGACTTCCGAAAGTGCTGGCCTCTTTTATAAATGGCGGCTTAATAAGGCGGGTTTATACTTCGATACTCTACCCCTTCGGGTGACCGAGATCTCGCTGCGGAGATGAAACGCCGGCTTGATCGCCTTCGCCGGGATCCGCCTCAAGACTCCGGGTTCGGGCCGCTGACCTCGCTTGTGGAGTTGTGTTTTCCTCAAATCCCTTTATGGAATATGTTATCTTTAGCCATAGGAATGTGTCGAGAGGGTGGTACATTTCGTGGCCACTTTCTCTATTTTCTATTCTTCTTTCTCTCCCTTTCTTTCTCTTTCTCCTTCTCCTTCATTCTCTTCCTTTCTTTCTTCATTTTCTTCTTTCCTTTCGCACAAACTCTTTCCATCCTTTTTCTTCTTTCTCTTCTTTTCTATCTCTACTCTTCTTCTCCTTCCACCTTTTCCGCCCCTCTTCCACTTATTTCCATCTCGCTTTTTCCTCCTTTCCTCTCTTCCGGTTTTTTTTTTTTTTGAGAGAACTGCTTGTACTATGTATTTCCAAGATGTAAAGGATGGCACTACTGATTGTAATTGGGTGTAATCTGATTGGAATAAAGAGAGACTTTTTCTTTTATGGCTATGAACTTTCTCATTCTGTTGCATTTAATTTTTCTTAGCATTATATGTCTGAGTTGTTTGAGACGTCTAACAAAATAACCAGTAAACGCTCAAATCGTCATCTGAAAATTGATAATGCTTCATTTAAGATTACAAACAGAGGTTTACTGATAAAAAAGTTTAAGGTGTTCCGCATTCCAAGCATGATGTAGAATTTTTCCTCCTCTGGTCTGGGAGCTGTAATTGCCCGGTCCGATGACGCGGATATGACGTAGCCCCCAAATGGGGCCTAGTTTTCCATGCGCCGGATTCTTCCTTACTGGTAGGAGCTTCTTCAAGACTAGGCCACCTGGCATGTAGCTCCTAGGCTCGACTCGTTGTAATACACACCGTCGTCTTCCTCTCGTAACCGCGGTGCCTTAGAACCTCGCTCAATGCTTTTCATCTGGGAGGTCCAAATTCTGTGACGGAGAGCCTCCTCGCTAATATGTTCTACTGTCGCTAACTCGATCCTTGGGGACTTTAACCCACTTTGATGTGGGCTACCGGCTTCAAGGTTGAAGGCAGGCGAATACGAAGGTCGACTTCGTAGTCTCAGAGGCCCATAAAGACTGGGAGTGAATTCTACCCATCACTTAAGATCTTCCAATTTGGTCTTCAATGAGGCTCCTAAGGGTTCTGATGGTGACTTCTGGCCTCACCATTGTAATCGTGCATGTGCTAGGACTAGGTAATCATTCTTAATTCCAGCTCCAAGACAAATCCCTAACTTGGCGTTGTCAAATTACTTTCCATCAGTTCGATACCAGTGGCCCCGATACCAAACCTGTATATGAGCACTTCGCCACACAAAAATTACGTATTCTATTCTGTAATCAGGCTAAAGGTTCTGCCCTACTAATTTAGAAGTAATTCCATCATGATCATGATGACTTACATCGCCCTTCCCCTGCAAAGGTCCCAAAGATGTCCAAACCCCACTATTGAAAGGCCAGGCTTGTAATCATGTCATGGGCTCGACATGGGAGGCGTGAGATCTCATGCTCCTGCACCAGATTTCAACTGTGTCTGCGGCGTCTCAGCATTGTGGGCCAAAAGAGGTATCCCCGTCTTAAGACCTTCCAATGCCCGAGCTCCGATATGACGCGATATACCTTCGTGTACTTCCCTTAGCACGTATTCGTTGTCTTTCCGCGATGCACTTAAGGACGTGGTGTAAAGAAACCCCGCTTGTACAAGCTCTCTTGCGATTAGTGAACCTGTTGACTGGTCCCATTTTAGCTTCATTCTTTCGGTCGCCTGCAGACGCCCCCGTCATTATGTAATCCCAACAGTCCGATCCACCCGGCTCGGACCCGATTTGGGCAACTCTACGCTACGTAGATCTATGTATACTCAAAGGTATTCGACTGTGTCGACCGCTGTCTTCCATGAGTAATGTCGCTTAGTTTTGCCAAGGCATCGGCTCGGGAGTTCTCTGCTCTAGGATATGTTTGACTTGGACCAAAGACTTAACTTTTCAATAAATCTCTGCACTTTCGAGGTATAGGATCATTCTGTTTTCGCCTCAGAGAGTATCTTCTATTTGTCTACTACCAAATTGGGAGTCGCCTACACCTCAAGTTGGTCAATCCCTAAAGGACCCGCGAGCTGAGGCTCGCTATGACGGCCTCACATTTGGCCCCGCTATGACGGCCTCTCCCCATTTGGCCTCGTTGTCGAGGTTTCTGAACCGAACATGAGGCATATTCAATGTCTATTCCTCCTGGAGGTCAAGATTGCCGATCAGCTCCTTGTGCTTGTGGCCCCTGAAGGCCTACGTAAAAGCTCCAAGATGGTAGGCCTGGCCAAGGTCCTGTTCTCGAGTAAATTACCGAGGTGAATTGATGATGAAATCGCTAAGACTCGCCTTATTGCGCTTTACTTATATCTGATGTCGAATCCCGTCGCCTCTATGGCCCACTTCATCAGCCTTCCTGAGGTCTCTGGTTTATGTAACACTTACTTCATCGGATATTCTGTTGGAACTTCTATGGTATGAGCCTGGAAGTAAGGGCGGAGCTTCCGAGCTACGGTTACTAGTGCTAAGATTAATTTCTCCATCCTCGGGTACCCCTCTTCCGCTCTTCTCAGAGCATGACTGCAATAATAAATCCCTGGCCGCACTAGGTCTCTTTGTCTCGACGAGACAAGGCATCGGTCAAGAAGTCCGATATCACCAAGTATAGAGGAGGAGCTCCTCTCAATGAGGCTTTCTACTTTAATGGGGGAGGGTGGGGAACCCAAATATGTTTCAATACGAGAACGCTTCTTCACACTTCTCGATCCCATTGAAAGGCTTTCTTCAAAACTTGGAAGGAAGTTACCGACATTTATCACTAGCCCCGATACGACCTACTTAAAGAATCCTTCCCGGGCCGACGTTGGACCTCCTTTATGTTGAGGGCTGACGGCATGTCGAGTACGCCTTTATTTTGCCTGGATTTGCCCCAATTCCTCGTGGTCGACTATGAAACCTAGGAATTTTCCGCCACTGATACTCCGAAGGCAATACTGGCCGATTCGGGGCCATGTTGTACGCCCTCGGGATCTGAACGCCGACGATGAGCTAAGGGAGCTCAAGAAGCAGGATTTTACTGAAGATGTCATCTATATACACCTCCATGGTCGTTCCTATCTACTTCTGGAACATTTTGTTCACCAGCCTCTGGTAGGTAGCTCCTGCGTTCTTGAGTCCAAAAGGCATCACACGATAACAATAGGTCCCCGCTCGCGGACGCAACAGGTCTTTTCTTAGTCATCGTTCATGGATCCGATTGTATCGAGAAGGCATCCATAAAACTGAGGAGTTCATGGCCAGTAGTGGCATCTACGATGAGGTCGATTCAAGGCGCAGGGAAACTCGTCCTTCGCACGCCTCGCTGATGTCGCTGAAGTCGATGCAGAAATCGCCACTTCCGCTTGCTTTTCGACGAGTACGACGCTGGCCAACCATCTCGTGATATCCCACCTCCGATTGCCCTCGCTTTGAGGAGTTTTTAACAATTCCTCGTTGATCACTTTTTGCCCGTCAAAGCGCTAAGCTCCTTCTTTTGTTTTGATCGGGCTTGAAAGACTGGGATTGACGCTCAAATTCTATGGGTAATTAGCTATAGGTCAATTCCTCCCATGTCTCCGCTTCGTCACGCGGAAGACGCCTTTTGTTCGCTCTAAAAATTGGGTGAGAGGGCCTTTGAGATCTTCCGCTAGCTGGGAGCCGATGTAGGCGAGGTGTTCAGGGTCGTCATCCAACTGTATAGGTTCCATCTCTTCCAAGGGCTCAGGTCGAGTGAATACCTCGTCGCGCATTTTGAGCTCATCCAAGGATTTGTTATCGACCATTTTTTGCTTCCTGGATGCTGAGTAGCATTCCTGGCCATCATATGGTCTCTCGAACCATTCCTATTCGGCCACAGAGAAACCTGATCATCATGTGGTAAGCCGAGGGAATGACTTTTATCACATTAAGAAAGAGGGTCCGCTCTAACATATTATAAGCATATGGGGCGTCTACAACGAGGAATCTTGCTGTCATCGTCGCTTGGCATGGGGGATCTCCTACGTAAGCACTCCGCTGTATTGCTTCCGGTGGTAATACCTTTCTCCGAGAATCCTCTCGCAGATGGGTGTCGACGTTCCATTCTCTCCTTCCAATGCCCATCTTATCGGAAGGCCGGTGGGCGAAGATGATGTCACCAACTCCGCTATCAACTAGACCCGATGGACCTTTGTTGGCCACAATTGCTCGAATACCAAGGGGTCGTCATGGGGGTGCCGGCAATTCCTCCGTGTCCGGGAAGTCGAGAAAGTTACGATGTCGAAATGGAGGTAGTTTGAATCGCCAGGCCTCCGCCATCCGGCCGACCCGACGTCGCGCACATGAGCCTTCCTAGGCCGAGCCCCTCCCCCGCAAACTCTCCCGATATCACGTGGATTTCCTCCTAAAGGCCGTTGGTGCCAAGTCAGTTGTCCGTCGAGGTACGGTGGTGGTCATTGAGCCGCAGCCGTCTCAGCCCGATTCGGTATCGATTTTCAAAGGCTATGAATCATCGGAGATACCCACGTCGTATTAAATACTATATTACCTTCTTAAGCTGTATGCAATCATCCGTGCAAGGCTCCGGCCAGAATCCCCGCGGAACCGCAATATCCGGTGTTACCCTGGCGGCGTGGTCCGATCACTGAGTCGCCACCAGAACCGCTCGCTTCGCACTCGCAGACCCGCGATACCGGCGCCGCTACAGAACCGCTGGCGCGTAATAACGTGGTCGCCTTTCGAAGCCGCAGGCCCGCATAACCGAGGTTCCCCATGCCTTTTCGACCGCTTCCATTTCTTCGAGACCTTTCCCGCCGCTTGTCTTTCGGGGCCCGTCCGTCGCCACCGTCCCGCTTTTCTTTACGTGGTGGAAGAGCTCCTTTCTTAGATATGAGCTTCTTCACCGTTAATGTACTTCTCGCTTTATGAAAGCACCTCACCATGCTTGCTGGGGATTTTCGAGATGGAAACATCAAGTCTTTCTGATCAACCCATAATCCAAAGAATGAACGCAGTTGACGCGAACTTTCGCTGATATATCTACCTTCATACTTATTACTGAATCTCCGGACATAAGAAGACCTCGGGCTTTCTTAGCTCGCTTGATGGTCGCCAGATGATAACTTGGCTTTCTATACGTCATGGCCCCAATGAAGTGAGAGACGAACCCAATGGATAGCTCTCCGAATGAGAAGATTGATGACGGCGAAAGCCTATTAAACCAGGCCAAGGCTGGGCCTTTTAATGTGATAGCGAAAGTTTCCAGATCGCACCGATCTTGATACCCATAATGTACTCCATTTGGTTTTGTAAGTGTTGAGATGATTTGACTGGATCTTCGACACCATCGGGGAATGCTTCCACTTGTGGCATCCTCGAATTTTGGCTAGAAGAGGGAAGTGAAGCACTGACCGCTAAGTATGACTCGCTTTGTTGTACCAAGGTGTCCATAGTGTCGTGAGGGGCTTGTCCTTCACCGCTTCCCTTCACATGGTCAGCTTCACTGAGGCTCAACCTCTGCTCCCATGATTGCTCTCTTGCTCCTTGCTAAGGGTGGCGTAGTTCTTTGTTCCCGACATGCCCTCCGAGTGTTGCTTCGTTACCCTCCTCTCCATGGGCCATTTGTGGTCCATGCCCCCTGGCTCGACTAGACTCTGCTTCTGTTTTAGCACCTTGGGGAATGTCGAGATTGTGTTGCCCTTCATGAGGAGGAAAGTTATGACCTTCCCGTGGTTTGTCACCTCCCGCGGCGCGGGGCCTTGCCCGGTGAGTTGCTCCTTAACCTCCTATCAGGCGGTTATTGGTGAGGCTGAGTGCCTCCACCGCTCGTCATCAGACGCTTCTAAAGCGCCAGTGGGAACCGTTGTCCGCGCCACCGCGATCCCGCATCCTGGTAGATCGACGCGTTCCCGCCAGGTTCGGTTGATACCATCGCGAATTAAGAAATCGGGCTTTTATTTATCAAGGAACTGCCGTTCTACGCGACGGGCGCCAAACCGACATGATGCTTTTTCAACCGGATCACCGGAGCGTGCTGAGGTCGCAGGCCGGAACTGCGGCCGCTGACCGGCCGGATAGATCACTGGTCGTGTAGGCTCGATGTAGCACCTCCGCAAAAGCAAGAAAGAGCGGTCATGGTGGGCTTCGCCAATGGCCGCCCGACGCTCAACCGCCTTTTTTTTAGAGAAAAGATGGATCATTTAGAGGGCTTAATGTGTTACGTACCTTCACCGATAAAGTACTGGTATTTATAGTATATGTTTTCCCAGTTGGATGGTGATTAGGATTCCTTCCTATTGGATGAGAGATTTCTTTTCTTATCGCTGTCAGATTAATAAGGGATAATTGGAAAGCAGTTATTTATCCTTCTTCCTTATTGGGGGGATCTGGCTTGATTCGTAGGATGAGTTGTTATATAGTGAATTATTTTACTTTCCATGTTGATGGGATTCTGTTTGATTTGCAGGATAATACGTTATTGGGGATTATTCTATTTCCCTTATCGATGGGATCTAGTTGATTTATAAGATGTGGCCTTTCTTGATCATCCATAATCGGCCTTTGGGTCGTGCGGATTGGGCCCTCATTCTGGGCTAGCGTCTAAGGCCTGAGCGTCTGGGCGCGCTTCTCTTCATTGGAGCCTGCGCAGGGCCTCGCGAGCCCATTTTCAAACCCTACGTATCTATTCCTACCGCTGCGTGTGAAGCCCTAGCGACCAAGGTGGAAAGTCATGGTGAATGAGGAGATGAAATCCCCTTGCGTAAGAATGAAACTTGGGAACTTGTTGATCGTCCTCCAGGGAAGAAACCAGTTGGATGTCGGTGGGTTTATACTATTAAGCACAAAGCATATGGTACAATTGAACGTTTTAAAGTGAGACTGGTAGCAAAAGGGTATACCCAAACCTATGGAATTGATTATGCAGATACATTTGCACCGGCTAAATCATCACGAGTCTTATTGCCTCTCTAGTTGCGAACCGATCGTCATCGCACAATTTGATGTGAAAGCCTCGCATGGCGAAAGCTGCTCAAGAAGTGTACACGGATTTGCCACCGTGGTGCATGATACCGTGGCGCATTGTCAAAAGTGTGCAAATTAAAGAAATCGTTGTATGGGCCAAAACAACTTCGAGAGCATGGCTTAGAAGGTTCACGAAGTCTACGAGGTCTTCGCTACCATCGAGTAATTCGCATCACACTTATTTTCAAAAACGGCATGGTAAGATTATCGCTCTTATTGTGTATGTTGATGACATGGTGGTTGGGCAGAAATGACCTCATGAAAGAAAGGCTCTACAAAGTTAGCTCACAAGAATTCAAATGCGAAAGACCTCGTCACTTGAAATATTTTCGTGGATCAAGTGTCTTAATTGACAAAGGGATTTTCTTGTCTCAAAGAAAATATGCTTTAGATTTGTTGCAGGAAACTAGTATGTCAGCATGTCAACCAGCTGATACACTAGTAGAAGAAGGATTGAAGTTATGTGTTGAGACTAATAGCAGCCTCGTTGATAAAGGAGATATCAGAGGTCGCTGGAAGATTGATGTACTTAGCCTAATTAGGCCGCATCTTGCCTATGCATTGAGTATTGTTAGCCGCTTTATGGCTAATCCGGAGAACAACATATGAATGTAGTTATGCTCATTTTAAGGTATCCAAGTCCGCTTCCTGGAAAGGGCATTTTTGTTCACTAAAATGTAGATTGCTCTAAGCCAGGTGCATATAGTGATGCCGACCGGGTTGAGCACAATGACACGATCTACTTCGATATTTCACCTTTTGTAGGTGGTAATCTCAAGCATGGAGAAGTAAGTAGAGGTTACAGAATGCCTGCCGGAAGTCGAATTTGGGGTATACTGGAATATGTGAAGCATCGCGGGCTAAGAATTCTATTGATGGATTTGGGCTATATGCCTAGGTAGTCCGATCTCTACTTTTATCAGGACAATGTACAAAGAATGATATTGCTCATAATCCGGTACAACATGATCGTACAAAGCATGTGGAGGTAGCAAATTCTTCTTTCATTATGAGAAATTGATGAGAAACGGTCGTGAAGTTGCCTAACATTCCGATCCGAAGATCAATTACCGATATCCTCACTCAAAGTCGCTTTCAAGTCGAAAGGTTCTCAAAGTTTTTGGGCAAGTTTGGCATATGACATCTATGCACCAACTTGAGGAGGAGTGTTATGCTATTGGATTGAATATCAAAGATTCTCTATCAGAATTCTTTCCTATTACTACATATTCTTTTCCTAGTTTCAGAGTTATTTCTATGTTAGGAAAATAACTTAATTATAGGAATAGTTTACTTGTAGGATCTAATTATAGGAATAGCTTGATTGTAGGATCTCTACTATCTCTACAAATATGTACATGTAAAGATACATATTTATTATGAATAAAAATATTCTTCTATGTTTTACAAGTTATTATTTCCCAAATTTAACATCGCTAGTTCTCTCTAGTACATCCAACAATTGGGAAGTTCTCCGTATAAAGATTTGTGAGACACTAGATCCCCCACAGTCTTTCTTCTTGGTTCGATAGAGCATGGGTGAAAGAGATCCATAGAAGACAGATGATTAGAGAGGTCTAATTTCTTCCATATCGTAACATATTTCAGGGCAAGTGGGACCAGTTGAAATTGTGCAGACCCAAGATACATATATGAAGAATGTAAACATGGAATACTACCGGTGTTGAAAATCAACCAGAGAGAGCACTAAAGAGAGAGAAACCAGATCTTGAGCATTCTAGAAAATATATTCTTTTGTAGAAAAAGACAAGAACAAAACACTTTATACTAAAAACCGTTAGTTACAGGAGAGAGTGCTTTGAGGTGCACCATAAGGACTATTAGGTTGACAGCTGGTGAGGAGAGCATGACCTGAGGTAGGTGTGCATTGTGTGACTTGAGACAAACGTGAACTGCACGATATTCTGGAGGAGGTATCATTTGATGGTGTGCATGAACACGCGAATATGAAGCAAAGCAGACGTGTATTGAGGAGCAGCAAAGGTCACCCCGCTTCAACATGCCCTCACAGAAGCTTAGCATGGTGCACACATGGTGAGCTTGGAGTACGCAAATGAAAACGATCAAGGACAAAGGCTTTGTGAGAACGCTACAGTTGAGATTCACTGAATACGTTGGACTCCTCGAAGCTATGTTCAAAGATTAAGTTTCGGATGAAATGTACATCGAGCTCAATATGTTTTGTTCTAGCATGGTAAACTGGGTTGCAGGTAAGGGCTTGTGCTCCCAAGTTATCACTCCATAGCACCAATGGTTGAGAAATAGAAATACCAATCTCAATAAGAAGATGTTGAACAAACATTAGATCAAAAAGACTCAGACAAGGCCATGGTCTCAAACTTTAGTGTTGAACGTGGCACGCCTTTGTTTTCTAGAGCTCCAGGTAATTAAATTTCCTCCAAGGAACACACATATCCCATTGACAGATTTTCTATCATCTATGTTTGTTGCCCAATCTGAGTTTGAATACCCCTCTAAAGTGAATAAAGAAGTTATTAAACAACAAAATAGACAAGGTTCCTTGACATACCTTAGAATACGCTTGGGTGCTATCCCACTACAATAGTAGGTGTTTGTAGGAATTGACTTAGCTTGTTAACACAAAAGGCCAACCTACGTGTTAGTGAGGCATCAAGGAGCACCAATTGTGCTTCTATACACTGAAGCCTGAGAGAAGG
The DNA here is from genome assembly GCA_016808115.1 of Tetrastigma voinierianum. Lineage (NCBI taxonomy): Eukaryota > Viridiplantae > Streptophyta > Magnoliopsida > Vitales > Vitaceae > Tetrastigma > Tetrastigma voinierianum. Next base: position 6,235 of record JAEQBH010007520.1, on the reverse strand, counting down.
GCTCATTGGCAGATAGGGACATATTGTTGCTTAAGCACATGGGAGTAGAGCAAGATTTTGCAAAGAACCATATTCGTTTCTTTATGCCAGTGTCACAGTGATACTGTATTTGGCCTGCTGAACCCAAGGAGTTCAAGGACCTCAAAACCAAGAAAGTAGTGTACTGAACCAAGGGTTTTTAGAGCAAACTGAGTGTGAAGAGCATCAATAACGTGTTGAACATCAGCTTGACTGTCACCGGTGAAGAGAGCTCCTCTAAGTGTTTCAAACCATGCTCTAGGAGCCTGCTTCAGGCCATATAAAGCCTTGTGCAACTTACACACATATGTAGGCTTTGCTTGGTCTACAAAACCATCCGGTTGTGACATAAACACCTCCTCATGCAAATCCCCATTTAAAAACCTATTATTAATATCGATTTGTTGGATATCCCAACCCCTTGAAACAACAAGTGTAAAGATTATGCGAATAGTTGATGCTTTAACAACCAGACTGAAGGTTGCAAAGAAGTCCACACCAGGTGTTTGTTTAAATCCTTTGGCTACCAACCTAGCCTTATGCTTTTCTAGTGAGCCATCAGCCTTAAGTTTAGTTCAAAATACTCATTTGCACTGCACCACACATTGAGCACTAGAGGGAGGAACAAGGCTCCAAGTTTGATTACGGAGGAGTAGTTCGAAACCATCGGTCTGCGCTTGTTTCCATGTAGGATCAAGAAGGCCACCACAATAATTATGTCTCATGAATAAAGGAAAACAAAATTTTAGGCTTAAAAGTGCTAGCCTTAGACCGAGTTATCATAGGGTGATGAGATGAGAGAGAAGGACCCACTAGAGTGGGTATGTCTAATTTAGAGGGAGAGGGTGATAAAGAAGGTAAAAAGGGCATTGGAATTAGAGGAATGTTAGACTATTGTGTGGATGACAAAGGAGTATTGGAATTTGGACTTGAGGACATGGGAAAGCTGAAGTACCGATGGGAGGCAAGTCGAGAATCTACGTTGAAAGAACAAATGAAGGAACAAAGTGGGGAAGGGTGGAGCTCTAGAATTTTGTACAAGTGAGGGTGCTGGGTAGCGCCTCAAGAGAGGCGGGAGAAGAGGGAAAAGAAGGACTGATACGGGAAGGTGGTTTCATCAAATGTTACACTTTTCGCAAATGTAAACTGCTCTGTAGCAGATGCATGCAATAAAGCCTTGCGAGAAGGACTCGTAATCGTGAGACCCCATAAAATTCCAATTTTCTGAAAAATGGTAAAATCGTAATTTCGGTAAAAATCCAGAAATTTTCTAGATCTCGAATGATGAAACGGATTTCACCGTTGGAATCGTCTCGCGAAATCTAGCTAACACGTCTAATTTAGTCGAATTCTGAGACGGTCGGAATTTGCACGTTTTTCGAGGAAACAAGCGTCGCAAGTGTGACACTCTACGATTATGAGGTACACCGTGTGCCACGGTCGCTCCGGGCTCAATCAACTTGAGCTCAAGGTGGGACCCACGATGACACATGGCATGATGCCATCATGGAAAAATAAAGTGGTTGGTTGAGTGGATAAGAAACTCTCTCAACCAATCATATGTAGACATGGCAAAGTGAGAGACAAAAGGAGAGTTTCTCCATTTTTGGGCGTGAAAACGTGCGCAGTGAGGGAGAGCTCAGCTTTGCAAAAATGGTGGGATTTTTGCAGAGAAGGTGCAACTTCTCTAGGATTCCGGGTGTTCGACCGCCGACGTCGCCAAGAAGCAAAGTGGTTCACGCATCGAGGACTACACGTAAGACTCTGCTTTCGTGAGTTTTCGACAAACTCCGTGATGTAAGGGTTTTATCCAATGGTTTACCTGATTAAGTGTAATATGATGCTGAGTTTGATTCTGAGGCCAAGTGATGGTTTGATCGGTCCCAAAACTTGGGACCAAATTGTTGAAATTGTGGAGCTCATTTTTGAATAGCTTTAGTGACAGATCTACTCAATCGTTTGGGCAATTGCGGTATAAATTAAGCATTAAATTCTGTGTTTTTATGGTGAGTAGGAGACCGGAAATGGATGTGGAAATTAGCCCACAAAGAAGAACCGAGGTTGATGGAGTGGGTCATGGACAACCCACGTAGCTTATTTTTGGGACTGTGAAAAACAAATTCCTGCTTTAGAAAATGGATCAAAATGTCCAAGTGTTGGGTGCTTCAGCCAGATGAATGAATGGTTTGATTGTGTGGAAATGGATAGGTTAATGCATGAACTTCGTGTATTAACATGATGTCACAATTATATGAATATATCAGTGTATAGGCCATTGAGACATGAAATTAGATTTAATTAATTATAGAATACTGTGTACGGGCCATTCGATATGAGATCGTGATTTGCTCAAGTGAGCTAATTTGGGTGATGGTTGATATTGTTGAATTACACGGTAGTGTGATTGTAAAATTAATATATGTATATTATATATATTGGTATTAGTGGTTGAAATGACATAATGCATTTCAAAAAAACTGCATCCTAGAAATTAGGTGTGAGTGTATGACACGAGTTTTCTGAAACAACATGATTGGAGTAAAGGAATTTCACAGATGATTTTTCCGGAGAATGGGGTTGGGAGACAACCCAACATATCATTTCCTCGGGATGAGGACCATGATCAAGCTGAAGTTCTCCAACACATTCGCCTGAGGTAGCGTCCCATCTTTTACCGGGACCCTGGGTAGTTTATTTTCAAGAACAAGTTTTGTTTTGAAAATGATATTTTTCTCATACATGGTTTAGGCAAGTGTGAGGGAGTCGGTGAGGACTCGAGACATGGGAATGGGCATGTAGACATTCAAGTAGGATCACGTATTTACTTGAGTGTGTGTTTAAATCGAGCATCGCATATGCACTTAGGTGGAGAGTAACCCATTTAGGGTGATTCCACTACTCGGCGATAGCTCACCCTGTCGAGGGAACATTTTTTTCAAGTACAGGGGGTGCTCGAGAAGACGGCTCATTTTAGAGACCGATTTTGAAGAAAGCCGGGTTGTGGCTTTGATGTTTTCGACAATATGTATGTAATTCATATTTAATATGTATTTATTAAGAGTAATGAAATAACTCTTGGGACTATTGGAATATAGTTGGGCATGTTTGATGAGTGTTGATGGCCCAAGTGGCTATTTTTTTACTCAGTATGTGTCTCGTGATACGAGACGATAGATTTTCCGCAGTCGATTTGCAATAACTGACACCCAAGCCAAGGCCACAAGAACTCAAGAAGAGACACTTGGATGATCGAAAAGCCGCCTTATGTTTGTTGTAAGATCAAGATATGGAAAGGTGCGAGCTAAACACCTTCGTAAAATTATAATCAGTTGCCATTCATAACTCAAACTGAGATAGATGATTTAGAACTACAAGGGGGAGACAATTTATCAAAGTAATCGAGGCAATGCCTCCCACCGTAATTTAAGTCCATGGAGGCTCGAGGAAGAAGAGTGAGACCAATCTCTACAATGCTGCGATGTTTTCTCTCGGCACGACCTTGTTGTTGATGTGTATAAGGACAAGGATGGAAAAAGGTAATTCCTAATTGCTGTAACAATGGTTACAGTTTCCGATATTCACCTCCCCAGTCTGTTTAGAGACACTGGATTTGCAACCGAAATTGTCGTTCAATCATTTTATTGAAGTAGGTGAACACAGTAAGTGTCTCGGACTTCAGGCGAAGAGAGAAGATCCATGTATATCTTCTATAATCATCGACAAAGGAAATGTAGAATCTGTAGCCTTCAAGTGAGAGATGAGAAGTTAGTCCCATACATCCGAATGGGATGATTTGAATGTGTTACAAGGGGTGAAAAGGTGTTGAAGGAAAAGAAGCCTGGTGCATTTTGCCATATTGGCAAGCATCACAAAAATTCATTTGAATACCAGGAGAGACTTTTATATTCAATTGAGCTAGGATCTTATTTAGAACCACTTTATTGGGGTGACCTAGTCGACTATGCCATAAGGTCAATAGTCAGGTATTACAAGAGTTACCACAGTCAGAATTTGAAAAGCTTTCACAACCAACAATACTGCAAGTTGGACCAGGAACTAAATTGAAAACTGAGTGTAGAGAAGATGCATCTAAGTGCACTGTGGAGAAATTGTAGTGATCCTTGTTGGAGCTGGAACTTGAACTAAGTGGAGTAGATAATGGCTTTATATATCGCATGTAGTTGATATAAACCATCCTTAAGCACTCGATGGTGTAAATTTTCCATGATTGTTCATCCTTGATATAAAGAGCAGTAGAATCAAACCCACAATAACATCATTCTCAATGGGTAACTTGGATATATTGATTAAATTTTGCTATAGAGGAACCATCAAAACATTTTTGAGATGTAGAGAGTGTGAAGTAGGTAAAATGATGTGTCAAATGTGTGTGATAGGGAGTTTAGAACCATCACCAAGTGCAAGCTTACCAGTGCTTGAGTATTCAGAGTTGGTGTTCATGGAGTTAGTGGTGGAGGTGACATGATGTGTGGCCCCACTGTCGAGAAACCATGAAGCATCATTGATACAAGCCGAGAAGCGACAGGCATGCTTGTGACTGAGACTGTGTTATGATTCATCAATGCATACTCTCCTAAGGCCTTTTGATTCTGAAATTGATTTTGGTACCTAACATCAAATCGGTAAAAACATTTGAGAGCTATGTGTCCCATTCTTCCACATATATGATAGAGAGGTTTGTTGAAAGAATTGTATCCTCTGCTACCAGAAGGAAAACGACCTCTACCACCAAAGAAGGAACGACTTACCACCACGTCCACCTCGTAAAATCACGTTGAGCAAAGTGAACAAAGGAGCTGGATAGATCAACCGTTGTTGTAGCACTGAGGCTCTCAAGTGTCATCTCATGTGTTTGAAGGATATACTGCATTTTGAAGAGTGATTGATTCACTTGATGTCGATTTACAATTACAGCCTTCAAATTCCCGATCCGAGTCCTCTCAAGGATGTGTATACGAGTTCACTATCTCAGGATTTATTTAATTGCCAGCCTATGAGTGACATTGCTAAGGATTTCATTTTGAGAATGTAATCCTCAACAGAACTGTTGCCCTTCTTCATGGTCTGGAGAGAGAGACGTAGCTGAAGAGCTTGAGCCTTGGACTTGGTAGAAAAAGTTTGCTCGAGAACAATCCACACCTCTGAAGCTGATTTACAGTGTAGAACATGGCCTAACATTTGCTCGGAGATAGAGAGGAGAGCAAACTAACTCAAGACAACTGATCGATTCTTCTCCAAAAATGTAAGCCTGATTGATTTTGGAGGAGATTGATCAAAGATCAAGAGAATCGCCGATGTACTCCTTAGTTTGAGTTTTGTATTGAGAAGAAAAGACTCAAGATCATTAGCTCTCAATGCTCCGGTATCTGCGGACTTCGCAACGCGCAATTTGTACGATCCAATTTAATTGAGACAGAAGGTAGAACGGATGGCATCGCCATTGCAATGGTAGATGTAGGTGAAGGAGAGATGATGCAGGAAGGGGAAGGAGGAATAGTAGCCATGGATAATATCATACCTGCTCTGATACCATGTTGAAAATCAAGCAGAGAGAGCACTGAAGAGAGAGAAACCACATCTTGAACATTCTGGAAAATATATTCTCTTGCAGAAAAAGACAAGAACAAAACACTTTATACTAAAACCCGTTAGTTACAGGAGAGAATGCTTTAAGGTGCACCATAAGGACCATTAGGTTGACAGCTGGTGAGGAGAGCATGACCTGAGGTAGGCGTGCATTGTGTGACTTAAGACAAATGTGAATTGCACGATATTCTGGAGGAGGTATCATCTGATGGAGTGTGTACAACACAGTAATATGAAGTAGTAGACGTGTCTTGAGGAGCAGCAGTGTCACCTGCTTCAACAACCGGTGATTTGGTTGTGTGATAGATCTACTTCATCATAAGACCGTGTCCAAAACCAAGCTGGGATGATACCAACGATTCCTGCATAGGACATGTTTAGAAATTGCAAATTCTTTTGTGTTTGAAGCCATGCGGGAAATGCAGGTCCTACAAGGCAAGACCCCAAGTATAAATGTGTGAGTTGAAAAGGAGTCGTCCAGTTGGAGCTGACTTGCACAGTTAACAGGTTTGAAGATGCAACCAATCTTTTTAAACTTGTTAGATTGGCAAGGTGCTTTGTAGATAAACTACCCTTGAACAAGTTTTCCCTAATGTTTACATACCTTAGG